>JACVBY030000454.1:0-600000 GCA_017589505.3 Metroxylon sagu | reverse complement strand
AAGGACATTAGCTTCTAGTTGCTCATGCTCTTGAGGTGCTCCTAATCCCTGAGTAGCATAATTCCTTAGCTAATGTGTCAAGCTACACTAGCTAATTGTGCGAAGTCCTTTATGGAGATGTCCCACTTGGGGATGTACCGCACCCTCTTCGCAGATGCTCCCACTCTTAGTCCGGGGATGAGGCTATAGGGTAGATCTAAAGCCTCCCCCTACGGCCTTGGGAGAACAGATCAAAGTTAGAATTGGGGGTGAAGAAAGATCCAAGCTGAAGGACCTAGTGCTGGAGAAGTCAATGCTGGAGCTAGCTGGAATAGGAGGGAGCCATCACCTTGGGGACCTCCAAAGGTACCCCTAGTTAAAGCATCGACCTCTTTGGTACTAGAGGTGTGGGCCTAGACTATGCTCCAACCCCCTCAATTGGTCTCTCCTCAGCCAGCCTCTTCTTTTGCCACTTTTGCTATGCAGCATGCTCCTTGAGCTTCGCCATGTCAACCCATGGATGATCTATCTCTATAAAAAGAAACCCAAGCAATTGGCACAATTCAAAAGAAAAAAGAATAGCTAGAGAAGAATAAACCATAAGGCCTTTACCCTAGGTCTCCTCAAATTGCTCCCTAGATACAGGAGGAGCCAAATCGAGCTAGGCCAAACTTGACTACTCAACAAGCCTATGAATCTTAGATCGAGTAAACTTCATCAATGCAAAGACCATAACCTTTTCCTCAGCATCAAGATAAGGTAGCTCAGCCTGTCTCTCTGCCATTTCTTGTCATACTCTATGGGTAAAATTCAATTCGACCCAGGAAGCAAAGACTTGTACTTCTACCTATGGATGAAAGATAAAAGATCAAAAACAAATTGAAAAAGCTCTTTATTGGGCTAAAAGAGTACCACCTTCGACCCGGATAGCACTTCAAAACAAAAGGTTTTAAAAATAGGAGGAACATAAGACTCAAATCTCCGGTGCTTGAGTAGGGTAATGTTTCCGACCAAAAAGCGCCGAGTTGGGGACCAATTGGGACAAAGAAATCTCGAGTCCCAATAGGCATCTAGGGCAAACTAGTAGATGGAGGACCTAAGACTGACGGCTAACACATCCATGTAGATGCTTAGCTAGCCGGAGGCACAAGCCGCATACTTCATGAAAGGCACCATAAGATCCACTTTCGGTAGGATCCCATATTGAATCCTAAGTTTTCTAAGGCGATATTTCAAATTAAGAAAGGTCTATCCATGGCCAAGAACATGTTATGAGCAAAACCTATGGATAAGAAAGGAAAACGACGAGAAGACAAGGATGTACCTAAGTAGAGAAGGACATAAAAATCAAGGAGGAATCAGAGCAAGAAGAAGGAAGCCTGAAGTAGAGAACCAGAACTAGAGAAAGCCAGAAGTGGGGGAAGGTGACAAAACATCTACCTTTAAAGACACTAAGACAGCCATGATTAGCTCAAGAAGACCAATGGCCACAGATTGATTGTTATGAATCGAATGGATGGCCAATGCATTCAATACAGTGCTATTTTTTGAAATAGCCACCGCACCTGAAAATCAAGGTGGCATCATCATTATGCAACTATCATGCACTGCAATCAAGGAAGTACAAGTACCTAACCCTCCAGCATGGGAACTTCAAAAAGATCCTTTAGTACAAGTACCTAACCCTCCAGCATGGGAACTTCAAAAAGATCCTTTGGCACCTCTAATGAATCCTCTAAAGTACCATTCTAAGCTCAATTAGCTTAGAAGCCTATCTTTTAGCTCATTTGAATAGCTCAGATATCGAATTGTAACCTCAGCCAAATGATTCAAATGTTGGCCTTTTAACTTGGTAGAACTCATGTTGTTCCATCTTTCAACTCAACTGAATAGCTCAAATATCGACTCCCCAATTTGGCCAAATAACTTAGATGTCGACCTTTCAACTTAGTTGAGAATCCAGACACTGACATTTCAGCTTTGCAGGTCATTATAGATGCTAATAACTCATGAAAAGCTTAATCCAACCTAGCCCACCTCGAAAGCTTTTAGCCTAAAGTCTTTGTGCTTCGCTTCAAATGGAAAGCAACCAACATCTAACTTAAGAAGAAAGAGCTAGTAGCTTAGAAGAACTCTTCCTCACAAAAGAAAGAGAGTGCTCACAATTTGGAAGAACTCTTTACCCAAAAATAAGAAGCTAACAAGGCCAACAATCCAAAGGGTTTAAGAATTCTACACTTGGAGAACATCAATCTTGATGCTCAACATCATTTATTGAGGAACAAAAGAAGCTCACAAGCTTAGAAGAATTCACTTCAGCCAAAAGAAGCCCACATATTTCAAACAAATCAATGCTCATAGACCAAATTAGCTACTCCATTTGAGCCACAAACCTTGGCCTCAAGAGTAGGAGATATGTGATGAAGCAAAATTCTTCAACCTCTAACAACATGATATATGACAATCTACTCCACATCAGTGTGACCAATAGCATAACTGATAGGATGATTTAGAGGCACGTGGGTGATAAGTCAACATACAATCGGCAAGTCGACAAGCATCACACGTTCTTAATAGACTAATGGAACAAACACCCGCCTGTAGAGGATGTAGCCCACAACACCTTGCACAGTCCCATCTAGCAAGATAAGCTTATTATGGCAAAGCACATGGCTCACAATTTAAGCAATCCAGACAATCCCATCACCGAATATGGGATTTGCATATAAGAGGAAGGCTGGTACAAGGATAAGAGATCTCTTTTCCATGATCTCTTCTACAAAATTCATCTCCAACCTCCAAAAAGGCTATGTTCCACTCCTCTACCACTACTCCTTTTCCATCGCTTTTTAATTTCTCCACATACTCAAAGGCTATAAGGTCCGCTCTTTGTGACCTTCATCATTCGTTACCACTAACTTAAGTATCAGAAGACCATCATCGAGAAACCTCTAACACCTCTTACAATCTCTCTCTAATTATAAGTCTCTTCAATGACCAAATTTTACTATGGAACTTGCTAACTCATTTATTTTCAGATTATCATCCTCATCATCTATTCTATTAATGCGTAAAGTCCCACCACCATTTCTCGGCACCACCAACATTCATAAGCATAAAGCCTCATCACAACCACTGGGACATGTCACGCCCAAAATCCAATGAGTTGTCATGGTTAAAATGTTCAAAGATTAACGATGAGCCAGCTGCCTATTATCCGGACGTACAGATTGCTGAAAAGCCCCATCAGACCACTCATCACAACCCATTGAAATCTATTGTTCTTTCAAATTGAACTGCCTGCTAATCGTTTATCAGAAAAAAAGGGAGAAACAAAAGAAAATAAAGAGAGTGTTGCTAATCTTCTGCTCTTTGCCAGCTTTGGTGCTTTCGTAAGTGTGGTCCATTATCATGCCCAAATTCTTAAGAGAATTCTCTTCACAAATTTTGCCAATGGTGAATGGACTAACGACAGTGAAATGCTTAATGGACTCTGGACAAAACCCAAACTAGAATGCAGGCCACACCTCACGTGCATCTCGCGTGGCAGCTAAAGTATTGCTGTCAATGATACTCCAAATATAAAATCAACCATTTGTCCTTCAAAAATTCTCCAAAAAATATAATCATTTCATCATTCTACAAGCCATTGCCCTCTAGCATTCATAAGATTTCCATGAACCTGAACCATAAAAAAAAAAAGTTGACCTGAAAAGTCATAAAGCTGTTTAAATCCGAGACAAATTTACGCAGAGAAACTACAGAACTCTCTAAGCCTAAATCTCATGATTGCTGTAATTCTTCCAAGAAAACACCTTTTAACTTTCACATCTTGAAATAATTTACCACTTCTACCATTAGTACGTCGCCTATAAAACTGCCACACAAGCCCTGGTTTTGCACAAATTTGAAGTAGCACCTAGATATGAATAGCCACGAAATCTATTAGCCTCCAAAATGTTTGATAAAATTGCAAATTTTCTCACATCTTTGGGATTGTCTTTCAATTTGGCTCTGCAGACTGCATTCTGCTCCTTAAGGATGAATTTAGCAACCATAATGAATCTTGGCTCCTCTAATTCCAAGTCTAGGATCTCCCTCTCATGTGTTGAGCTTCAATTGTGTAAGCACAAAATATCTATCCTTCACTCCAAGAGATGGCTCGAACCTTCCTGCATAACTCATCACCAGTCAATAAAGTCATCAAGGGCCAACATCAAGTTGTTTGGTGGTTGGACAACATTCTGATGAACTTCGATGGATCAACTTCTATGCACAAACAGACATTATATTAATGACAAAATGCTTCCAGCATGAGAAATTCTCTATCATGGGCCCTTGAACAGAAATTTCATGCTTTACTCAAAATTAATTCGGAAAGAAGTATGGTAATTTATTACTGACAAAAAAGCCAATGCCATCACGTTAATGAAAAAAAAATGCAAGCTCATGCTTCATACCTCTTTGTGGTAAGTTCCAAAAATATTGCTGCTAGCCTCATCATACTAGCTGCTGGCTTACAACTTGATCCACGGGACAGAAGCATATGAAAATAACAACGAACATGAAGACATGACAGCCTGAAATCAATAGATTACTACTCTCCTAACAGGAATTTAAATCAGCACCATTTGTATGAACTTCACTCAGAAAAAAAAACAATCATTGGAGCTATGGTACAAAAAACCACAGAACTAAGAATCAGATAAAATCAATTTATACAAAGAAAGAACAGCACAGAAGAACCAACCAGAAGATATAGGCCATGCTTAGTATGCCACTACAGGCTAAATGAATTATTCTGTTCCATCATCTTACATTGACTATTCCTGCATAAGTTGACACAGAATGGAAGCATTAACATTACAATAATGTTTCCAATGCTTAAGAATTAAAAGAAACAAGAAGGCAATAGAGGTACCACTTCAAAATAAGAAAGGAAGTTGGCACTTTCATGGAAACTGCTGAAAACCAGTGCAAGACAACAAGGTCCACTGACAAATGACAGAAGCCTGCTTTTGCAGGTCAATGGATGTGCAACATCAAGAAAGTGGCACGAAAATATGAATCCACCAACAGTGAAAGGATAGGCATCAAAGTATCATATCCAATTATCCATCCATCATGAAATGCATCAATATCAATCATAAAATAATGACTACATTCTCCCAATGACCAAATCAAACAAAAAGCCCCTGACCCATCTCTCTTTTTTTTTAATTATTTTTCCACAGTATCATCTATTTTTTCCTACGACTCTAGGCGATATATTCATACATATTTGGATCTATTATGTTTCCCAACCAAGTGGATTATTTTGAAAACTAGACAATAAAGACCCTTAATGGCTCTCTTTTCAAAAGAACATACACTTTGTCTTAGAAAATTGTAATAACCTTAAATGGATGCTATTTGTGACAAATGCTTCAAAATAAACACCAAATATCACTTAAAAAAAAAGGGTAAAGAAAGGATAGGAGAAAAATGATATATATGTGTATATATATATATATATATATGTATATATATGTATATATGTATATATGTATATATATATATATATGTATATATATGTATATATGTATATATATATGTATATATGTATATATATATGTATATATATATATATATATGTATATATATATGTATATATATATATATATGTATATATATATGTATATATGTATATATATATATATATATGGCTGTGAATTTTAATAGAAATACTATTTGGCATATATTCTACAAATGTTTTTAATCTAATCCATCATGTGTCCTCTTTATTCATTTTTCACCCTATATTCTAGTGCTCTCTCCATTGAAGATAAAATCTGTTATAACAGCATTTATTTTGTTCATGGTATATCTCATAGATGTTTATTTTTTTTCTCCCTACAATTTTACTCCTTATCCTTTGATATACAAGTTCTCTCACCATCGAAGATAAATTTTGAAGTCCAACATTCATTGCAGATCTTCCTCCAAGTATTTTTCCTTTTGTCTTTGTTTATGATGATACCCAAAAGAAGTGGAATGGACTAAGTGGACATGGTCCTGTGATATTGATAGCGAAACTAATGCAGCACAGTGTGTATCTAGGAGGCACCATGACCAGCTGGACCATGCAAGGTACAGAGGAACTAATGAATTCAGAGGTTTTCATTGAATTTTCTTATAAATTTTTCCTTTGACACAGTATCAAATTTTAGTCACATTTCTATATATATAGTTAAATAATTTTAGCATATTTTCTCATTTTTGGGTCTTATTTCTAGTATGATTTTTAGGGGGTTTAATGCCTGAATTAGAGGTAACGTCGATTTTTAGGGGTTTAATGCCTGAATTAGAGGTAATGTCCTATATATACTTCCAATACATTGTATGAATGGGTGCGGGCTTTTGGCATATTAATAAAATTCTCAAAGAGAACTTCCTTCATAGAATGAAGGGATCTTCAATCCAAATTAATTAATATATTAATCTTCAGAGTTTTATTCCAGCAATCAAATCACTCTTCACTCTTCATTCTACATCAAAAATAATCTCTAAGGTAAATAACCTTATGCTATAACCAATAAAAGCAATCTCCATTGGATATAAAGTTGTAAAATTATTCTTTTAAGCAAAATGACCACCACTCATTTCATGGATAGAATGAAATTAGGATAGAGAAAAGGAGTAAAGACCCCAAAAATGGAAATACAAAGGAATTTTTGTTTCATCACCTTCGCACTTCAAAGTGTTTTGAATTCCAAAATTTCCTCTTAATGTTGTAAGTTTGTTGTGTTTTTAAAGTTGAAAAAATCGAAAACTATTCTTCATCCCATGTTGTGACTATACATCCCATTATCTACTACTTACATAAGTAACACACAGCCATGATTGTGTTTAAAAAATATTTGTAGTTTCTTTCTAATAAAGTTGCCAAGCCTATTCGACTTAGATAGTTTGGGCATGCGCAATGTAAATCTAGAAATGCAACTTTGCGAAGAAGTGATTTAATACAAGTAAAAGAAAAAAAAGGCAAAGGTGGATTGAAAATTACAAAAGAGGAAGTGATAAAAAACGATTTAAAATTTTCATATTTTAAAGAAAATATGACTTAAAAATGAGTAGAATGGAGAAAAAGGATTTATATAGCTAATCCAACTAATTTGAAATTAAGGGTCTGTTGTTGCCATTGTTGTTGTTGTATTTAAAAATGAATAGGGTAGAACAGGTTAAAGGATATACTAGTATAAATAAAAGAAACTTCCCCCTCCCTCCCTTCCTCCACCTCCCAACTCGAAGGAGAGTAATTTGAAAATTGGAAAATCATTATATAATCTTCTTACTCCACCCTGCTAATCTTTAAGGATAGAGACTTTTTCACATTGTCATTGCAGCATGGTAAGTCTCACTAAATAAAACAAGTTTCCCCCCATCTCATCTCAAGAAATCTGTGATTGTATCTAATAACCTAAATCTCTGTATGGGTACAGGCACCACAGCTAGATGGCTTAGAAACAGGGATGACTACTCTTAAGCACATTCTCACCACTAATCCCACTTCAAAGGATCAGACTGCCAAATAAGCAACCAATGAAGTTGGTCTACAGGGCAGTCATGGTTGATTAGCTCCATAGGGATCCAGAAAACAAAACTCCCTAAAATGAAGGTGGATTATATATCATTATAATTAATCAAACTTCAAAAACATTGTAGTAATGAAACATGGTAAAACAAAGAGACCTGAATCAAGGAATCTTCTATCAACTTCTTACACAGAATTGCTACACAGCCACACATATATTTTTAAAAAAAGAAAATGAGTCATTTAACATAATCAGGATAATGAGACTACCAAAATGGGACCTTATAAGAGCCTCAGAAAGCCCATGTATTTCATTCCCATTAAATATTCCACAAGCAAAACTGGATCGTCTAGTTACTACTCCGGTTAAATATCAAAATGTAAGAAATCCCTTTCCCATAGCCAAGCTTCAAGATTTATCATATAGAGAGATATTTGAGCATATGGGCCCTGGCTGAAAGTGCTAACAAAAAGAAACCATATTGTTTTCTTGCCCATCAACTTTCATCACATAACAGTACTTATCATGCACTAAATTTGTCCCCTATTTGAAGAAATAAATCAATTCCACCACAGCCATGTTCAAAAAATTTCTGTTTACATAATTGAGCATAAGGTTCCTAACTAAACCAACATTTAAATATCCCAGAAAACACTCCTCGTCCTGAAATCAAGACATGTTTAGAAAAACAGATAAATAGATAGAAAGGAAGACTGAGCTCTACCTCCAAGACCGATCAAAGGGATCTCATCCCAGGAGAAGTTGTGAAGTGCAACTTGGCTCCTCTTACATCGGAAAGACAAACTGAGCAGCAAGTTTATCTGCCATCTTTAAAGTTTTAATCTCTGGAACTGAGGCAAAGGAGAAGTCATACATTGCACCTCCTGGAAGCATGACATGCAGCCAGGGTTATATTGGACAATCAAGTCATCCAAAGTGGTTGAACTGATGATTTGACATGTGAACCATTATGATGTTTTAAGTTCTACAATGACTGTGTCCTAACAAACAAGACATTCTAGGAAATTATCTTTAGATATGGTAGGCACATATGTCCACCTTTCTACTGGCTATAGTAATTAATATTGCTATCTATTTTCTCCTTGTACACTTGACAGTTCTTTCTTCAGTGACTTTTTACTTTACCAGTCAAGTTCTCTCCCCTATAGATTTGAGAAGTCTTTGTGCTTGCATGTCTTAAGGCACATTTATTCTTCATTTTGCCGAACATCCTTTTAGGCACCTGACAAGTAATTAGGATTTCAGAAAAACTAAAAGTTACCTCTTAGAAACTCATCTGCAATGCTCCTAAAAACAAAACCATGGGTTAATCACTCTTTCTTTAGTCAACCACATTAAAAATTCTTAAATGTCCTAATGAATTTGTTATTGACTTACTGACACTTAATCTCCCACATCTTACTACATATATGGTGTCTTTGTTACTAGAACAAATAACGATATAAATACACTCTTATTTATGCACGTGCTCTCATACATAGCAGTAAGGCAGAGTCTCTTTTTTCCCTTTTTTTGAAGGATAGTGGTGGAAACAAAAAGGACCACAGGCATACACATGTTTTACTAGTATATATTCATACACAGTATTAAAGAATAAAAAAAACTAGGCCTAGAGTGCATATATAGGACTTTTAAGAAGGGTGCATGATGGATATGTTTTTTACTACTCAAACAGAGTAAGTCCTTCATCTACTCTTATTTTATGTTTAGACACATATTACTAAGAAATGAGATAGAATGAAATGCTTGTCAAAAAAAAATGATATACTTATCAAGACAAAAGGGTGCTTGATGGACAATCATCATTACATCAGCGGCTTGGATCTAACCTACACTCTCAAGTAAATGATTCTCTTGGGAGACTGTCACACCTCGAAGCCAACTAAATTCAAGGATGCGACAGCTGCCGTATACTCATAGAGGTTGACTCCATAAGCATACAAAGCTATTCCTCCAAGCAATGAATTTACCGCAACCTCTCATATAAACATCATATCACTAACCAAAGCAAAGGCTACATCTAACGTTTTCTGCTGTGGATGCAATTATATATATATAAACAAGCTAAAACTGGTCCATAAATATATATAAATCCATCCTTTCCTCTAATAACTCATGTCGAACTCTTTTCATTAAACCTTTCTTCAGCTTTTGGATCTGAAAATAAATAGAATAATAATAATAATGAGCTTGACAATCCAGTAAGTAATACTCCATTTTAATATAATTGGATCAAGCAGTATTCAATATTATAGTTCGATACTTACATGTAAAGAATTATGCAAGTTTAGCATGCATGCATACATACATACATTATATATATATATATATATATATAAGTAGACTTGGCTACATTCAAATATAACCAAGTTTAGATTCGGTCATCTTTTCTATCCTTATATTCACATAGTTCGCGGATCCTAAAGATGAAAAAGTGAAGAAGGTGGGGTGGTTCAAGGATCCATATGGATCGAAGGGTCGAGGAGATAATCAGATTCTGAACTTGGCTATATTCAATTAGCATACCAAATTTCAAATGTAGCCAAGTCCACCTATATATATATATATATATATATATAGAAAAATCACAAATAGGCCATTTCAACTATATATATCAATTAGCATACCAAATTTCATCAAATAAAACATAACTCATAAATTTCATAGCTCAATAGCGAATAATAAAATATCAAATCCAAATCTTAGTAAGATAATCAAACATCAAATCATAAGTATCAAATCTCAATTCTCTTTCACCTCTTCAGCCAAGGACTACAGCTGCATTTAACCCCTACGATTGAAATATCGAATACCACATTTAACCCCTATAGAGTATATATCTATATCAAGTACTGCATTTATCCCTGCGGAGTAGGTATCTATATCGAGTACCGCATCTATCCCTGTGGAGTAGGTATATATCAAGTACCATATTTACCTCTACGGAGTAGGTATCTATATCATATTCTATCACTGCAGTGTAATTCTTCTCTGTACCGCATTTATGGTTTCAATAACGTATCATACATAGCCTGACCGAGAGTTAATATGCATATACAAATATCTATCTAATCAAAATTTTCTTTCAAACATTGAAAATTCATCATAATATCCAAACATTTACAAAATAAATAGGATTTCAAATATCTATATTTGACGATGCCATAAAGGCGTACAACAAATTTCTCAATAGTATATTCAATAAATACAACTTCCTACTTGATCCAATAGTCATAAATCAAATGTAGCATAATTTGACAGATGAAATCAGATAGCCAAAATATCAGACATAATTTAATGCAACTTACAAATCTCAAAATCTGATCTAATACAGAAAATTTATAAATTTAGGATATTCATAATTTCATTAAAAATAATGAATCCCATGTGAAATAATATTACTGTAAATATTTTTTGATGCAATAAATTTTGAATTTGATGATAATTTGTAATGATGCATTTTCTTTAAAATAATATTATTCATAGACAGTAAATAGGAAGTGCTACTTACCTCACCAAGGCCCACAACCAATTAAGCTAACTACTTCCCGGAATCATTAGGGATTTAACGATTCCAGATCATCCAGAGATCAAATCAACATAATGCTAAAATATTTAATTATTTCTTAATTTCTCATAATGCACATCCTACATAATCATTTAATCATATCATGAGGTACCTTGTATTTCCGACCATATGCACCACAGCTTGGGGATCAAGAAGAAAACACCAAAATTACTTCCTCCTACAATTAATGTCCTATTAAAGTCAAACATTCTCAAAATAGTTGCAGGTAATAGGTCTCATATTCTACCAGATCTATGAAATTCTCATTCCTAACGTGATGCTCATAGAGAACCTCAATATAACATGCAGAATTCATTTACATCATTACAGAATCAGTCATTAGCACACACAGCATCAAAATAAAAATGAAAAGCAAGTCAACCATACACAAACTTGTTAAGTATTCCTTTGAGACCCTCTTGTTCAATAATTAACAGAATCGCTGTTATAGGGTCGTTGATCGTAGGCCACCTAACTTCGATTCACAATGAAGCGTCTCCAAGAATTCTAGTATTTTGAGTCTATAGTCAACAGTGGATTACCATTGCCAATCACCATATCGGAGAAAATATACACCATCACTAGAAAACACATCCTATCACCTCCGTCTACAATCCACATTGCCTTAGAATTTACAATTCCTTGCATGATATGCCATCTCTCTATCGGTTTAGCACTATAACATTACTCATATGGAAATCAAAACTCCTCCATTACCCAAAACAGCCCAGGACGTTCTATATCATAAACATGCCTCCTGCATCAAATTCAACATCCGCTAGAACTTGAGATAAGGTCAACAGGAACTCATGGAATATATCAAAAATCCCACCCATTAACCAGAATAATACACATATCCCAGACAAGTGTTTAGATGAAACTCCCAGACAATTTCTATTATGATTTCACTGCCTATAATTGTCTTCTACTTTAGCTACACTCTTTCATCAAAACTCGTAGCCTAATCAGATGATGGCCAGAGAGCAACCATTCATAAAATTACCAACATTAGCCTCGAGGAATGGGTGAGTTCAAACAACGAACGCTTTTACTTGAATCCTAAGATGCATAATTAGTAGAGAAAAGCTTTACTAAGGGAGTGTTACTTACCTCTTCCTTTTCCCTAGCAATTCTTCCAAAGCAAGCAACGGGGGGCTAACACGCCAGAGAGAGAGAGAGAGCGAAAGAAGGGGAGGTGAACTGTGCAGCCACTAAGAATAAATTTACCTCTAAGAATAAATCTACCGCTGCTCTGCAGTCACTGTTTTCTCTGAGCGGCGGCTGACCAAACAAAAGATAAGCATAAGGGTGGGGCCCAGCGAGAAAATTATATGGCCCCGATTGATTCAGGGTTCAGGGTTACTACAGAGACCATGCAGAAAAAGTGCAGAGATCATGACTACCATAAACATGGATCCTCTGCGGTACCAAAGTACTGTCCACCATAAAAGGTTCGAACTGCTGTGATTAAATTTTGAGAAAGTTTGGAAAATAACAAAAGAGTTATTAGTAACAATACAGGCGTTGATTATGGATGAATTATCATAGGTGTTCATATCCAAGATGAGATATATGGCATCGTTCAAGAGTTGACCATGGATGAATTACAAATCCTCTCATCCATTTTTTTTGAACCGCATCAAATTTGTTTTCAGGACCGTCACTGACCTACAATTTCTCACACTAAAACCATCTCAAACAGTTCTCTATCGAAAGATCTTGTATGATTCCGAACATCACAATTTTATTAAGAAAGGAAGATAAGATAAATTTATATATTGAGGCGCATTTCTTTTTGATCTTTTATAGGGAAAGAGGAGGGAAGGGAGCAGGTTGCAGACCTTCAATGGAAGGTGGCAAACGTTAGGGTTTCCACCACCATTTCGGCGTTCCATTGCAGACTTCCTTGAGCCGCCGATGTGGAGGCGATGAAGGGTCGAGCTGGAAGACCAGAGATATCGGGGTCCATAGAGAAAAATGATGTCTTTGCGGCGGCGAACGGAGCATTGGACGGTGGCCATCGGAGAAGGCTCCGGATGCGGGGAAAGCGGTGGTCGCCATGGATTCGAGAAGGCCAAGGGGAGGCGAAGAGAGGAGAAAGGGGGAGAAGGGAGAGCTGGAGCCCAATTGAAAACAATATTTGAAGCAAGATTATTTCTAAATCTCTAATGCAACGTTTGATCGTGTAGACCTTCAGGCGCAACTTCAACCATCGGTAAAACCCCGATCGAAGTTTTAAGCTCGGAGTACAGATAAATGGACCCTTTCGTTTGCCCGGCTATGCAAAAAATTATAGGACTAAAATGTATTAAAAAAATAAAAATTAATTTTAACGTTTTATTTTTTAAAATTACTTTTGTTATATAAAGAATTAAAAAAAAAAAAAATTTTAACAACTCAAAACTCTCATTTTATTGCATAAAGATCCTTTTTATGCATATCTATATTATGAAACGTTAGCATGTAATGATTATATAGTAGTCAATCTTTTTACTAATGTCAATGATACCTTTTAGTTTTAGATGGAAATGAAAGAAAAAAAGAAGAAGAAGGATTTTAATTTCTACCTACTTTCCCTTTTTCATATTCAAAATTAATCTGTAAGTTTCTACATTTCTTTTTTACTTAAGATCATTCTTCTTCTATTTCTTATTGGCCTGCAATTTTTTTATTTTTTTGTTTTAAGATTAGTTTTAGGCTTAAACACTATTTGGATGCTAAAATATTGGTTATATGGATTCATTCGTAGAAATGAAAATTCATATACAATAAGATTAGTACGGTGACATATCACCCTTATTTTGGGATTGGACATGCTTTTGTTACAAATGACTCTTTTTCCTGCCATGCCATTATTCCCAAGATTCATTGAACTTTTGATTCCCTCTCCTTAGCTGACCAATTCTTTTGGGAAATTCATTGGCTTGATGCTGGACAAGGTGGAGCGGCTTAGAAACAAAGAGCCTATCAATAATATCTTCTTGTTACTTTCTTCAATGCCAATGCATTTCTTCGTAAAATAAAAAGAAGGTATTTTGTCCATCCGGAGCCTCTGCATTTCTTCTCCTTTCCCTACCATAAGCTCCATTCCTTCTATCTCATTCTCTCTCTCTCTCTCTCTCATTTCTCCTCCCTTGCTCCTTACATTTCTTTTCTTTCAATTTATTTTTATTTATTAATTAAAAATTGATTCAAAAAATCTAGTGCCTACTTGTATCTTGAACGGTGATTGAAGATTTCTTACCATTCAAATTAATCGAAACAGGATAAGAGAAAGAGATGATTAGGGCCAAAGATTGAAATGCTTTAAACTTCTCAAACGAATATAAAAGATAAAATAAACTTTTCAATCAACATCTTAATGATGTTACAGGTACATGGATGAAATCAGTGGTAAGTATATTGAAATGAAAACTTTAGGATATTCAAAAAAAAATAAGAGAAATATACAAACCAACTAAACTTGAAAGGATTTCGTTATAATTTGCCCTAATACATATGAAACAAAGATGTATATATTTTTTTGATAACTCAAATTCTTTGATTTATAGATTGAAAAAACATAATGTTTCAAATTTCAAAGACTAAATAGATATCATAGAGAGAGAAAAAAATCATTTAAATATAGAAATAAATTTAATGCAAAAAAATATTGAATATGATACAGTAAATCAAAACTCAAACATTAAAAGGGCATAATTTTATGATTGAATTTAATATAATAAACTAATATTCAAACATTAAAGGAGCATAATTTTTTATATGCTAAGTCAAACTTTAATTATATTTAAATATAAATTTCTATCATTAATTTTGATATTCATATGATAAATAAAGAATTCTTTTTTATTTTAATTTCATACATTTAACGTCATCATTTAGTGCCAAGTCCATATAAATTTATTGTAAAATTTGTCATATAAAAAATAGTTGATAGGTTTGATAGACGTAACCCTCACATGATTGTTAAGGAGCAAAACAAAAGATCCTTCCAACCCCACATGATTGTGGCTCGCAAAAAGACGTGACGTTTTTGAACTACTTTCTGATAGAACGTCCCCACTCAATGTACCAGGCCAATGGCCTAACGATGGTCCGAGCCTAAACTTTTAACAGAATCCGGTCAAAATTTGCATCCAGGTCCACGCCTCCAACTTTTAACACATAGCGAGTTTGTTGGAAGAGAATCAAAGTATTATGCTCTTTGGGAGTCAAATTAAAAAGGCGGCTACAAACGTATGACCATCTCAAGTTTGGCCATGTATTGATTTAAAAAAATAAAAATAAAAAACTTTTAAAATTTTCATTTTTGATGCATAAAAATAATATTTTTTTTTTTAACAGTGCTAAAATTATCTTTCAAATTTAATTTTAACAAAAATAAAATCTTTTAACAAGATTCAATTCTTTTAACATTGTTAAGGAATGGATGGATAGAATGGATTATCAAAACTTTCATCCCTAGGGAACAAAAATTAGGATAATGTGCAGGGTGGCCAAGCTTGAAGGGTATCACCGTAATATTATTCAAAAAATATAATGTAAAAAAAATTCCCACTGACGTAGAGTACGTATCCTATTCTCTATTGGAAGCTGAGGCTATCTGCTGTTATGCATCTAGTAGCTCGAAACGGGCGCGGGTTGCCTGGTGGTACACGACTGCACGGTGTCCTCGGTCCAACGCTGACCCTCCGTTACCGAGACCGTCCGATTTGCCAGTTGCCACCAACTGACGATCAGAACCATCCATTCCGGTTTGCCCGTTGCCACCGGCGCTGAGGCAAGATGGTTTCCCCGACGCGGTCGGCCATCCCAGCCGTTCGATCGCTCCCAACTTGTGGCTACCGCGAATCCGCAGTTTCGTGAAGGAATATCGTCGAATAATTTGACTCCAACTTTTCTTAAAGGAGAGCTTTTAAGTCCCGGAAATACGCATAAATATTTCTACACGGTCTTCTAGATCCTGCGGTTCGCATCGGTCAATGGGAGACAATACACGGTGGATCCTAGAAGTTTCGTATAAAAAGATTTATGCGGAAGAGGTGGGCAAGATTGGGACCCTTCGCATAACTGGTCAAACTGTGGAAATAAGAGACCTAGGCGTTCCACGAGTCCGGCCTCGCTCCTTATTCGTCGCATCTACCTCGTTGGCGCCCCAACTGTCGCTGTTCCTCCGCCATACAGAGCGGGAGGCGGAGGGCTCTTAGATAGAGAGGGCTTCTCAGTGGGCTAACGTTCGCTTCGTTCGGTAAGCCTCCTGTTCGCATTGCCAAACCCTTTCGTAATCTCTTTTTGTTTTTGATTATCAAAGAATGATGTTTTGTGGTTCTTGATGTCTTCGTTTTGTCAGATCGATCATCGATCGGCTTTTACGGTTTTTCCTCTGTTTTTTCTTCTTCTTTTTTTTATGTCCAATGTTCCCAATTTTGCGGCAGCGGAACGCAATAGATATCGCTTTCTCTTTTTCGAGATCCGTTTCTTTTCCCTTCTTTTCTCTTAACTTTCCACACCGTTGAAGGTTTGTCACCTATTCGATTTTTTTTCGTTTAGATCTGATTTTAATGCAGATCTGAATGAGATGTTGAGATTTAGATTCATATTTCTTTGACGTATGTATCTGTTTCATGGTAGGTTTTCATTTTCTCTTATCTTTTATCTTTGTTTGTTTTTTTTTTTTTTTTTTTTTTTTTTTGAAAGCGGATCGATTTTTGTTTTTATGTTGATCGTTGGATTTCATAGATTTGTTTTTTAATTCTTTGGTATTGGATTCCTGTTTTTATATACTTTTGTTCGAAATCCGCCTGCATGGTCCACGGCGGATCCCCGCAGGACGTTGCCCGTGCGGTGCCCTGCGGGACCTGCCCGTCCGGGCTGAGGCCACGCACCCTCGCCGCCGCGGTCGTGGAGCCGGTCCGGCACCACCGCTCCGACCGTGGACGCCGCCTATGATTTATGTTTCTTAGTTTTTTTATCGTAGTTTCGAGAATTCCAAATGAAAAAGCGAAGGCATCAAATATTTTCTCTGTTTCCCTTTTTTGGGAGTAGCGTGTCTGTCGTTGTACGCATGAGTGGGGAAGGAATCAAGAATTATACTATTTAAAATGCATTTTCTGTTTTTTTTTTTTTTTTTTTTTTGGAGGGTGCCGTCTCTGTCGTGATACGCGAGTTATATACGTGGCTTTCAGAAAAATTATTATTGATTAGGGTTGTTTATATTATACGTCATAGTTTGTCCACATCTTCAACATAAATTGAAAAAAGAAATTTTTTTAATTGTTATAAAAAGAGAAAAATTTTAAAGGCTACCAAAAGAACGTTTTTTATTTTTATTTTTTGAAAATAATTTTTTTTATCATAAATGATGCCATTACAAATTAAAATTAAAAGAAAATACCATCAACTCTTTTATCCTTTTGTTTTTTACTTTCTCACTATTGTTAAAGAGAAAACAAACTAGCAAATTTGGTTTCATGATGGGATACATGCGATTCACTATATTCGGAGTGGTTGACGAATTAATTAATGGAAGAAGAATATTTACTTGTCAACCAGAATAATAAAACCACTATAATATTTGGTTTCATGCTATCTGCCAAATACCTATGCAATATGAGTGTCTAGTATAGGTGGTGGTTTTGCTGGTGCTGTTGTAAAAAAATTATGATGACCTCGGTCATCTTACATATTATAGAGTTTTTTTGTTTACTTTGTTTAGTTAATTGATCTTAATTACATTATATTATTAATTTTAATTATTTCAGTTTTCTGCCTGTTCTTTTCCCTTTCCAAGCCAACAATAGGTGAATTTCAAGAATATGATCTCTATACTGAGGAGTACTTAAGTTTTTGAGCCAATTCCACAGAATATTTGTGGGTTTATAGGTACATGATGACCATCATATATTAATATTTTATGCTGTTATGTGTTCAGTGTTTTTCTTTAAAAAAAAAAAATCATGGATTTTGTAGATGTTTAATCACATCAATGAGATTAGTGAACTTCATATACTTTGATTGGGTTCCAAGGTAGGACACTTTTATTCATTTCCAACATTTTATTTCATTGGACACAATATTTTGCTTTTTCTTTTTTATATGCATGCGATTCTCTTGAATGCCATGCTAAAGAAAGGGTATTTCCTTTTTCTTTTTTGCTAAGGTTGCTGCTGCTGCTGCTATCTTATATCAATCTAGATAAAATATTCCTGGCTTATGAAATGTTTAAAGATTTTGTGAATGCTATCATGACCTTAACTATGTTTGTTGCTTGTAGGTTCTTTCGGTAGCAAGCCATGGCAGATCAGGTTAACCATCCAACTGTCATCCAGAAGGTTGCTGGGCAATTCCATCTTAGATCCAGCTTTTCCCAAGATATGCAGGCTCGCAACCACAGCTTTTATATGCCCTCTTTGTATGAGAGGCAATACACACCAGGGAAAAATGGGGGCTTGCAGAGTCCTCTGATGCAGTTTTCCAGTGCTAGCTGCGAGCTCCCTATGTTGACACATGTTTCACCTGTGTTTGCCCATGCCCCTTCAGAAAAAGGTTTTGCCAGCTTTGCTATTGATTTCCTAATGGGTGGTGTGTCGGCTGCAGTATCCAAAACTGCTGCTGCGCCTATTGAACGTGTAAAATTACTGATCCAGAATCAGGATGAGATGATCAAGACTGGTCGTCTCTCTGAACCTTACAAAGGAATTGGAGACTGCTTTGGTCGAACAATTAGAGATGAAGGTCTTGCTTCATTATGGAGAGGGAATACAGCTAATGTGATTCGTTATTTTCCAACTCAGGTGAGTTTAGTGTGAACCTCTAGCTTTCATTTACAGGGAACCGTATGTTTTGAGCCTCTAGAGTTTATGGTTCATCATTGAATAAGCGCACTGTAGATTATCAATTTTAAATTCATATGCTAGATCACTTCTCTTCGTTTATAGCTTTCAGTCCAGTTTCACGCCCAATGTTGGTCAGACTTGCCAGTCCTGTCATGTAAATTATTCTCAATGGTAATTCAACTTTACCCTCCATGGGCAGAAATATCGCTTGAAGAAATAAGCTAGCTTATGGCCTGGTCGCATTGTTAACAAGCTTTTTTGCTTATTGGTGCAATTATTTACAAGAACACAGCCCCACCCTATCCTGTATTATATGATCCTTCATGAGCTGGGAATATATCTAAACCTAATGATTGCTCAGGCCTGTAGACATTTTGACTAGTATTTCACATAATCAGCAGTTTAGTCACTACATCAATTCATATTTTACTAATTTTTTATGGTGTTTTCTTCACTTTTTCTAGTAATATGATTTTTTTGGTTTTAATATAGTAAGAGCACTTTGCATCAACCTGTTTTATATACGTCTTCTATTCTAAATAGCATCCTCTGTTCAATTTGCCAGGCTTTGAACTTTGCTTTTAAAGATTACTTCAAGAGGATGTTCAATTTTAAGAAGGACAAAGATGGGTACTGGAAATGGTTTGCAGGCAACCTTGCTTCAGGTGGTGCTGCTGGTGCTTCATCTCTGCTGTTTGTATACTCTCTGGACTATGCCCGTACCCGTCTGGCAAATGATGCAAAAGCAGCAAAGAAAGGAGGAGAAAGACAGTTTAATGGTCTTATCGATGTCTATCGGAAGACTTTGGCATCTGATGGCGTTGCTGGCCTATACCGTGGATTTAACATTTCATGTGTTGGAATCATAGTCTATCGTGGTCTTTACTTTGGAATGTATGATTCTTTGAAGCCTGTCGTTCTCACTGGAAAACTTCAGGTGTGCCAATTTTCTTTTATCTATTTAATTGACAATCTCTTAATATCATTATAGATTTCTCATGTTTGATATATTTGATTAGCTTTTCATTATAATGATACTTTCACAAAAGTGATGCTTTCTAATGAGGATAGGGGTTTGAATACATTGCAACTTTTAATTTCTATATTATCTTGGCGTCTTTCTTTCAAAATAAGGCCCATTCAACACTTAAAAGTAAATCATGGTTTTCTTACGGTATTAGAATTGAGATTTTAATCTGACTGTGTTAATGGCGTATCTAATGAATGGACTGTATATGAAATCACGCTGTATTTTGTGCGATTGGACCAAGGATGTATACATCCTAGTTAGATATTCTCTAGTCGCATGATCTATTCTTTTTATGTTGGTACATTAAATAAGGTTTATGGTGCTAAGTAGTAGAGGATACTGTCTGCTGAAATGATTGCAGGATAGCTTTTTCGCTAGCTTTGGATTAGGCTGGTTGATCACAAACGGTGCTGGACTTGCATCATATCCTATCGATACCGTTCGTAGAAGAATGATGATGACGTCTGGAGAAGCAGTCAAGTACAATAGCTCTCTTGATGCTTTCTCTCAGATCCTGAAGAATGAGGGGCCGAAGTCCCTGTTCAAAGGTGCAGGTGCAAACATTCTCCGTGCAGTTGCAGGTGCTGGTGTTCTTGCTGGTTACGACAAATTGCAGCTTATTGTCTTCGGGAAGAAGTATGGCTCTGGTGGTGCTTAAGGGGTATAGTACAAGTCATCTTTCCATAGATGGTGATGAAAATGCTCTTCTTCTATTCATGTCTCCAGCTGGTTAATTTTAAGTTTTAATAAGTTCTGTTGAGGGAGATTCTTCCCACAATTTTTTTTTTGGAGTAGAGTATTGTTCTCCAAACCTTGATTATCATCGATTTAGCCGAAGATAATTTTTATGTTCCCCGCTATTCAAAGTTGTCAAGATTAAGTTGTCAAGGGTAAAGATTGATTAGCAGTTGTTCTTTTTGGATGTGATGAGTTACAAGTACGTTTAGCGGAATAAGAAATGGAAACAGAATTTGCCGAGGACGTAACAGCATCAATGGAATCTGGCTTGTCAGTCCCGCCTACGGAATTGTTAACAGGTTCTGGCACGGAAGATGGTTTAGCCTCTGGAGCAGCTGCTGCCACACCTTTTTTTTTTTTTTCTTTTAGGTCCGGATCCGGGGATTGAGTAAATGAAGCTGCGGAAAACCAATCGATAGAATAAAAAAAAAAGGGGCTGTGTGTGAATCTTGAAGCATATATTGTATCATGTACAGGGGTAATCGTCGCCTCCCCTAGATGCGACTACAGATCCTGGGAACCGCAGGTGGTGCGGATGGTTTTATGACCTGAAAAATTCCCGTTGCCCTGCTAGGGGATGCCTAGCCCTAGAATGGCATGGTTGTTCAAAGATGCCATGTTCGATACACAACTTACCTTCGCTACCATGGTCATGTCAGAAGAAAACATCTCTCATCAGCATCACCAGAAAATAACAGCAGCAGCATCACCGGAGGGCAGGCAACTGAGGACGAGATTGAGCAACCTTGCCAGTGGCATTGTGTTCAAGGTCTATCTCTTGGTAGTTAGCTCAAGGTCGTTAACCAAGACTGTTTGCTATGCTAACTCATCTTTATAAAATCACTTTTTAGATCAGAAGGTACAGTTTGGTGTGATTTCATCAATTGCAAACAAAGAATAAAATAAGAAACATTAAAAATGGTTCAATCAATAATGTCAAACATAATAAGAATGACAAATAAGGTCAAACTGCAGTCAGACTCTTGCTCTAATTCCAAACTATCTTGTGAAATATATTGGTACTGTTATGTTTTCTTCAGAAGCATTTTGACTGCTCACTGAGCATCAGCAGAATATTCCTTGTATAAAAAGTTAAAAAGAATCGCTCACTTGAAAAAGTCGTCCACAATAGCATAGATCAATAAAAAAAACAAAAAGGATAGAATACGCACAATGGCCTCTGGGCGGTGTATACGCTGGGAAAGCATCCTGCACTGGGTATGAAAATGTTGAGCAGACCAGCATCAACACAACATGTTCCGTGGGGCTGAAGTGCTTCCTTTAAGGTTTAGTTCCAGGTAGTTGGGAGAAATGGCAATGGAACAATTGGACAGTCAAAAATTAAGCTGATGTCAATTGTTGAGAGGATGATCACAACCTGAATGTTTTTTCATCTTTCAGCATCCAAGACCTCCCATGATGCTGCTAAGCTTGTTGATAACCTCAGCAGACTCGGCATATGATCCAGGGAGATGGATGGCAAGATATCCTAACCCTTTCCACTCTGAGATCAAGGCAAAATGTGGGCGCCTGTACATGCTGCTGATGATCTCAAGCACTTTAGTCTCCGGCGTAGCTGCAACCAACCAAGTCAGTCCAGCTCCATGAGCCCCTATGACAACTGAAGCCTCTTGAATAGCACGGAGTTGCTCTTTCAGTTGCATGTGTGCAAAAAGACCATTGACAACATTTATTTTGCATTTCTTATGATCATCTGCCCAATTCTTAATGGCATCAAAAACCTCCTGCTCATTGCTTAGTCGAGACTGCACTTTTCCATTATGTCGTGGATGGGCTAAATAATCTTCACGACGCACAAAAAGGACATTATGGCCTGTCGATGGCTTTGTTGACAAGTTTCCATCTCCTAGGAGACCGAAAGCTGCTCTGAGCATCTCTCCAAATTCAGATAATCGGGCAGTTTTCCGAATATCAGGGTTTTCCTGGAGGATATGTGCAGGTGCACCTTGACAGCTTATGCTTTCAGTCAGGCCTTTAAACATAGCTGTTTCATATCCTAAGGGTGACAGAATTGCATGACGAAAACAAACTGGACCTGAAAAATTTTTAGCATATCTAATACTGGAAAAGAGAGCCTCCCAAGTCTCTTCCAGCTGAGCCTGCATACATAAACTGATATAAGGTATAGAATCTTGTACTGATATTAGGCATATAACACAAACACAACAAAGACATTGCATGGGAATGTTATTATCTGAAAAAGGTTAGATTAGTAGTTTGATAAAGTTATATTCTGCAAAGCCATATAAGGCAACCTAAACACTTTCCATGTCATATATATGTTTTCTCTGTAAAGTGAAGCTGGAATATTTTTCAGGGTATTCTCCAAAGCCATATAGTTTGATATATTATGCAAAAGGTGACCTAAACTCTTCACACATCACATATATGTTTTTCTGTAGAGCACAGCTGAAATATTTTTGAGAATATTTGGCCTCAAGCACTTCTCATTTACTTCTTATCTTATAATGTTGGATTGAAAGACCTATCAAAATAACATAGGTTAGGTTGTGCCTTACTTTTTCTCAATACAAAGTTGTGCATGATAACACTTGCATCCTTTGTCTTACCACAGCTGCTGGCACAAAATTAGCCGACGATACTATTGTTGCTTCTTCATGGAGAAAAGAAGTCCACAACCAGTGGGCCTTCTACACAGCATTGCTCCGTTAGGCTTTCGCCCATTGCGGAAAATTCTCTTAACCTTTAATATGTTCTCTTCTTTCTTCTCTGACCATAAGAGTTGAAAACACCATCCTCCCCACCACAGCCTCCTGACCCATACCCTAACACCCTTCTCTGTCCTTCCCTGTGCCACACCCTCAAATCCCCCATTGCCACTAGCAAGCTCCTTCTCTAAGTGAATAATCACCGCATTGGACCTCTTCCTCTCCCTTGGTGACCTCAATCTCCCCTTCTGCTCCAGCCTCCCGCTAAAGCCCAACAAATTATATGCATCATCCCAGTATGCAGCTCTTAGCTCAACCATGTATCCAATTGAGATTAGACATGGTGGGGATGAAAGAGGAAAGTTGCTCATTAGAGAAGCAAAATGGTGAAGGGAAAGAAGTGGAGGAGCTAATTTAACAGAGAAAATGAAGGTGGGAAAAGGAAAGTGTGAACCACCGAGAGAGCATAAGCCAGAGAGCTCACTATCTCCAACCTGTGGCCGCAAGGCTAGCATCCATCACCTAATCACTGGAGACCAAATGGACACAATGAAGTCAATCACCACATCTCAGACGTCAAGATGTTGTCATAGATAGAACTAGCTTGTCCGTAGAGCCTTAAATCATACTCCTCAGTAATCACTCCTATTCCACGGTTGACTCATACTCTTATCACTTTCTGATGCCAGATGATGGTGATCCTCAGAGGGGGGCTGAACAGCAAAGTGGACTACAGTAGGACAAGGACATTAGGAGTGCAACACTAGACTTGAGATTGAAGGTGAGGATAGAGTGGTTGGAGAGGTTAGAGAAAATGGTGGCAACAACAGAGGGTGCGGGAGAACATCCATAGAGGGTGGAAAAAGGAAAGAGAAAAGGGATCAAAGGAGATTAGTTGGTGTTTTTATGTTCCATCATTTGTTTCAATTAATAGCTAAAACAATAAAGTCATCTTTATGAATGGATCGATTCAGTTAAAATGCTCTGACACAATTGTATGGTTAGAAAAATGTAAAGTACTTGAGATCAAATGCTCTCAAAGGTATTCTAGCTTTAATGTATATAAGTGTTTGCCTGAGAGAGAACACATTCATTGGCGTAACAAAATTTGGATATCATAACTTTTTTCTTTTTCTCCTTTTTTAGAGGGAGTGCTGCAAGATCTTCTATTTAGAAAGCAGGTTCCCTTGCCTTCCACTGACCCAACCAACCAAAATTGACCTAACATGACTTGATCAAATCTTTCAAAACCAACTGTGAATACAAGTTCTCAAAATTGAGCTTAGGCTGAGAATCTCATGATACAAGTTACTTGGCTTGTGCTTCATTCTTCATGCAGATGTTCTCGAACCTCAGCATGACCTCTAACATGGCTCGACTTTCTTTAGTAGCATATATAGTTATTATCAGTAAAATAAGTATTAATGAACTCCTTCAACTACTTTAAAGCCATAAAGAACCACATTTTCCATGAAGCTACCATCAATAATAACCTATAAAGTTCTGAAAGGAAGAGTTTCCACTTATGCTTAAAATCTAAAATAAAATTTCCGATTTCCGGTTATTTGTTTTGCTCTTATGTATTCAAATCTATATAATGGTTGAAATTTAAGAAAGTGCTTAAAGAATCTTGATTCTAAATTTGTTTTGAAAAAAGAAGTTTGAATATTAAGACCTATTTGGCATTGCTTTTATTTCTCATTTATTATTTTTAAAAATAAAATTACAGAAACTAGGATTTAAAAAAAAAATGTTTGGTACTATTATTTTCATCTTCTGTCTTCCAAAAGACACTTTCATCATTTTTGAAAAAATAAAAGAAAGAAATCCTTATTAGTATTTTCAAAAATAAGAAGCTTATGTTTTTTTTACTACTACCACTAATATCGCCTCCACCACCACCACCACTATTGCCGCCCTCTTGTCATTGCCACCATCACCATACTTGCCCTTATCACCACCGCCACACCACCACCGTCATTGTTGCCACCTTTAAATCGCTAGTGCTTCCATCAACAAGCATCATTGCTACTATTATCATTATCATTGCCACCTTCACTCCTCTGTTGCCATCATTGTTGCCTCTACTACATCGTTGGTACCCTCGCCACCACTACTGCCACCACCACCATTGCCTCTACCATACAATCATCGACATCATTGCCACCTTTGCTATACTACCACCGGACCTGCCACCAACGCCTCCACTGCAACTACCATTGTCTTCAACACCATCACCATGTTTTCGAAGAAATATATAATTGTCTATACCAAACATATCTATATTTTTAAAAATTTAGAAAAAAAAGAAATAATATTTCTATTTTATTTTGTAAAAATAGAAAAAAGAAAGAAAGTGATGCCAAATGGCACCTTGGTTGCAAAATTCTTTTTAATAAGAAAACAATATTTGGGTTGATTTGGAGTCTTATTTTTCAATAGATTTTTGTCCAAAGATACATAATTTCATAACAAGTTAGATTTTGAAGGCTTTGGATTTATTAGGATAATTTGTTGGTGTGATTTAGACATCATTTTTTATGCATATTATAAAACTACAAAGTGATGATTTCTTTTTGAATGACAGAAAAAGTTATGATCAATTCTACGTCGCTATATTTCTAAATTTCTTTTGCCAATTCTTCCCCATTTTCTCATCTATTCCACCTTAATTTGATTTTTTTTTTTTTTTTTATATTGAAACCATATTGTTGGGCTTACATCAATCTAGGCATCACAAGGCTAATCCTCAAAAATTGCCAAATATGCTTCAATTAGGATATGGAATTTAGTTTCCTTGAAGAAATTGAGAAACCACAAAATAGTACCCATTTTTATGTTTTCTCTAAGAAGATGAATTAAGAAACACTTGCTTGCTACCTACATCCCACCTCTCTTCTCTCTCAAATCCCTGTACATCACAACTTTGGGGATCAAACCTAGGATCCTATGGTAGGGCAGAAAACAGATAGGATACAAATCGGATATCAATGTATCCATGCCCAAATGTAGTTGTCTTTGGCAAAAATGAATGCAAGTATGGATGTTAATCAAAAATAAAAATTCATATCCAAATTTGTTTTAAACGGATATAGATACAAATCAGATATTGAAAATATAAATATAAAAATGGATATACATCAGAAAGCTAAACTTAATGACCACCAAATCAAAAATATTACTAAATGGAAGGTAAACTAAGTCAATACTATATTAATATAACCATTTATTTTCTTTAAAAGTTCATGATTGTTAAGTAGTAACACAAGTAGATCTGGATATTCAGCTATAATCGGATAATTATTTATCCACATCTATATTTGTTTTTCTTTTGATAGATATGGATACAAATACAAATATTAGTCAGGTGCTCAAATATATATCCATATCCTTATAGATTCAAATATAAAAATGGATCCAAATGGATATTATCCGATTCACTTTCATCCCTATCCTATACGACTAAGCTTCTCAAAACCTAGCAAAGTAGGAGCTTCTTTTTCTTTGTTTAACAAAAAGCATCTAAAAGAATAGTTTGTGTGAAAATCTTATTTGCTGAGTTACGTTCTATAGGATGACAAAGAAGTTTTAGGAGAGAAATCATGCATTAAACTTCAAGATAAATAAGAAAATTCTCTTTTCACCCTTTCTCATAAGCTCTGCTCTAACAAAATCCAATATATGCATGTATTAACATAATGCCTATAGGTTGGAACTCCAACCATACAGTTTCTTCTGTAAGATTAGATTCAGCAATGGTTTATTAGACTCAACCATAGCTCAGTGCTTTGTATGGATTACCTGAGAAAGATGATGGTATTGTCAAAGCATATCCCAACATGTTGTCTCACCAAGAGGTGTTTAACACTCTTGAGCATGGCTGGCACCACTATAAATGTATTAACCTGTGGTGGTCCCACAGAATGAAGCATGTATCTATCTATGGTCAAGCGACAATTTCTAGGCTGCCAGCATAACTACAGCAGGTGAAACTTTTCAAGGAAAAAGATTCAATATTTGTATAAAATTAAGCATTTTTAAACAAGGAAAAAAAAAAAAAAGAATTGGATGATGAAGTGCAGTAAGTCCTCAAATGCATTATTCCTTAATTACACATTTTAATCTGGAAAAAAAAATGCTATATTGATACTCAAGTTGTTGCAAGGTACAAATGAATGAGGCAAAATATGGTTTCTTACCTTGCAGTGGCCATCCACAAAAACCACATTAGGCCGATTTGACAAGTTGGCAACTCTAGAACTAACATATGCACCATACCAGTCGGTAACCGTGTGGAAAAGGTTTGCATATTCAAAACGTGTCACCAGAATAGTTGGCTCATCAATCCACTGCAACCAAAAATTATAAATAAACTATAAATAAACCAAAAATTATAAATAAACTATAAATAAACCAAAAATTATAAATAAATTATTCATACAAGAAAGGATAAATAAACTATAAAGCAACAAGTAGACAGTTCCAATAAACTCTCGAAATGACTGTATTCTTCTATACTAAAACACAGAAAATCCACTTTTACTATCTATTTCCACTATTTCAATCTATAGAATGCATTTCCTAAGACACCTCCATCTTATAAAATACCCAAAGAGCAATATTAATAATTAATAACTGATTTTAGTTCAACATGACCACTGATGAACAATGAGAATGCAATTACCTCTTCTGTATATTTATCTAACTGCTTCAATGATCTAGGAGCAGTACATGTACTTGACCAAAGGTGGTGGCTCATGCAATTAAGTTTAGTTTCCCCAACTTATGCACAAAACAAGAGGAGAAATATGGGAATCTTTGTTCTTGGGTGGACATGGTTGATCCTGACCATTTTTCTCAATACTAGTAGTAGTCTAATGAAAGCACAATGTCTGCTCTATTCTCCAAGAATCTTGGGTAAGCTGCCTGCCCAGGGCATAAGTAAAAAAAACTTGTGACCACTAGTTAGAGAGATTATAGGCTCCGAGACTTTCTAATCAAAAGTTCTTCCAAAATCAGTCATTTTGGATGTCAAAAATCAGCCCAAAGTGTCGGCACAACATTATCTGGATTGTGGAGGTTTTAAGTTTGTATTAGAATTTCAAGAACAGCATGTTCAGCTGAAGAGTATCATTTTTGTCCATGTCTTGGAGGATTTTAGTGATTTTGCTATACTTATGACTTATGACAGTGAGCATCATCAAGATTCAAATATTGAAGACTCAGGAATTAATTACAAAGTATGGTGGACTCCAAGTGTAATATTTTACTAAATTTAAGCTATCTTCTTTTGTCCCTCTATTTCTTCCATCACTTCACAACCCACTTATTGGATACATTAAGGTATTAAAGCAAAGGAATCCTATTAACCTCACTAAACCAGTGCAACAGCAAATGCAATGTCATTAAAACCATGAACGATGTGCCCTGATGCTACTATTTCCGGGCCTCTTATGACAACATTTTTGTATGATGATTGCACCATGTCATGGTGAAGCACGCAGATCATTGTTTCGCTTCCATATATCAATATACTCATCGTCAAGCTAACACACTCATTACAACCTCTTATTTTAGGAGATATCCTACAGACCACACTTTGAAAGGTATCTAATGTTCTTTCATCAACTACAAAAACAGCTGTGCGATCACAAAGATTGAGACATTCAACCATGTCGCCTTTTGAAAATCTTTCTAAAGAACATTGAAGCCTTATCCTGTGGTATCCCTGGTGTCACAATGTAAAAACCCTGGTGTCACAATGTAAAAGAAGTGGCAAAGTAAAATAGACAAAATCGAGTCCGATGGAAGGGAGGTAACAAGGAAAAGCTAACAAATTCGTATTTAACCAAAAATTGATTGCATTGAAAACACGACGTATCCAAAAGTATATCCCAAAAAAAAAAAAAAATCACCTGAGTGCATTCGAGCTTCCCGGGGTCGACCAGCCGCATCGAGCCCATAAGAGCGTGCATAGTATGGAGCTGAATCCCCCCTCGCGGCACAAACCGATCAAGAATTTCCTCATCCACGACCCTCCGATCGGCGCGCCCAACCCCCTCCTCCCCGGCCTCGATCTCGAACGCCCCAGGCTCGTACTTAGGGAGCTCCTCCTCCTCCCCACGCCCCATCACCGCCTCCAGCGCCTCCCCGCCCTCCGACATCGAGATCCGCCCCGGGTCCATCCGTATCCTGCCGCCCTCGCAGATGGAGCTCGAGAGGGTCTCGCTGTGGTAGCACCGGAACCACCCCCCGCCACCAGAGGCGGAGGAGGAGGGGCGGAGGACGTCGATCCGGCGGGAGAAGCCGTGGCCGAAGTAGGCCTCGCAGGAGCGGGGCGGCGGCGGGGGGGAGAGAGACCAGGGGAGGAAGGAGGGGAGAGAGGGCCAGGGCTTAAGGGAAGGGAAGGAGGGAGGGTCTAGGGTTAGGGTTTCATGGGAAGAGGAGGAAGGTCGGGGGTGGAAAAGGAAGTAGAGGGCGAGGGAGACGGAGTTGAGGGCGAAGAGGAACAGGAGGGTGCGGAGGATGAGGCCGCGATACTTTCGGCTCATCGTCGCCGACGGAGGAGTGACAGCGGAGGACTAGAAACGCCGCGAGCGAGCGAGAGAGAGGGAGAGAGAGAGAGAGAGAGAGAGAGGAGATCCACGGGGGAGGAGGAGAGGGTATTGGGAGCTTATCGTGGTCCATCAGGTAAACGGTTCAACGGTCAACACCTGGCGACTACGGAGTACGATCCCGCAGACTACGGCATTGACGATTTATAGCAACCTGCGAGATGGTCAAGTGTATTCTATCGTGGTGCGGTGGATATTGTATCAGCCAGTTGGACGTGTAACGCGTGTTGCTCCAAAGCACACGCTTTGCCATCAGCCGAGACGGCAAAAGAAATGGCCTTAAAAAAAAAAGAAACAATCGAGCATTTAAAAGAAGAGTAAAACTTCTTGGCATCGAATGGGATTAAATATATGACCCAAAAAAAAAAGCATGGACGCAGGTTTGATTAATTAAAAAAAAATAAAATTATATATATTTTTTAATTTTTATATTATTGAATTTAAATTTTTAGATTTAAAATTAAAGATAAGGGAAATAGAATATATGCACTAGATTATATTATTTTTAAATTATAGAAAAAATTATTTGATTTGAAATTATAGATTAAAAAATATATGAAATATTTTTTGAGTTTTTAAAAAAGAATAAAAATAATCAAAATGAAATAAAATTCTTTATAATAAAGGTATGATTATTATGAAAATTGCTACTGTAATCCTAAGAAAGTATTTTATAAATAAATCATATTACCAGTGCTAGTATGATTAATAAAATTAACAAAAAATATAAATTTTTATTTTTTTATTTTTATATTATTAAATCTAAATTATAAATTTTTTTTAAATTAAAATTTAAAGATAATATAATATATATATATATATATATATATATATAAGGTTAAATTATTTTTAAATTTCAAAAAAAATTGATTTGAAATTAAAGATTAAGAAATAGTTGAAATATTTTTTAAGTCTTTTAAAAAATAATTAAAATATAATTAAAATAAAATAAAATAAAATATGATTGTTATGAAAATTGCTATTATAGCCCTAAAAAAGCTTCTTGCCATAGTGTTTTTCTTGGCTAACATTTTAATTCCACATAGCTAACATTTTTCACTATAGTGCTCTATCATTTATTTATCATATTTTTCTATATTTTTATTTTTATTTTCAAATAATTAAATATAATTAAATAATTAAATATTATTTTAAAAATTAAATATATATTAAATAATATATATTTATAATTATATAAAGAATATATATAAATATAAATTTTTAGGTCGGGTTGGATTAGAGCCTATTTTTCCTAAGCACAAGCTTGATTTTCTTCTTTATCAAATGGGAGAAAAACCTTAATTCTAGGGACTACTTTTTATAAAATGAAAAGAAATCAAAAAAAAAAAAAAAAGGAAAGAGCCAAATGTGAATTAAGACAAAAAAGATAAATTATAGCTTGTTATAAAATGTAAGTAAAAAAGAAGAAGAAAACAAACCAAATGCTCGATATGAAATGAAAACAAAAAATGAAAAAAAGATTCAAATATGTGTTAAAATAAAAAGAAAAATTATGACCCACAATAAAATGAAAGAAAAAAATTAGAAGTTATAAAATAAAAGTAAAAAAAAATGCCAAACATGAGTTGAAATTAAAAATAAAAATTATGACTCATTATAAAATAAAAGCCAAAAAAAATAGAAAAGTCATAAAATGAAAGCAAAAAAATTTTAAGAAAAAGCTAAATGCTTGTTAGAAAATAAAATAAAAAAAGAAAAAAAAGGCCAAAATGTTCATTATTAAAAAATGAAAGCAAAAAAAAGTTTTAAATTGGAAAAAAAATGAAAAAAAAAGCCAAATATTCATTATAAAACGAAAGTGAAAAGAAAAAAAAAGAGCCAAAGATTGGTATAAAAAGAAGTGAAGAAAAGAAAAAAAGAAAAGCAAAAAAATGAAAAGTTATAAAATGGAAGGAAAAAAAAAGGAAAAGAAGAGCTAAACGTTAGGTATGAAATGAAAGAAAAAATAGAAAAAGAGGGGAAAAAAAGGAAAGAAAAAAAAGGTGCCAAACTTCAGGCATAAAATGAAAGCGAATAATGAAAAAAGAGAGAAAAATGAAAAAAAAAATAGTGTAATGCTAGTCTCGATAATGGTGCAGAATAAAAAGAATTGAAATAAGACTTTTTTTTTTTTTTAAGTTAGCTCATTTATGGCATTATTAATTGGGAGAATATAATTGGGAGCAAAATCCAAAAACAAGTCTATAGTTAAAAACATTAAAGAAGGTTTGGATTCGTTGCAAAAGAAAGATAAACCTTTTAGGTTTACCGTATTGTATTGGGTATATACCATGCATGACACGCACTGCTTGGATTTTAATTTTAAAAATAAAAAAAAAAAAAAAAATTTTATCTATTATCATTTATTTCTTAGCTTATCTTTTATTTCTTGGCTATTTTAGATAAAGATATGTACATACTAAATTTAAGTGAATTATCATAAATTATAAATTATTTAAACTACATAGCTTATAGAATCTTTTAATAGAAACAACTTCATCTTATCTAAAGTCTTCATTGGTTAGAAGAGAAATAGAGTCTTTTAATCTAAAAGATAAAAGTGCTTTCGAAAAAAAATATATATATACAGAATCCAAAGAATATACTACTTTAAAAATCTAAACTTAATAATTTAAATGAAGTAAAATTCTTAAGGATAGGATAACGGCACGTAAAAAAGACATTCTTATCAATGATATTTTTATGGAGTTTTTATATGAAAAATTTTAGCGATTGAAAATAATTCCTATACGTTTATTTAAAAATAAAAAATAAAATAATATTATCAATCATTATGCCATTAATACGAGAAGAGGGGAAAGATATGGAATTCATATAGGAAATGAAAAAAAAAATGCCTACATTAAATATATTATATTATATTTAATATATAATAGAAGGTGAGATCTGCATATCTTTTTAGCTTTAATATAATATAATATATTATATTATATATCAAAGGCATCAAATGCATAGGACATACATGAATGTTAAGATAGAAACATAAAATATAACATCAAAATATGCTACTAGTTTAAATATAATTATTGCTTATTTAGCCAAATATCTACTACAAATTTATAGGATAAAAAATTAAAAATCATTTAAATACATACCTATTTTGAAAAACATTTCGCTTTCTCTTTTACTTTACATTAAATTTAAATAATGAATTATTACATACTATCCTAGCTAACATTTTATCGAGCTCCATACATTTCCAATACTACATTTTTCGTTTCCTACTTTGTCATGGTGACTTTTTGGTTCTCTAATATATGCCGATGATTTCTAAAGTCTTGTGAATTCAATATTACAATGTTTCATGATATGCAAGACATTGGTTAGAATCCAAATCTAATCTAATTGAAAATTTAGTTTGTTAGTTTGGATTAGGAGCTAGAAATCGTGTCAATGGATGATAAACGAATCAAATCAACTTCAAAATATAACGATAAATAGATCAATCAGAATTTAACTAAATTATTAATCAAACTAGTAATCTAAACCCAAATTTGATCACCTCTAAATCCTAAAACCAATATCAGTTTATTAATCAAGCTATTTAAAATGGTGGCAACGAGAAAGATAGCACAGCATCAGAGAATGGCAACAATACCAATATCATTGAACGATTGGTCCCTTATTGCACCTTTCTAAAGCACCCTACCTTCCCATCACTTCTAAGTGTATTCTCTCTCCTCCTTAATTCCCTCTTCTCCTCCTCCTTTTGATGGATCTAAATCCTAATCTTCTTCTTTTTTTCTCTTTGTAGTCCAAACAAAGAGGATGAAGCTCATCTCCACTCCAAGTTTGAGGGCACCAATTTCATCCCCTTCTTCAATAAAAGCACCTCCATTTCCCCTCTCTCTTCAAGGCAGCACGCTCCTCTTTCTTGCATGGCGCTAATTCCTTCGATTGTAGGATTAATTCATGGTTCTTATTAGGATGTGGTGATGGACCTAATTTTGACTCAGAGTTCTTATAAAAGCATCCTTACAGTACCAACGATCCAATTCGAAATAAATTATGGCTAACTTGTGGTGTGCGATGAGAACGTCGCATCATTATATAAGGTGAGAAGATTATGATACCCCAAATTTAGTTTCATATTGGATGGAAAAGAAATGAGTCATATGCTTATAACTCAAATCCACTTGCTATTCATTAATTTCCATCCAAATTTTTGGGTCATGTGATTTTGGCCCACTAACGAAGTTTATTGGGTTAGCAGATAGACTTACGGCATTACATAGAATAGAAGGACCTTCGATGTTGCTTAATTATATTTGTTCAGATAGTCTCCACCATCCTTGGTCCCTCTTTACCACATCCCCCATCCCCTTGATGCCATATGTTAGCAGCCTTCCCTTGTGATGTCTATGGCTAGCGTACCACCCCCACCATCAAATCCTGATAATTTATAATCTTAATTAACTTTAATTATTTTATTAGACATTTTTAAATAATGACAAGGGTAGTCGTGTTATTCTAGATGACATCTTGATGCCGTTGAGCATCAAGTGGGGCTCATGACCGCGTTGCCTTAATGAACTTTGAGGATGATATTAAATATTTTTTAGATAAGAGAAATGGTAAATGAATCTGGAGAGAAGCTACTCGATAAAATGTAATAATTAATAATATGAAGAGAAGATAAAAAAGTAATTATAATAATATTAATAATTAATAAATAGGTGGGAATAAATAGTTATGCTTTGATGAGAGAAATCAATGAGATATTTATTTAATTTAACAAAATTAGCTTCATTTATGGCTAAATTTTTAATAATTTATATTTTTATTTAAGTTAATTCATAATATTTTGAAGGATTTCATAAATACGAACAAATGTTTAGAAGTATAATTGATGGTCTATTTTTATCAAAATAAAAAATAATTATTCCTTCAGATAAACCTTATCTTTTAGTCATCGCTCATGACTACTTTTTGTCCATCATGTAAATCCAACTCTATTACAAACTAAAATTGGCTCAATCATTGTACCTTCTTTCTCCCATGCATGATCTAGGTTGGAATTATAGTGTAGCATCATCCAATCGGTTTTTAAATACGCTAAAATTAAATTATAGTATGGATATAGAAAGTGCAAACTTTCATTTCAATGCTAATTATGTTAAGCTTTGGTTGGCTTCCTTGGATAGAAAATTTTCACTCAAAATTTATTTTAACTTTTAAACTTTCAATTATTGCATATTAATGTATCATGCTTTAAGAAAGTTACATTCTTGATACCCTATTATATACAGCCAATTAAAATTAAAGAAATAAATTTGGATCGGCATTTAAATTTTGAGAAAAAGATTTATTTTTTTAATAGAATTATGAATTTTAAAAATCAAGCATTGATAGGTTTAATGGTTTGCCTTTACTTTTTGCGAGGCAAGTAGGTAAAATGAGAAATTTTAAGTCTTTTATTAATCATGCAGCACTAAGATTTGAACTGAAAATAAAAAAATTTGTAGTCCTCTATCTTTCCATTTGATCATGATATCTAATGTGGCATCTTAATGCAAATATATTAAGATCGTGTAACCTAGCGTGAGGAATGCAACATCCTTTATACATGAGGGATTAAGCTGTAACGTCTGACAGTTTGAGGGATTAAACTGTAACGCTCGAAGGTCTGAAAACCAAATTTCGAGGGAAAGGTAGGATGACTTTGTCAATACAAATGGTGGCAGATAAAATGAGAGGTGTGAAGGAGTGCAGCAAGACAAAAAGAGGAGGGCATTTATCAATACAAATCTCTCCCACCAGACGAGATCACGGTCGTCCATCTTACTCTCGTTTTCGAAATTAAAGCCGGACAAAAAAAAAACAAAAAACAAAAAACAAAAAACAAATATCTTCGAAACGGATAACTCGCAGCGTGGGGGAGGACGAGAGGTGAAGGTAGTTCGCGGAATGGCGGCAGCCTCGCGCTCTCCTCCTCTCCTCTCCAGTTTCCGAACCCAAGCTTCTCCCCTTCCGAGGACGCTCCTCCTCCCAAGCCGCCGGAGAACCTTGGCCGTCGCCTCCAGGGTTCCGGCCGCGAAGCCCTATGGGCTCTCGCGGTCCTTCTCTACACTCGCCGTGGCGACGGAGGACGCGGTCGAGACCGAGGAGAGAAGGCAGAAGGAGGATCTGGTGGAGGATAGGGTCGTCTTGCCTACCAACGAGTCCTCCCAGAGGTTGCTTTGCATCCGCCACACGGTTTTGCCCTCTCTCTTTATTCCTTTGGCTTCCTTCTTTTCTTTTCTGGAAAAAAAATTGATTTTTTAGTTGTTCGGATTGATGAATTGCTTAATTTTTTTTTGGGGGGGTAGAAATGATGTTTAGGGATGCATTTGAAATTCCACGCCTCTTTCTGGAGCCGTTCATCTCTGAAACTGAAATCAGTTGTGGTCAATTTAAATTGAGTATCCACACTGTGAACAATGATCTACGCATATTAGAACAAGGAGCTTAGAAAGTGAGCTAGTTTGGAGCATACACCAGTTCAGTATTTTGTAATTACCGTTTTTCTTTTTTCCTTTCAATCACAAAATCATGGGCAAGAAGATGGAAAGGTGTTCGTCTTTTTTAATTTCAGTGCAAATTCTTTTTTTTAAAGTCATCTTTTCATATTTTGACAAGAAAGCATTTAAAAGGTGGGCCTAACAAATTTTGAACAAGGTAATTTACACGGATTTGCCAAAAATTGCTGATGAAAGTAATTTGCCTGTAGATTGGGCTATTAACTATGCTGCTGACCAATGTGGATTGATTACTTAGACTCCAGTTTTGCCTCTTGATCTCAGAGATTTTGTTTTTCCTGGTAGCCTTGGATGTACACATGAAAGAATGATTGTTTCGTGGAAAATTAAAATGATGGGCCGATTAGGTTGCTGGCATGATAGGTCGAGCAAATCAATTAATGGGTTTGGTTTATCAGGAGATAGGGTTCGGTCTTGCCTCAGCAAGAGGACTTCACAATTTCTAGTAAGATGCAAATAACACAAAAAATTAAGTAGAAAAGAAAGTAATAACTTACAGGCAAGTAAAACAAATAATGAGATTAATTTCACAAGGACATTCGAGTATAAGCAAGAAGATCTTCTGAAAGGGTTCATTCCATGAAAACTCTGCAGAAGTTCTAGGTTGATGTTGGAGTGTGTTGGAGATGTTCTCTTGTTCTTGGCTTCACTTCCTTTTAAATTCAATAACTGCAGGAAATCCATCGTATACAATCTCTTTAAGAAATTATCGATGAAACACCAGTTTAACTGATCTTAGCTATAATAGTGGTAGTAGTCATACTAATAACAATAATAGTACTAATATTAGTAATAATAGTAGTAGCTGCAGTAGCAGTAGTAGTAATAATAGTCATGACACAGGAGATTTGCAAGCAAATGTACATCTAGAATAGATGTAGGCATTGCATTGGAGATCTACGGCACATGTACGTCTGGAGTAATAGTAGTACTCGTAGTAGTAGCTTGGTGCATATAGGCTCTACAATAGCTTTTGTCCTCAATATACATCAAACAATAATTCTTCAAGTGAAATGATTTTGAGAGGGTCATGTATGTGTAGGACCATGAAAAGAGGAAGGAAGGGGTATATTGATGGTCTTTATACAGTTGGTAGAATCATATTATACAACACATAAGCCATATGTGTGTATATACACACAAATAAACATGTACTGGTAGAATTGTTACATAAAAACACTGAAAAAAGAGAAATTTACACCCACTGTCAAAATCAAACATGCGAGTTGCGAAAAGAAAATTAAATTTGTTGGCTTTGATCTTCAAGGCCTAAAATTCCTACAAACAAGAAATTATATGTTTTCGATATCCCTTGTCCATGCATTAAATATTTGAAATTAAGTGTTTTAATGGCAAAATACAGCATTTTGATTTTGAGATGACTTGATGCATGGGCAAGGGTCTCAGAACCCTTTGTTTTTGTCTATAGACATTCCATATTTTGTAGATCAAACTCCATGATTCAGATTTTTATCTTACGAACACCATCTTAGAATCTGGCAATGAGCATAGACTCTTCTTTTAAGTATTCTTTTGGAAAATTGATCAAAATCGATTCCTATCTTTTTAAACTGCTATATTCTTTTCTTTACCGTTGAGCTGCATTCTTATTAAAGTGGTATGTTATAACTATTCAATCCACTCAAAACCACTGAATCGCCATTCCTGTTCTTTAAGGCTCTGTTTTGGAAAACAGATCAAAAAATATTGATAGCTCTACCTCTCTTTTAGTATCTATAAATGCCACTGTTGTCCCAGGGACATCAAACAAAATATGTGTTGAGTGACAAAAGTGTTGCACCATCATGCCACACTCTAATGATGAAACTGGAGTTATTGGTGAAAGCAAATTTATCATCACCAAGAAAATACCTTTTCTGGTATGGCCTTTAGACATCTCTGCCCATTGTGTATATGGAACAACTTCCTCCATTTATCCATAACAAGAATATGTTTACCAGATAGCAAACCCGTGCTTTTGCACTGCCAAAATTTGCCTGTTTTGGCAAGGATAGGCACCATTCGACCCCTATCTTTTGTTGATAATGCATCAAACATAACCTGAGTTTATAAACTAGAGTTTCACTTGATGTATATATCACTTAATTAATTTACATGTCCTGCAGTTATGATTAACCAGTATGATCTTTATGCAGTGTGCACATGTGATGGCCATGGCTGTTCAGAAACTCTTCCCAGGTTCTAAAGTGACTATAGGTCCATGGATAGACAACGGGTTTTATTATGACTTTGATATGGAGCCTTTAACAGACAAAGACCTAAAGAGAATAAAAAAAGAAATGGTGAGCATGAATTGAGTCCAATAAGTTTAGTTTCTGACTTCTAAAGTAAGGTCAGTGCAATATCCTAGATTGGGAGACTATTCATTAGCTTATTATTTCAGGGTACGGAATTTATTTCTTACATCATCTGTAGGACCGTATTATTAATCGAAATCTGCCATTAATAAGAGAAGAAGTTTCCAGAGAAGAGGCTAAAGGAAGAATCATGGCCCTTAACGAACCATATAAATTGGAGATTTTGGAAAGTATCAAGGAAGAACCTATCACCATATATCATATAGGTAATGTTGCTATCTATTCTATGTTCATTCGAGTTGTGGTCATGATTTTTTTTTTTTTTTTTGTGAACTTTCTGTATGTCTTGATGATTTATGCTATTACACTTCTCGTTGTTCTAAACAGGAAATGAATGGTGGGACCTCTGTGCTGGACCCCATGTTGATTCTACTGGGGAGATAAATAAGAAGGCTGTTGAACTAGAATCTGTTGCTGGGGCCTATTGGAGAGGTGATGAAAATAAACCAATGCTTCAGAGGATATATGGTACAGCATGGGAGACTGAAGGACACTTAAAAGCTTACCTTCACTTTAAAGAAGAGGCAAAGCGCCGTGATCATAGGCGTCTTGGTCAGGATCTTGATCTTTTCTCCATACAGGTATTCATTGGAACCACATGATTGGTTGGGTTATTAACTGTTGAGCAGTCAGTATTTTTGTGTTTCTTCATAGATATAAATGTTCACATTTTCATGGTGCAATTTTTGTCAGTCTAACACAAAAGAGTAAAAATTGAATAGCGTGTAGCAAATAGACCTTATTTCAATTATACTTCTACTCTGACATTTAAACCTTTTGCTTATATACTTATCAGGATGGATGTTCTTCCTTAATTACTTTGTACATTACCCATAGGCAAAAAAATGGCAGTGCTAATTCCTTTCTGTCTAGAAACAAGTTTTGGAGAGTCGAACATCACAGTGACATTTGTGTTTGCTGGCAGCTTTCTCCTTACACTATGCATCCATGCAAGGTTCAAAAGTTGGATTAGTCCAGCAAAGTAGAGAAGAACATTCCTGTAGTATATCTATTGATAACCTCCAAAACTTTTATTGACTCCTAATAAAATATAACTCTACCGACTATTTATTTTTCAACCATAATCTAAACCACATAGCCCTCCAACTTTAGGCAATTTGCAATTTGCACATCTGCTTCCCGTTGGAGTTCTTTGTAGTAATTATGCTTTCAACCTTCAGGCCTCTTCAATCATTGTTTTAAATATAAGCCTGTTAATTGTCCAAATGCAGGAAAGCTTTGTGTATATAACATACCCTTCTTGATGATAACTTTGGGGATGCTTGGATACACTGGCATATAATACTGGCATAGCTCCAAGGGCTCTCATGTATCTGCATTTAACTGAGTTGAGATAACTGAACCATATCCTTATATGTGATTCCATAATCTCTCTATCAGGTGATTTGCTATATTCTAACTCATTGGGGATCACATGATCTGTTACCTGTTAGATGCTGTCTCTTCTTTTCGATTCTTTCACTTTATCCTTATTCCTTATGTCAATATATAACAAGGAGAGGACAGGATTTTAGGCATCCAGATTCCCCCTTGATCCATATAGGGCACTTAACTACTAAAATATGAATATGATTTTTCCTGACTAAAGTTAGGCTATAAAAATATCTAACACTCAAAAAGAGTTCATTGTTATCTTTTTTATCAAAATTTAAAAGATTTGAAACAATAGATATCTTGCCACCTTTTATGGACCATTGAAAGCAATGTTCTATTTTGTTTTACGCTCCACTCCTGTGTTTTTTAATTGTCATAAGATTTTTTTTGATTTTGTTTGCTCTGATGAGAACTTAAATATTAGAGAGTTATTAGCTGTGTATCTGTTCTCTCTACTCTTTTCTAAAGTGCGTGCTTGCAATATGTGTATCTTGACACCATTTAATCCACTATAGTATCAAGTATTATTTTTATAAAAGAGTAACTTGTGTTTCATGGTACAATCTCAAAGCTGTCCAAATCTGTCAATTTTTTATGTGCTTCTGTGCACCAATTCATTTCTTGTGATGCTAATGCAGCTAATGATCTTAGCTTGAGCCTCGAATCACTGAATGTGGCCTCATTGCTGTTGCATTCTTCATCCTGTCCCAGGACTCTGTGGCCTTGAAGGACATGTTAAATGCCGCATTTTCATATATGGTTGAGGTTTTGTTGAACATTTTAGAATATTTGCTCCTATATGCTAGTTATCTCAGTCCATTAACCTGTCTATGCAAGTCTACCATGGTTGAGCAGATTTGATTGCTGGCAACTGTGACATATTCACTGTGTTGGGATAAATTATATCTAATTACTTTTCCTACCTCTTGCAAAGCAGCAGCTAATAACTTAAAGAATATGTAGTGTTGTGGTAGCAATATTTTCCATGAATTATGTAATAACAGGTAAACTGGTGCTCTGACTGATATATCATACTTAGCAATTTGTCTGCCCATATATCTTGCCTACATGTTTAGATTATGTAAAACTATTTGTGTAGAATCAGACGTGCACAAGGGGCCTGGTGCATGCAAAAAATGCCAGCAACTTCATATAGGCAAATAGACAAAGATTATCTTTTGTGTCCTCTATCTCCTTGAATTTCAAAAGTTGGCAGTGCTGGTATTCTTATTTGAAAGTACCCTGTTGCTGCATGTTCATACTGCAACATCATCCTGTGTCTGTCTGGTGTGCCATAGTTTATCTTGAACAAACAAAACTTCTATCATTTATAGAACATCCTGAACTTCCTCTGAACATTTTACAGGAAGAAGCAGGTGGTGGACTGGTATTTTGGCATCCAAAAGGTGGCATTGTTAGGCACCTTATTGAAGATTCATGGAAGAAAATTCATTTGCAACATGGTTATGAGCTTCTCTATACTCCCCATGTTGCAAAGGCAGACCTTTGGAAAATCAGTGGCCACTTAGAATTTTACAGAGAAAATATGTATGACCAAATGAATGTAGAAGATGAACTCTATCAACTTCGGCCCATGAATTGTCCTTACCACATTTTAATTTACAAAAGGAAGCTGCATTCATACAGGGATTTTCCCATCAGAGTAGCAGAGTTGGGGACAGTGTACAGATACGAGCTATCTGGTAGCTTGCATGGACTTTTTCGTGTGAGGGGATTCACCCAGGTATTCCTTGCTATCCCTGTGAACTGTTAATTGCAGAGTGATTCTATACCATCCTTTTGCATCCTTACCTTCCATTCCCCCTTGTTGTGGCATTTCTTGATTTGATATGCAGACATATCTTTGTAATACCATCAATTCTTGTTGATCATCGTTGTACATGTATCTGTCATTTTCATTCTGTTTAATCCAATTTTTTACTTTTATACAATAAATTTTCAGCCCAAGTATGTTTGTCTTCTCCTGTTTTGCTGCAATTTTAATGATCGAATGCAATGTTACAAATGATTTTTTTTGTTCTTAGCTGAAATTTCCGTTAAGAAAGGTTATCAAGTGTCACTTAATTGCGATTATCTTGATGCTGAAGCTGTGAGCTTTGTCACAAATCTCAGGTCTTGAGTTTTCATTTGCAAAGAAAATAAATTTCTTGGTATGTCTTTGATTTGATTGCACTGCATTGTAAATTGAGCATCAAATTCAGCATGATATAATGAGTCATGATTGATGGTGAAGTTCATTTATCCTTTTGCAAAATGTAGTAGATGCTAACAACCTTAACTTAAATGTGCACTTGCTAAACCATTGGCTGCATGCTTTGCAACATTTAGTGAAGCTACAATAGTTGCAGAATAATTTTTGTCCGCTTATTAAACCAGTACTAGTATTTTGAATTTTCCAATGGAACTGTTACAGAAAGGAGTTGCAAATGCTATCACCTTCTTGTTTCCAAAACCTGATAGAGGCTTCCTTCATAAGATGGTGAAATGAATGATATGCATAGGTATTTGCTTTGCATTTCATGAAATCATGTTTACACATGCAGGATGATGCACATATATTCTGTTTGGATGACCAAATCAAAGGTGAAATCAGGGGTGTTCTTGATCTAACTGAGGAGATATTGCTGCAATTTGGTTTTAGAAAGTATGAAGTAAACCTTTCAACTAGGCCAGAGAAAGCTGTGGGCAATGATGACATATGGGAAAAAGCGACTGCTGCCCTTAGAGAAGCTTTAGATGACAAAGGGTGGGATTACCAGATTGATGAAGGTGGTGGTGCTTTCTATGGTCCAAAAATCGATCTCAAAATTGAGGATGCTCTTGGAAGAAAGTGGCAGTGCTCCACTGTGCAGGCAAGCTTTCTTACAGACATATTGTTTGGTAGATTCTTCCTAGAGGCATGCAGTTGAGATTATGAATTTTTAGAGCACATATACTAATAAATCCTGTTTATAAATTATTACAGGTTGATTTCAATTTGCCCGAGCGTTTTGACATTTCCTACGTAGATTCAAATGCTGAGAAAAGACGGCCTATCATGATTCACAGAGCAGTTCTTGGGTCTTTAGAGAGATTTTTTGGTGTCCTTATAGAGCACTATGCAGGCGACTTTCCACTTTGGATGTCCCCAGTCCAAGCTCGTGTTTTGCCTGTCACTGACACTCAGGTATATTTTCTTGTTGATAGGAAGTTTTCAAAATTCTGGAAGTCCTATGTGCTGAAATTTCTGATTGTCTTAGTGTTACCAATCTTTGACATGTTAGCACTCTCTTTTGGCTGACACGGATTGTGCTAGTTTTGTCTTCTTCTTTTCTTTTTTTTTTCTTTTTTTTTTTTTTTAGAAATTTGTCATATAATATTTTAGTTTATATTTTGTTTTGTCATTGAGGTTGCAAGTTGTTTGAGGCAGGCCAAATCCACTCAGGAAACGTATGACCATGCCCAGTTTTTGTGTGTCCATGGAAGTCCATTCAAAATAACTCTTATTTCCATGACCTTTTACAGATAGACAAATCGTATACTTGAAAGGCATTTTCCGCTACTGTGAGTATTAGCTTCTTCCATTGGGTGGTAAACATTGACTAAATGTTCAAGATTTCCACAGGATATACCCTAGGCTATATTTTCTTTAAGTAGCCAGTAGTTGCTACCAAAAATATGAATATATTTTTGGTACAAAGTTTTATAATATTGCAAAACAACTAAAGTATTGTTCTCCTTATAGGATGTGTTGATTTAACAATTTTGCAAAAACAGAGGTTACAAATTCCTTAATCTAAGTCCTTCAAGATATAAAGCTTTACTCACCCTTTGACTGGGACCATTACCGTAGCTTCCCCCCCCCCAAACATTTCCTTTGAACTCAATATATTGTGATGCAAATGTGGAGAATCAGGAAAAAGAAAGGTTAGAATTTTTCATTTTTGAATTAATTTAAGAAGCATGGGAGAGTGATCTTGCGCTTTCCCCCCTATCTCACAAAACAAACCCCAACACTGGAAAAAAAAAGGTATTACTTAGAGCCTTTGGTCACACTCAGAAAGCTCTTTTAAACTTAACTGTTATCCTTTGATATATACTAGGAATATCAATGATATTGTTATTTTGGGTCCTGCTATCCAACAGACCAGTTTGTTATACACGAGAGAAGAGCTGTTCATGTGTAAATTGGGCCGTAAATTGATGCAATTGCACAATTGTTGAAAGTTTGGGTCATATTTTAGTTGTACATTTCAGGTTAAGTACTGCAATGAGGTGGTGTCAAGGCTGAAATCTTTTGACATCAGAGCTGAGCTTTGTCATGGTGAGCGCCTTCCAAAGCTCATAAGGAATGCAGAGAAGCAGAAGGTGCCCCTGATGGCAGTTGTTGGGCCAAAGGAAGTTGAGACCCAAACAGTAACTGTTAGATCTCGAACTGGTGGTGAGGTTGGAACCATGACCATTGATGAGTTCATCAGCAAAATCCAGTTTGCCGTGGAGAACAAAACTTCATTGTAGGGAACCTTCTGTACATGTGACTGATGGTGATTCAACAAAGCAGCAATCTTGACTCCACAAAAATTGAATTTAAGTCGGCAGCAACCACAGATGTTCATACAGGTTATTCCCTGCTTTTTTCCTTAAAAATACATTTCACGTGTTTTAAACTGATCAACGAAGATTTTGCTCAATTATTTTGCAATAGATGTGCACTTAATACACACATTTGTACAATATACAGTCTTTGTACCTAATTATAATGTTATAAGTGCTCACTGCTTCGAGAAAAGTCTCCTTCCTCATTTGGTCATAACCCATCAACTTTTTATCTGTCTCTATGTTAGAACTTTACGGACATTTCCATATGCAAGAAAGATGCGTCATAATTGAAGCTTTGCATTACAAATAAATTGCATGAAACTTGAACTAGGATGGAGTGAAACCCCATCTATACCTTGACCAATAGGGAAATCTATACATAAAAAAAATGAGCTCTAACTTGACTGATAGGATACAAAGATCTCGTTACACATCCATGGACTCTCACACCTCGACTTAAAAAGTTTGAGATAATATCTTGGTCTATTGGGTCCTGAAGACAAATGCACCTGCAAACATGGAAGTAGCTCAGAGCTTGTATATCAAATTTAGCAGTAGATCAGACGTACCAAATGAGTCAAGAATATGAAAACTTCTTTACCTAATGTGGGCATCAAAAGTGACAATGCTCCAATGGCGGCCACCTTTAGCGGCAGTCCAATCTTAATCATGTCTTTGATCTCGATGTACCCGGTTGTGAATCCCACGATGTTAGATGGCGTGCCTGTGGGGAGCAGGAAGGCAAACTGAGCTCCAATGGCCCCAGGAACCATCAGCAGAAGAGGGTGGATGCTCATGGTTTTTGCCAGTTGGATGAGGAGAGGGATGACCAGCGTGGCAGTGGCGTTGTTGGATGTGAACTCTGTTACGGTGCTGCTAACAAGGCAAACCAGGGGAGTGATTGCCAGTGGAGGGGCTGTCCTCAGGAAGCCCAGGCTTGCGGAGAGTACGTCGGCAAGGCCGCTCGAGCGGACACCATCAGCGATGGCGAAGCCAGCCCCCAGTAGCAGTATCACATTCCATGGGATCTTCTTGCATTTGTTCCAGTCCATCAGCTTCTCTCCTTCTTGCTTTCTGTTTGGAATTATGAACAACAGGGTTGCCATCATCACCTGCGCCAGACGTAAAAGAGGTATGTAGTTCTATTCATTTGTTCCTACATATATTAGGTTAAGACAGTAAAAGAGCTTCTTGTCTTACACTAACAGTTCCATCACCCACTCGTCCATGAAATAGAGACCCCCATCCAGGTACTTCATCTGTTATGCTTCTCGTCATCCATAAAACCACAAGCAACTGCACACAAGCAGCCCCACAAAGGAGTTCAGATAAGTCAAAAGGAAGCAAAAAAAATCTACTTTTTTTTTTTTTTTTTTTTGGGTTCCAGAGGTGTTAAAAGTGCAGATACTTCACCGCAAACACAGCTAGAATCATCTTTTCAGCAGGATCCATGGGACCTGTCACACACAAGCAGCACTTGAAGTCACAAAAAGACCAAAGAGGAAAATAACCAAAGAAAAATGTATTAAACTATGGAATTATGATTTTTTTTTTTTTTTTAATATAAGTTTTAAGCCATACTTTCTACATCTTATTACGTCCGTCAACTTCTATTCCTGAGTGCCATACCAGCTTGATTGTTCAAAGAAATTAGTAGGCAAACCTGCTTCTAGAGTTCTCAAGTCTAAACTGCTATTGGATTCTAAAAGGTACAGGGACCGATGCAAAGCAATTACGTACCTAGCAATTCTTTTTCCCTCTTCAAGCTGCTTTTGTCCAGATAACCCGAAAGCACACGTCTCGAACCCTTCGAGAGATAGCAGAGGCAAAGCAGACCCCACAGTGCAAAGAATACCACCACTGCCAAGGGAAAACCAAAGAAGAACCAAATGCTGAAACTGATCGGCGTCTCCTCAGGGAAGGAGCTCCCCCACATCCCCACCATTATGAGGTTGACGCCTGTTCCCGTGAGCGTGCTCATCCCTCCGATGGCCGCCGAGTATATCACCCCTAGTATCACCCCCTTGCGGAACCGGCCCACGGCTGGGTGCACCTCAGGGCCCCCTTCCGGGAGCCACTGCAGCACGCCGGTGGCCACCGGCATCATCATCACCGCCGCTGCCGTGTTCTGCATCCACATGCTTATGAATGCCGTCGTGGCGCAAATCCCAAGGAGCAGCAGTGGGGGGTTCAGTGGGTCACCGCAGAACAGCAACGTTACCTGTGCATCAAATCATAACTTCAATTAACTAAAGAAACAATGAATACTTACTTCATGGTTATTATGAATAAAACAAGCGGGGGAGAATGGAGATAAGCTCACGTTTAAGGCTAGCCGCCGATGGATGTTATAATGCTCCACTGCCAATGCTAGTATGAAGCTACCCAGCATGAGAGAGATGACATCGTTCATGTATGATCTTGTGACTTCCTCAGAAGAAGCGATTCCAAGGAGAGGGAAGAGAAAGAGAGGGGACATGGAGGTAATGGGCATTGGCACGGCCTCGGTGAGCCACCATATAAAGACCCACGAGAGGACAGCCAGCATGTTCCTGCTCGAGCCATGGTCATGGAAGTCGACGAAGAGGCACACGGATAAGCTCGCCAAGGGGCCGAGAAGGATGAAGAGGTAGTTGGTGGGCAACAGTGATCTGAATGAGAAGTGTTGGGTTTGGAGGGGTCTCCTAATTGGTAGAAGTGGGGTTTTGGGGTCACAGGAGCTCGCATGGTTTGTGTGGTCATCCATTTTGGAAGAGGCTTTGGTGTGGATTGCATCCTAGGCCTGCTAGATTTATACATCTTCCCCATTTGCAGGCTGTGGAGGGAAGCAGAAAGGAATGTCCCTGGGTTGGTTGTTTTCTTCGAGCTCACAGATTGTAGAGAAACTGCTTAATGGAAGGGATATGAGAGTTGGATGTGAGCAGCTTCTCTCTTCCTGCTCGAGTTGCTGAATTGAAAACAATCAAAGTCCAAAACCCATGTCTGTAAAAGAATACCAAAGTGGTTTCTGGATGTTTGATTGCCTGCCAGATAAAGATATGAGTCACCTACAATGATCATGGGGCCATGCTTCCTTCTGTCCCTTTCCCAAAGAAAGACCACTGGGATTAAATATATGCATCCTTCTAGCAAATAAGGAGGTAGGAAGTAAAAATTTTGTCCGCGATGATGATATCACTGGTTCTGATTGCAAGATTTGTGGGATGGTAAGCATCCGGTTTTTGGCAGTCATTGGGACTGTAGCTGTAGGAATTCAATATTAGAGAGCTTGAATGGGCAAAGACAAAATAGTTTTCATGCGATCAGCTGAGTTTAATACAAATTCATTCAATACTAAGAGAGCCTTTGGAAGAGTCTCTCTACTAAACTATCATCTTGGGTCCACAAACCCTGGACCGTGATGAAGCTGGTCAGCATCCGTTTGTCTTTCTTGTGTAATTGTTATTTGACTGATTCTTTTCTTATCGTATTGTTTATTTAAGAACGTGACAACGAAAACAGAGTATAGATTAGTCTTTACAAACGAGAAGATTTAAGGGGTTACGTTTTAAGTACACGTAGATTGGCTTATCCATTAGAAAGGCTCCATTAGAAAGGGATCAGCTGAAACATCTAGCCTACAAGACGATCAAACTAGAAGTGGAGCTTGTTGTGCAACCTACGTATAAACTGGGGGAGATTGGTGGGGTTTTTACTGTCTGAATCACGTGTATTCCAACAAAATGCCAGCAATATTTTGGTGTCGACTCAGACCTGGGACCTCATCAATCTCCTCTGACGAAATGCCGCATAGAATATTTTACTTTGCTTTAAAAGAAGAGTCAAAGTTTTCTCCACATGGAGTACTACCTTGTTTTGGCCGCCAGATTCTATGGTCAGTAGTTTTGGGCATTAACAATCAAACATTGCTTCCTCTCTCTCTCAAAAAAAAAAAAAAAAAAGGAAAAAAAAATCATATATTACTTGTCTCATCAAAGAAATAAAATAAAAGAGACAGCAGGCAACTCCCATGCCAAATAAACTATTTCTTCCATCCCAAACCAACTTGAAATTCTACATGGAGTAGTGGATGAGATCAAGGTCATACATCAAGTCTTGACAAGTCTAATCTAACTTCATTTTAACCTATCAATGAATCAAGAAAATATAGGTCGAACCTGACCCCATGTTTTTCCTATTTTCTTCTGCAATATCCAGGACTTGAACTTCGGAGAGCAAGCATTTAGATTAGCGAAGCCAATCGACTAAGCTAACAGCGAATGAATCCAATCCCAGATTAATCTAGTTGACTTGGATTTGATCTGTTCATGTCTTGCGCTAACAGTTAGCAAATCTCATCACCAATCCATCAGGTTGACTTAGATCTGATATGTTGAATCCTTGAACTAGTTCATGCCTTGCACTTTTTATTGCTTGGGTAAACTAGGTAGGTTATTTATTCCCTTTTGTTCTCAATTACTGATTGCATTTTTTTAAAAAAATAAAAACATATATTTTCTAAAAAATAAATAAAAACTATTATTTTGAGAATCCCTTCCATACATCAAAAGGTAACAAAAAAATTATTATTTTATATTATTTAAACAATCCAATTCTTTGACCAGTTGATGTATGAGTCAAGGGTCTCCAAATCATTTTTTTTATTTATAAATATTTTAGAGATACTTGATTATATTTAACAACTCAAATCATCAATATAAAGCTTTATTATTAAAATCTAAGTATGATCAAATCTGAATAGAGGTCCTCTTAAGCATAATAAAGTCAAACTCTCTCTCTCTCTTACTCAGTATATATACACATATGTTAAAGTTGCCATGCATATTTCTATTTTTAAATTTTGTGCTTCACATATTTATTATAGCAAGTGTGGGAATAAGATATTTATTACAACCAGAGGTACCTATGTAAAGTTAAACAACACTACTAACCCTATAAATTGTCTATAATTTATTGAAGCACAATGAATTAACTGCACAACTATTTTTAAATTTGCAACTTATTTATCTCTCTCCCTAAAAGTCTGGGGTGTATTTCTTAAAAAAAAAAAAGGGTGTTTATATAGAAGTCGTAATGCCTACGACTTAATACATTTTTCACCATCATCCAGTAAATTGCCTAATTCAACTAAAGTCATCATGGAAAATCAATAGTTTGTTGATTTTTATGTACTCCTATCTCTAATTGTTCCCCCTTTTTTCTTTGGACCAGTGAGTTGTAAGTAGCAGTCTCCATGATCTCTTAAGTCTCGAATCAAACTCTAGATAATTTTCAACTTCTTTTAAGGCTTCATGCGAGTTGGGATGCTCTAGTTGCAATAGAACAATATATTTTAGAGTTTCTAGGCTCTCTCATAAGATGTCCTTATTGAAAATATTGTTGTCTTTTACCTTAAGTAATTTTTTATAAACTTACTTAAATAGATAAATAGTTAAGAAACAATATTACTTAGTTCATGGATGGGGGTTATCTTTATAATAGAATTCATCTTATCCAGATGTAAATAGTTGATGAAAGTTTACTTCTAGGATATAATAAATCATTGTATGTTCTCTTTAAAGTACACTCTAAGGAGAATCAGGATAGACCCAAACTAGCAAAATCCAAATGTAATGAAAATCAACAAGATAATTTAATAAATACCTCTCTTTTTGTGTGGACTCAATCCTTTTCTCAAATGTTTAATAAGTGCACTTGAGTCCACTTAATCTCAAATGCATTTCACCTCACTCAATTTCTCTTCTCTATTTTATGGTATCTTATTTCTAATAAGTTAAATGCATAATATGATCCCCTATTTATAGATTTAAAGAGGGTTACGCGAGTGTATGTTTAGGCATACTTTAAATGGATGCATGCATCCACATCATTAAAGATTGTCTCTCCTCCCCTCCCTTCCCAAAAAGAAAAAAAAGAAAAGATTTGATTGCATGCATCATATATTGAGATACATATATCCATTAAGTCTAATTAGATGCATCATATCAGAAAGATGCATACTGTATCTCTTTATGGTACCATACGAAAGATCGTTCATATTTTTAAGAGAGGAGAGAGATATAAAGAAAGATAAAAAATTAATCTTTATCCATTATAAATTCTAAAATTTTATACTACTTAAAATTAGGATTTATATTTAAGTGAGTTTATAGTTTTTAACTGTTCAATGTGAGATTATTCTTCCAGCTTAAAAATTTTGAATTACTTAAATAAAATCTCAATAGTCCCATCATAGATAGAAACTATAGTTTTTTGTAAGAGGAAATGAGTTTGGTGGGCTGTCTTGTAAACTGTCCTGCGAAATTGTCTAGAAAGGCCGAGAAAGGAATGAGGCCTGCTGACCATTGTAATAATCATATTTGGAGCATTATGATCATGAACTAGAAATTTGATTGATTATTTCAATGTGTTCTTCACCATCTCATACCTTGTTAGTATCAGTTCTCTTCCTGATTTTATGGATGCACTCTTATTTCTAATGTTTATTGTCCGTACTAACATTCCAAATCCCATTTATGGATGTAAATCACGCATACCACATCAGCTAGCTTGTAAAATTAAAATATAGCCTGGAATCATCTTATCTTGGAATTACTATTCTATCTTAACAAAATTTAGTTTAGGCCATCGAAACTGGTAGGTCAAGCTATGATCCCACAGGCATTGTAGCTGCTGAAAGAAAGGGTCCATGGCAACCCACAAATAACTTCTACTTCTCACATCATAACTTTTTCTGAGAAATACGCATCTCACATGATACCTATGAAGCATTGTGATTTTTTTTTTTTTTTTTTTTTCTTAAAGAAAATCTACAAGATTGGAAGCAAAAACAGAGAGCAAGACCCCATTTCCTTCGAGGAGATCAAGGAACTCTGGACATCTAAGTTATAACTTTTCATTTTCCCAAGAAGAACAAATAAACTACAACCAATGGTTCTTCATAGCACCAACAGCTACATCTGCCATCAACGTGCATGAAGTGGCACCATGAAAGAGAATTTATCTCTGACATTGTTCTCATGCATGCTTGTTTGCCTCGAAAACAAGTGTCCCTGCATCGATTCAGAAAGGAAGATTAGCCCATCTTTTTAATCCAATTGTGCAAACAAAACTAGTGAATCAATAGATTGTGGAAGAAACTTCACCCAAAGTAGGCATCAGTAGTGATAGCACCGCAATGCCAGCAATCTTTAGTAGCACTCCGGTCTTGATCATATCCTTAACATCAATGTGCCCAGTTGTAAACCCCACAATGTTTGAAGGAGTTCCCGTGGGGAGAAGGAATGCAAATTGAGCTCCAATGGCCCCCGGGACCATCAGGAGGAGTGGGTGCACCCTCATGGACTCAGCGAGTTCGACGAGAAGAGGGAGTACGAGTGTCGTGGTGGCATTGTTCGACGTAAACTCTGTGATCGTCCCACTCACTAGACAAACCAGTGGTGCAATTGCCAAGTATGGGGCAGTCTTGAGGAAGTCCAGGTTGGTGGAGATCACATCAGCGAGGCCACTAGTTTGAACACCTTGGGCAATCGCAAAACCTGCACCCAGGAGGAGAATGATGTTCCATGGGAGCTTCTTGCATTTGTTCCAGTCCATTAGCTTCTCCCCCTCATTTTTCTTGTTTGGAATTATGAACAACAAGGTTGCCATCATCACCTGAATCAAAAGAGAGAATGGACTCATGGTTGCATTCGGCCATGCTTTTTCTCTAGGATTTTTGTTAACAAAATTGTGGAAATGGTTGTTAGCTTCTGTTCGCTTACACTGACAGTTCCATCACCCACACGATCCTGAAACAGGGCCCCCCATCCAGGGACATCATTTGTTAGGTTTCTTGTCATCCAAAGAACTACAAGCAACTGCAAGCCACAATCCCACAAAACAAGTTATAGTCTTTCAATAACTGGATTAAGCTATTTAATCGTTCTCTCCAGAGACTTTGCGGGGTTCCAAGACTTACTCCAAACACGGTTAAAACCATCTTCTCAGCGAAAGCCATGGGACCTGCCACAAAGATCAAAAAACCAAATTGCTTGAGCTCACCAAAACATAAGATTTGAATTTTGAACAGCTCTGTCACTAGAGTTGAAGTGAAAATCTCTCCACTCTTTTAACTAATAGCGTGGTATAAAAGTTACAGTGATGGTAGTAACTAGCAATAATCATTCACAGGACTAATGGAACATACTTTCTATGATGCAAACCGAAACAGAGAGACTCCCCAGAGACCAGTAGATGGAGAATTACCTAGTAGCTCAAGCTCCCTCTTTAAGTGAGCTCTATCCAAGTAAGCAGAAAGCGCCTTCTCTTGATTCTTTGAACAGTAGAGAAGGCAGAGGATACCCCACAGGGCAAAGAAGAGGACTAGAGCCAGGGGGAACCCAAAGAGGAACCAAGAGCTGAAGGTGATGGGCGTCTCCTGAGGGTAGTAGCTCTCCCACATCCCCACCAAGATGAGATTGACACCGGTTCCTGTCAAGGTGCTCATCCCTCCGATCGTCGCCGAATAGATGACACCAAGTATCACTGCCTTGCAGAACCGCCTGACATCGGGGTGGACTGAGTCCCCCTGGGGAAGCCTCTGCAGAATTCCGGTGGCCACCGGGATCATCATCACCGCAGCTGCAGTGTTATGCATCCACATGCTCACAAACGCAGTGGTGCTGCAGATCCCCAGGAGAAGTAGCGGTGGATTCAGAGGCTCTCCGCAGAATAATGAGGTTATCTGCGTCCCAATCAAATCATGACTACAATGGTGATTAGGCCTCCTCAGTGCCAAAACTCTAACTTGTTTTGAATGCTAAAGAAACAATCTTCTATGTATGAACTTATTATAATGCATTCAATTTAGTTCAAAGCTTCAAAACTTTACAACTTTAAAGAATTTTCTGTAACATAGATTAATCATCCATCAGAGTACGCTAGGAGAAATATAATCCAAGTCTGGGTTTCTGAATTCACTTATCTAATGCAAGAAGGTCATTGAAAATTTGAATGCATTGAGAGAGGTAAATAGATGCAAAAAGAACTCACTCGCAGAGCTAGTCGGCGGTGGATGTTATAGTGCTCGACGGCCAATGCTAGTATGAAGCTACCGAGCACGAGAGAGATGATATCATCCATGTAAGACTTTGCAACATCATCGGCTGATGCTATCCCGAAGATGGGGAAGAGGAAGAGAGGAGACATGGAGGTGACGGCCATGGGGACGGCCTCGGTGAGCCACCACAAGAACACCCATGAGACGACTGCAAGCATGTTTCGGCTTGCGTGCTTTCCATTGAGGTCGACAAAGAAGAATATTAGCATGCATGCTAGAGGGCCGGAGATGATGAAGAGGGTCTTTGAGGTAAGAATTGATTTGAGAGAGAGGAAGGAGCTCTCTGGAGGCCTATGGAGGGGGAGGAGTGGGGCTTTTGGGTCGTCTGCGCTGTGATCAGCCATTTAGAAGGGGGGCAGGGGGGCGGGGAGGAGAGAGAGAGAGAGAGAGAGAGAGAGAGAGAGCACTGGTTGTTGGTGGTTGTGGTTTGGAATTCTAAAACTCTGTCCTTTATATAAGTTATTAGAGAGAGATGGAAGGGAGATGGCCTTCTCTGGTAGTTTTGGACTGTAGTCATTGTTATTTGGAGGCACCTCAATGAATGGAGGAAAAGTTTGTTGGATGTGTACAACTTATATTTTTCATTTAATTGGAGGTTAGCTTGAGTAATTGACTGGAATAAAGTTATAAAAGTTCTGTTTTTCCTCGCCTAGGAGAAGGTCAAAGTTGGCTTCCAATAGGAACGAGATAAAGTTGGTGAGTCACCGATTCAAATTTTACCTTGGTCCCCCTCATCAGATGTGTCCAATATTTGAAACCAGGACCCACCATGCTCCATGATATGTACAAAATTTTCATTCACTCTACTGGGGGGGGGAAGAAGCATGCACAAGTTGTTATATTACACGTAGGTAGAGCTGTCGTACAAGCCAAGTTATAATGTTCAATTAGAAAACATTTTCTTGACAATTATTCATTCTTTTTTCCTCTGTTCGTTTGGTCTCCATCTATCTTCAAAGGTTTCCTTCTCTGCATTCTTTATTTCCCTATGACCGGGATATGTTCTGAAAACTGCTGTTCACCCAAAATGCATGAAAACAAATGTTATAAACTATTGGCTGGCGTGCTTTAAATTGTAGCTTTCGGTTCTTTCTCCCACGCCTGGCTTAGGCTTCTCGCCCAGAGGCTTAAGATTGGATCCTCGGAACCTTTACTGAATCCCCTTCTTGTTCTGAGTTCAGTCCTTTGACAACTGATCCTCTCCCTTCATCTCATTTTATTAGCTTGAGTTGTGTCAATGTCATCAATTTCCAAGGAATTGATGGCTCATAAAACCAAGCCTATGCTATCAAATTGAATTTTCTTTTATGGGAAACAAGAGAAAAGTTGAGCATTATGGCACCATCGGCATCATGCTACAGCCTTCTGATGAATAAAGATAAGCTGACCCATGGATCAAAAGTTCACTGACTGTAAGTAGCTTTGAGCCATCAAGACTATATAAGATTAAATAAAACTACTAACCTTCAGTCAGCTAGATTGAAAAGAGCAAATGAATTGGATTCGATTCACTACCACGTTAGTCTTGACTGAAAGGATATTTTTAGCGGTTTATAAAATTAAACATAAGTTGTTGAAAATTCTAAATTAGTTATGGATATGATCAACATATTATAAATTCAGATATTTGAAAGAGACGAGTTTAAACATTTTAAATCCAAAACATTTATTCCTCTGCACCATAGAAGTAATCGTAAAATAGCATGGAGCATGTATCTCAACCTTTGCACCCTACTTCTATTGCCAACCAAGAGTAAGAACTAAGTCACACTAGGCACCTAATTTATACCGATTTATAATCAAATCATTCTTACAATCAACAATCACATGGTGTAACAATAGAATTCCTAGAAATCTCTTGTTACCAAACCAGTTGCAAGACGTAACAAAATTCCCTTTGGTTTCTTAGGTAGGCCAGTGCAAACTGGTGGATGGGGAGTGAAGCTGATGGTTAGGCTACCAATGAATGCCAACCACTTGGCTTCTGGAGGTTGGAACTGGCACGCCACGCAGCAAAATTCAGCCAACAAGCTCGAGACGCATGGCAAATTTTCAGCTAAGCAGCAATTTCCCTTATCCCATTAATAATCGAGGATTGAGTGACGGCAAGCATGGCCCGAGATGGCGATATATGATTCAATTATTAACACGGGCTCCTGCCGAGAAGACAAAATGGATGATGATGGGTCCTTTCGCCGCATGCTGCTGTCCATTAGATTAGGCTACTTTCGTGGGTCCACGCTTAAATGATGGTGGACGCTCCTCCTCCAGTTTAGTACACGTGGTGCGCCCATTCGAAGCACTCGGTTGATGGGATCTTTTTGGAGGAATCCTATGACCGAAACCTGGATCCAGTTGGAACGAGTTCAGAAAATGTGGTGCTAAAAATTTATTTTAGCCGGATCGTGGCCATATATATATATATATATATATAGTGAAAGAGTGATTTTTTCTTTGAGAGCAAAAGTGTTATGGTTAAATGAGTTTACTATAATATTTATAAAATGAGGAAATAATTTTTTATTTTATAACAATTAAATTTAAATCGAAGTATGTTCTGCCTATTATGAATAATTTATTTATAAAATTTATATTTAACATAAAATTGATACTGCTTTAAAGTATAATAAATAACTTAATAATATAAATGACTATCATAAAGCATCAAAGTCTTGCACAATTTTTTTATTAATTTAATATTTAATTATTTTAAAAAATGATTAAACTAGCTCAATAACATCATGCAGTCCAACTACCCTGATTAAAGTCATAAAAAAAACAAGCATCCTCGCGTGCTTGCTGGACGCTACTGCATATTTGTCCACTCACAGGGATTCTTAGGCATGCCATGACGTTGGGAGAAGAGTCAATTCCGCAACCTCTTGTAAAGAAAGTGCACTCGAGAATCATGAGGGAAGAGAACTTTCCTTTAAAAAAAAAAAAAAACAATAGGAGAACCACAATTTTAACTTTAATTAAAGGTTCAGAACCTAGTTAACGAGTAGATGTCATGGTGGCAATATTTTTGTACTATGATTGCAGCTAAAATCGCATATAGTAAACTTTATCCTAATTGAAGAATTTGGCATTACTATAATTCATTAGCCTTTTTTTTTTTTTTTTAACTACTCGTTCATTCATAAAGTACTGATTATCTTTTCGTAAAATTACACTTTATATTTATTTTATCTATATAATTCATATACCACATAAATTAGTCATGCAAAATAATTGATTTTCAGCAAATTACCCATATAATTTACAGATAATCTTATTTATCTTCGGAATTTAATCTATATAAAGCTTCATCCTTTTGTAACTTTCAGTGTAATTGGCACTTGTTTTCCACATCATATATTGGCCCTACATATGATAACAATATAAGACAAAGCGTTTTTGTTCGAGGTAACTACTATTAATTTTTTATTTTAAACAAGACTATTCGAACAATATTAATGGTATCAAGAAAATAATTAAAAATATATGACTAATAGCTTAACTCTCTCTCTCTCTCTCTCTCATGCTATTGCATTCCAAAATCTATCCCATTAAACCCATTCAAACTGATGAGACTCCTGCCACCAACGCAAAAAGATCTGTGCTCAGGTGTTATGGACATTCTGTAGTTAACAGTAACAGTGAAACCTAATTTCTGCTCATGTAGCCCAAAACCAGTCAAAGAATCACACCAAATAGGGACTGGAAATTTCCAAACTTTATTGGATTTTGTTATCAGCATTGTGGCAGGGATTGCAGCTTTATTATCTTCAGGCTTCCATACAAGCATGGTGTACCGCTTTACCTGAGCAGAGAAAAGTGCAATGAAAGAAGGGCAAAGTTATTTTTTTAAGAATTTGTGGCAAGTTGCCTTGCATTCATGATGAACAAGACAGGGACCCTACATCTAGTGAATACAAAGCACATCTTTTCCTTTCAGTGGTGATCTTTTGTAGGGTCCACCTCCAATAATGGTGCTCACTTATTCTCAGCTACTTGTTGGGAGTCCTTTGATTGAGCGTCCAGGAGAAATTGGAGGTCTTTGTTCTGTCCAGAGGTGAGGTTTTGTGGTGGTGAGGCTGCTAGCAGCTGGCTTTCCTCAGAAAAGAGACTCCTGGCAGTCGGCTGTGGTGGAGTTATATGAGATCCAGGCACCTCGAGTAGGGATACCTGGAGTTCAAATGCTTGCTTGCCAAGGTGGGCACAATGAGAGCAGGGCAAAATGCAGGTGCTCTGGTGGGCTTGGTGGTACTGGCATCAGCAGCAATGTCATGGCCTAGGTAAAGCCTTCCCCAGACCAGCCCTGGAGAATTCCAGGTTAGCCGAGGACAAAAGATTCATCTTTATCCCCTCCGGACAAAACGCCCGGATGAGTATCTCTGCTGAGTTGCTGGCGTCGGTCTCTAACGCTCGGGCTCTACTCCACCTCGGCCCATGCCTTGCTAATTCCCAATAAGGATGGCAATGAGGCAGAACAAAAGATCTTCATCTTCCTCACCATTTTCACTGTGTAGAAAATAATAAATCTCTCTTCTTATTTCATCCATCCTAAATAATCAATTTTATGGTACAGGCGCTTATAACCTCCCCTCTATGCCTTGCCGTAATGATTCCGCTGGCATTACAACCTTTACCACAACGATGCTGTCCATAGATCAAATTATTTCGTGGATTTGATTTTACTTGACTGTCTACGGCTCCATTGCATGTGCTTTGGGTAGGAAGTTTTGTATAAATGTATCGCCGTGTTATTAAGTATTTTACTTTAAGTTCTTTTCTTTATAAGAGATGGAATAAAATAACTCGGTTGAAGCGTAATGATCATACGTCTGTAATGCATTGTATGTCTCATAATAGGTCCCATCAAAATATAGCTAATTTTTTTAGTAAAAACTATAAAATTAAAAATATAGCTAATTTTTTTCTTACCAAGTATATGAGTAAATATAACATTTATTGTTTAAATTTTTATTTACCATTAAAATAATTATAAGTTTAAATAAAATTAAAAATTAAATATCATTCAAATATAAAGTAATAGAACGGGAGGAGAATATACTTAATCTTATTCTTATGCCATTTCCATAAGTGAAGATAAAAATAATTTTCATTGCCATAAAAGACGAAAAATTTTCGCCTTCATTTTTCGATTGAATTATTATTCATGTCTCTTAAAATAGATAGAGAAAGGTAAATCACATATGCATGAAACATCCATAATGTAAACGACCACGATGATCAAATAATCTATGTCCAAAAATAAAAGAATAGAAGAAAAAGCCAAGTTGAAGAAGCCATCACATGCATGATTTTGCAGGTTTAGAAGAGCAAATAATGTTGTTTGCCTGTAAATCATCAATAAAAATAATATCATGAATGAGGTGAATGAACATTTCTCATCTTTGCTCCAATATAATGCAATGAGTACTTAAGATTAGTCCTCCCATCCCTATCAAAACAAAAATTAAAGAGATAGTCCCACTTTAAAAGGCGGAGCATGGTGCATAAAGCAATGAGTTAGGCCTGCAATAGGTTATTCCAATGAAGCTAAATGAAACCCTATATGTCGCTTCTCATGAATCACTTTACACTTGTTAGTCGATTTTCACAAAAAAGAGGCACAATACATTAAAGGATAATAAACCTCAACTCATCCCCTCAACCATTCTAACCAGCAGCTGTGATTATCATTTTAGATCTTCTTACTAAAAGAATGATTATCACCGTAAAACATTAAAATATCAAAAATAATCTTTTCGAGAAATATTATAGCAACTTGTATGAAAAAGGAAAATTTCTCTTTAGAATGATTGCGAATGAGTTAGTCCACTCTACTTGTAGTCCATAAGTCATCCTTGAACCCTCAAAGTAGAGGGATTTAAATTGGTTCAACGACATTAACAACACGTAGCTCATACACGAGCCTCAAATTTTTGAATTTGGCCAAGAACAATGCAGAGAAGGAGGAGGAGGAGGAGGAGGAGGAACAACAACAGTAAGAGAGATCCCACCAGACTCTAGTGTGACAAGATGGCCTTGGAGGCATTTCTCAGACAATGGACGGTAGACCTTTTCATGCTTTGCTTAATTATTTACTATTCTTTCTCAGTGTTACCAATAAGTTGGGCCAGTCTGGGCCAAGGAGCCTGAGAGCCTGACCTACCAAGTAGGCTTGGGTTAAGATTTCAGGCCCCAAAAATCAATTGGGATTGAAACCTGCGAGCTTGAAATTTTGAGGCCTTTTGGTTCGTGCAAATAATCCTCTAAAATCAAAATCGAAATCACTAATTTCAAATTCAAATATTTATTTAAATAGAATTTGAATCCAACTTCACGTATGATATAAATCGTGTATTAGAGAGGATTTGAAATCTAGACTTTTCTATCCAAAATTGCAAATCTATTTCCACCAATCGTAACAGAGTGCATCCTCCTTTCATTCTTTTTCCATTTGATACCTCTCTTTCTCTTTTCATTTTATTCCCTTCCAAGCCTTTAATCATACTACCAACAAAGATGAATCAGTCCCTTTATTAATATTTCATACTACTTCTTAGTAGGAGTTAAAAAATAATAAAATTATTTTTTTTCTTTACAGTAGTTTGATTTTACAAATATCCATGGCAATTTTTGATAGATTTCCAATATATGCACATGAAAATCTAGCGGACCTAAGCTTTTTGGTATTGATTTCAATTTTTGCATAGAGCAAACAGATAGAGAGAATAAATAATTTTAATTTTAATTTCAATGAAATTTATTTCTAATTTCGATTATAATATCGAAGGTGGCGAACCCTTTTCTTTTTTTTTCTAACAAAGGAAAAGTGCCTGAATGAAAACCCGGCCAAGAAAGGACACTATTTGGGTCAAGTTCTGCCATGATTCATGATAACATAACCCCTTGAGTTCTGTTCTAGCCTGAAATTAGGACCAGACCAAACCCAATCCATGGGCTTCCAGTGTGAATTCTTGCTCTTCTAAAGAGGTATTCTTTTGGCAACCATTTAATTTTAAAAAATATATATTTTGTCCATTCCATAAGTTAAAGGTCTGAAGGCAATTCCATTCAACAGTAGAAAATTAGAAATACAAATGCAACATTATAGACTACAAAATCATCAAAATTAAGCTACCAAGTAATTGTTCTCTGTAGAGCTTCTCCAGCAAGTCGGTCATCTCTGGGCTTAGATTTCATTATATACAGTCCACCAAGGGCTTTTCTGGTGGACCAAACGCCCACCATATCACCCTCAAGTCCTATATGTCCTCACCTGGGAAATATTAGCGTCCAGAACGCAACCAATATGACATTAAAGTTAAGTATCTGATAACTTTATTCTGAATAAAATTAAAAAAAAAAAAAAACTTAAGACAATCATTTTACTCTTGTTGCGGTATAGATCTCGATACACTTAAAGGCCCACCATCCCTGCCGATCTCCAATGCTTGGCCTTCTCAAACCCATTGACGAAGTACTGGAAATCGTCGATCGTCCGATCGATCTCTTCTTCGGTGTTCATCACAAAGGGACCCAGCTGGGACACAGGCTCGCCCAAAGGCTCGCCTCCGATGAGCACAAACCTAAGGGGCCTGGAGGACTTGTTCCACACTTCCAGTCCGTCCCCCCCCTGGCTCAGGAGGAGAAGGTGGTGCGGCCCAACCGGGCCGGATTTCTCAGAGCCGAACGCGCCCTCGCCTTCCAGGACGTAGACGAAGGCGTTCCAGGTTGGCGGGATGGCTTGGCGAAGATGGGCTGATTGTCCGAGTTTGAAATCCAAGTACATGGTTGGAGTCCTGGTGTAGACCGGAGACTGGACTCCCATGGACTCGCCAGCTATGACTCGGACCTCGACGCCATTTTTAGCCGTGCAAGCTATGTCTTTGCTCTGTATTTCTTGGTATCTTGGCTCGATCCTGGAGTAAAAGGATGGATTGAGATTGCATCAGATTTAAATATCCTCCTCCCATTTCATATAAGCAAGCGCATATAATGGATTGAAATCCTGGTTGATGTTTTAATTGCTTCTATTTTTTAAATAGACTTGGACCAACCGACACCTCACAAAAATTGTGGCAGAAGGTGTTGCCACGGCAATTATTGGTCTGGCCCAAGATGAACCATAAAACAAATGATAGAGATCAGAGTCTGTTTTCCAAAAAGGAGAGTCGAATAGTCCGAGAGCCAAAACCCAAATCAACGTGAAAAAATTGGCCGGATCCACTTGCGCCATGAAAAGCAAAGTGCCAGCATGCAATTGATGTGATTCAGTCGAGGTGGACGCAACCACCATCACATTAACAATGCCTGCTGAATCATTAATCCGAGTCTTCCAAGTTACCCCACCAGATGGGCGTGGTATTGCCGTTCAAGCACGCATGTAATTTGGTCCATAGATAATTTTGAAGTTCCAGGAAGCCTCTGGGTTTCATTTTCCAGTGTGCGAATAAAATATCCAGGATGGTGACACTTCATGATGATGATAATAGATGGGAGTGTGCATCGTGTTGCATAAAGTATTAAGAGGTATGGTCGGTTGAGCTCACATTTTGTTCTTGGAGGAGAGATTGACCCATAGCTGCAGGCCCTTGGAGGTCCCCTGGCCGGCCGGCATCTCGGAATGGACGATCCCCCTTCCAGCAGTCATCCACTGAAGGTCGCCGGCCTTTATAGTCCCCTTGTGGCCTTCAAAATCTTCATGGGTGATTGCTCCCTGAGAATGGAATTACACAAGAGAGGCTTTGTTTATTTAACATCATGATCTAAATTCATAATATAAACCATCTTTCTTGGAGTCAAAAACCATGGGAGGTTGGAGCTGGAGAGCCCGACTTTTGGTGGCTAAGCAAGAGCTTCGAGTTGATGGGCTAACAACATTGGTGGGGTCCTGGCATGTCCACCAAATTGCTGGTGGCTCGTTCGATAAATCCGGGACAACATTGTCCCACGTAGAGACAAACAGAGAGAGAGAGAGAGAGAGAGAGAGAGATTTCACAAGGCAGAAGGCAAGATGATTACCTCTAACATGTAGGTGACGGTCTCAAAACCTGAGGTTGGGAACAAGAAAGAGAGAGAGAGAGAGATGATGAGAACAAAGCCATTTCAACGATTCCAGGAATACAAAGTAAATCCTCAAATCCGTACCTCTGTGCGGATGATCAGGAAATCCAGCAGGAGCAGCAACTGCAATACATCAACAGAAACAAAAATCCAAAAGGTAAGGTAGATGACAAAAAGATATACGATCCTCAGCCAATTAATTGGGAACTAGCGTCGCATTAGATTTAGATGGGATTAGGACCCAAAAGATACCTGAGAACTCATCCAAAACAAGGAAGGGATCAAAGTACTTCAGCTCAAACCTGGCAGCACCAAAACATCCATCAAGCCGAAAGAAAACAACCGATCTCGAAACATTCATAGAGGATTAAAATTATAGAAAGTTTCAGAGATTTTTGATGTTTACCTTCCAATGCTTCTTCTGACCACGGCGCCATCGCCTTCATGCTGAGGTCTTGCTTGAAATTTCCTGACCACATGGCGAGGCTTTTGGAGAACAGGGGACATCTCTGTTTCAGCCATTACTCCTCTGTTTCTATAGAGCTTGGGAAAATGGTTGAATATGTAGGAGAAGAGACTTGTATAGCTTTGATCTTTTTTTTTCCCCCCTTAGGGACGACGGAAATGAAGCCAAATGGGCTGGGAGATTTGAGGGAGAGAGGAGGGGAAGCGGGGCCTTATAAAGGGGGGCAACTTGGGATCTCTTCCATTGGAGTTTGGACGATGCGGAGGTTACGTTGGGGGAGACTATACGTTTCGGTCAAAGGAACAAGCCTTGGCCACTTCGCGTTTGCTTCGATTCTGGGCTTTTCGTAGTTCCAACCATGGTGGTGATGTTATGCTGATGTATGGCTTAGGTATGCTGGTGAGAAATTGCTGCAGGTTCCCTACGTTTAGTGAGTTACCGAGACTCGGCCAACGTTTGAGTTGACTCAGTTAAGCTATGTAGCTAGTCTTTAAATTAACCCTTCCACCCTTTGTCGAGAAAATAAAAAAAAAAAAAAAAGTAAAGAAAGGTATTAAAAAAAATAAAGGTAAGAATGAGATAGAAATATTTGTATTATTTAGAAGTGTTGTAGGAGAAAAAAAATAATTTATACATAATTAAATAAAAAAAAAGTAAAGTAAGCAAGTTTTAAAATTGTTATTGTTAAAGAGTTTGGAAAGATATACAAATCCTATTAAATCTTTTCTTTCGTACTTAAAAAACCTCTTAAACAGAAATAATTAATATTCTTCCTTTACTTTTACTTTTTTTTTATTCCTTTCAATCTTTCTTTCAAATAGATTCTTAAGAGATGGTTAAAGTTAAAGTGATTAAATTCTCGTGATAATTCTTTGTTGCTAAAAAAAAAAAAAAATCTTACAAATCAAAGATTAACATCTTTTATCTTATTAAATTTATATTCTTAAAATTGGATGCAAATAATTTATTTTTAAAAAAAATTAATTCAATTAAAAATTTACATAAAAATATCCTTCCGATAGCCTCTTAAAAATGCCTACATTCTCGCTGATCAATAGAAAAATATATTTTTCACTCATTGGGAAAGATTTTATATTACATGTGCTGTCTTTAATGTGACAAATGGAGCGGCATAACATGAAAGATTCTAGTCTCACCATTTAAGTACTCATCCGATTTTAAGAAAGCCATGTGGCTAGAAATCAAAGCACCATAAAGAATAAACCAAGAATGACAAAGGAGCAGTAGAAATGAAATGTTTAAACGTCAACGTGAACGATTAAATCAATGCCAATAATATAGTGGCAGTCACTAAATAAAATCCTCCAAAATATGTGATCCTTTTTTTTTTTTTTTTTTCCCTTTCAGATAAATTATAAAATTTGAAGTTTATGATGGATCACATGCACTAAACCTGGTGGTCCAGACTTGATGTTAGCCTCGTAATCCGCGCACAATCATTCAACACCAGCCATCATATTTGACCAACGGATTACAAATCCTCTGTTTCAAATTTTTTTTTCTTTTTAGACAATTATGACACATTAATGACGAAAATTTTGTCGTAGGCTCACAATTTGCGAGTCTTTGTGCTGGGATTTGTTCTTTAATGTACGGGATATTAAAGAATTTTTTTGGATGAATTCAATTCAAATATTATGCGTCCATAACACAGCGTGAGAACATATGAACCAAAGCTTGCATGCGGAGATGTGGATGGAGACGTAGCAGTGACGTGCGCATGACCTGAGAACTGAACCCCGACGGCTTGTGCGCGGTCTTTCACCGCGGAGGAGAATAGAGAGCCTTTCAGAGACGAAACCTTGCTGAAAAATCCTGGCCGCTTATTTTCTACGTCTCCAATGGAATTAGAAAGGTGGTGGTCTAATGATATAAAGTGGTCAGCTAAGCTCTCTGTGGTCCGAAAAGACGCGATCTTAGCTGGCTACGTCAAACAGACGTTTGATTATTTTCTCGGACGTAGGGCAGATCAGGTCTTTCTTTTCTTTTTTTTTTTTTTTTAAAGTTAGTCATATCAAAGAGTTGAAAAAAAGTAACAGGCTTGATGGACTTAATTTGAAACGGTAATTAAATAATTTATAGGCGTTTATTAAGTATCAATAACTCTTCCTCCAATGAAATTTGGTAGACCATGAGATATTGATAATTAGCTATATTTAAATTATATCTTTAATTTAAAAGGGAATGTTAAAAAGCATGGTGCATTTGTTTTACGCTATTAAAAAAAAAAAATCAAACATGATAATTAACATAATTTTAGTTTAAAATTAGTTTTTTCTCTTTATTATTTAATTTTTAGAAAAATTTATTGACATAAGCAATGACTCACAAGTGATGGCATGCAGTATTCAATAATATACATTAAACTTTATTGGTTGGAACTTAGGAGGTGCCGGTTTTGCGCGGAAGCGGCGTCGCAAGCCAAGACGGCGAGCCAATCCATGGGCGCATAACCATCGTACGCTTCCACGCATTTGGAAGGCCCTTGTTTCCTGGGATATCGAGGCATGTGGTTTGACGTGATTATATATATTTTTTAATTTTATTTTTAAGTCCTGGTTTTGCTTTTATCTGGGTTTATATACTTGTTAAATAATATTTAAATACGTCATGGAGCTGGCGTCAAAGTATTAATCAATTACATAGAATAGAAAGTATTAATCAATTACATAGAATAGAATAGAATATATCGAAGCGTTCCAATTAAATTGGATGCCATCAGAGCCGGGAACGGATCCTTAGGAGGCTGCGACCAGGATTAATTGAGGGCACGCTCGCCGGGCGCGGAAACGTCTGATGCGTAAGAATGACGTAAGTGTGACCGGACGACACCTGAAGAGGTGATGACCTAAGAATGATGTGGAGGGCGGTCACCAATGTCTGGTACGGTGAACCGCGGGGCGCGTTAGCTTTGCCAAGCGAAAAGAGGTTTGAAAATAATAATAATAATAATAATAATAATAATAATAATAAGGCCTAATCTAAACAATGGCAGGATTAACATCTGAGCGCTGACTTGACTGCAGAGAGTTTGCGTCTGAAATCTTCAAAAATATATTCAGATGAAAAAAAAAAAAAAAACCAAGAAAAAGAAAAATTTTCAATGTGATAACGGAGAGTGATGCCCCCATCTCTCATTAGGCCTCCAAATGAATGGATTAGGTTAAATTTGAATCCATCTCATTTGCTGAATGGATTAGGTTAAATCGAATTCATGCATAGAATTTTAAATTAATAGATCATTTGGATCTATTTGAATTCAATTCAAAATATTGCATTTGAATTAAATATAAATTTATTAAAAAATTTAAATGAGATTAAAAAGAATCAATTTGAACTTAAATTTTTATTTCAAAACTCTTAAAACAATTCAAATAAATGATTATCTTTATGTTTATAAATAATGATACTTAAAATAAATTTTATTGATATACTTAAAGATATTATAATGAATAATCCATTGAAATAAATAATAAAATATAAATATTTATATATAATTAAAAAATATATAAAAGGAGATCTAATTGTAAAATAAAAGGGAGAAGTAATTTAAATTAGAGTTTATTCAATAAATTTATAAAGATAATTGGAGTAGAGAAAAATAAGATTTATATAATTAAAGATTATAGATCAGAATAAATCGAGTTCGAATCAAATCAAAAAATACAAAACTTGGACTCAATCAAAAATTTAAATCGAGTCTAATTTTTAAACTCGACCTAATCCATAGGCTTTTAATACGGATTGAACCAGATTTAATTAGGTTGGGTTACAGGTCGATCTAACTCATTTACAGCCTTATATTTCATGATAGATCCTTTTGGTTAAAAGGTATAATCAAAATCAAAATTAATTTTTATTGGATTCAAAATTAGAATTATTCAATCTTCTTGTACATTTGGTTCACATAAGAATCGAAACTAGAAATTTAGATAAATCAAATTTTAAATAGATATGGTAAAAAAATCATACATAAACCAAACATTTTAAATTTCATTTATTTATTTTAAATCAAATGATTAAAAATTCCATTATAGGATCTGATTCACTCTCACTCTTTCCAATAGTACGGCTAAAAGCCTTAAAGACAGAATTGAGGGGTTGTTGATAGGAAAGAAAAGGAGGGTGTCAATGAGAAGGAGATGGGAGAGAAGGAAAAAGGTTGAGTTATAGTTAACTTAAATAAATTTATAATTTTTAATAGAGGATCTATACTTCAAATCCCTTCCTTTAATATATGATTAAGATTGTAAGCAAAATCAAAATCAGATTCTAATTTTATCGAAATAAATACTTAAAATTGAAATTAATGATTTCCTTCCCCTAATATATGATTCATATGGTAAGTAGAATCGAAATCAAATTCTTATTTTATCCAAATAAATAATTAAAATTAAAATTAATGATTACAATTTTAATTTCAAAGGACCATCTTTGTGAACCAAATGAATCTTATGCGGCATCAAAAGCGTGGGTTCTCTATGGCCTATGCCTAGCATGCGCCTTGTCAACATAGCATCAAGCGTACATATAGGCATAAAAAAATCCAATGTCTTAGACCAATCCCATGAGACATGCCAATCCTTCATGTCATGCAGTGCATTGGTTATGAAAGCCTTTTCTCGTTAGCAAGGCTGGCACTCACAGCATCACCCAATATGATTTTTCTTTTTTTTTTTCATTTTTTCCCCCAAAAAAAAAAAGAAAAAGAAAAAGAAATGCTGTCATTGAGCATACACAGAAAAAGATGGGAGCATAAAAGGCACTCAAAAAACAGATTTTATTTGACACCTAATTAACTATTTGCATGGGTGAAGAAGGGTCAAGACTATAAAGTGCACCAGAGAAATTAGGAATATTGATTTTTCTTTTATTTTTTAATATTGTTCGTGAGAGTTTACTCTTACACTCAGCACGCTAAATCCTTCCAAGTCTAATAGATTTTCTCCTCCAAACTTTCCAACCATGCATGTAAACTATAAATTACATGAAAGCAACAGCGCGGCTACACGTGATTACGATGTATACCACAACCACCTGGAAACCCCACACCTTTTTTTTGTTTTTGTTTTTGGAGAGACAGAGAGAATGGAAGGATATCCAGTCAAAGCAGGCGAGGGTAGGATTCTTCCAACCAATTGCTTGTTGCCTCCTTAACTTTGAACGAAAACGTTGCCAAAATGAGGTGTAAATTCGCCACGGATCATCTTCCAGGTGATATGTATTTGAGCCGCAACTAACGTGTAATCCTTAGCTGGTTTTGTAATCTTTTCCTTAAATCAAATAAAAATAGACAGATGATACGGCAAGCATTCCCTTGCTGATGTTGAAGGAGATAAGGTCAGATGAGATGAGAGATGAGTGCCATCTTTCTAAGGTTGGACATCTGGTTAGGAGGTCGGTGTCGTGGGTCCAATGGCTTCAGAGCAAAATGGGCAGGACCCAGTGCACAAGCTAACGAATATCTGACGCATTACCTGCTAAAAAGTGCCGTATATCCTGTTTTAAAACTTTATATAAATTATCTAATTGGTTTGACGACATTTTCTGTTATTCATCCAATGATATATCTCTGCACTTGAAAACTTGTAATGATAACGAAATTCAAATTTTTATTTTTCAAAAAGAAAAAAAAAAAAAATCTTGAACAAAATAGTGCCAAATTTAGTTTCAACCCACACTTGGTTACCATTTGTCTAATATCCCCATGTTGATCTTTCTTATAAAATTAGCTATGTCTAGTATTAAAGCATGCACACCCTTAGCTCAGCCAAGGTAGCAGCTTATCCCTCAACATCTTATCTCTGTTTGAGCAAAAATGAATAGGATTTCCATCCTATCAAATAAGAGATTGGGATCAAGAATTCTGTCACATCGGATGGGATCCAACGAGATGGTCAAGGAGAGGAGGGAGGTCGCGGCTAGCGATCCCTATCGGAAGAAAATCGATCTCTGGTGTCGAGGGAGGATTTCATTCAAAGGATCGGATCCCGCAACTCCCGGTGTTGTCTCCCTCTCCCTCCTCTCCGTCGCATTCGCTTCTAGCTATCCTGCTGGATTGCGTAGGATTAATTAGGACATAAAACGAGTTATTGCCGTAGGATACATTGAGTGTGGAGGCAGTACGTTTGATCGATGACTTTAGGGGTCTCATAACAACATTCTGGAATATAGATGAACATATAGCAAAGCATGTGAATAAACATGCTGTTGTGACCAGAAAAATAGAACTAAATAAAATAAAAGCTAAATTATACTTTTAGCCCTCAAACTTTTATCTAAAATTTATTTTTATCCTTAAATTTTCAGTTGTTATGCTTTATTCATTTATTATTTTAATAATACTGCATTGTTAACGTTTCATTATATAGAATCAATTAAAATACTAATTGATGAATTAACTAACGTATCATCTTGATATAAACACGTAAATTAATATGTCAGTTATTCAGCCAATTTTAACTGATCTCATACAATGGAATGTTTAGGAGTGAGCATTAATCGAATTAGTTCGGTTTCATATTAAGACCTCAAGATCGGTTTTGAATCGATTATAACATTTTGGACCTAAAATCAAGCCTATCATATCCTTGAAACAAATTAGAACCTTTTTTTTTTTTTTCATTAACTTAGTTCTTTTTATTTTTTTATCTTTAATATATTAAAAGTTCTCTACTTAGTAATGAAACTTAGGTGAGAGGTGGAGAGCTATCATAAAAATGCTCAAGAAAAACTCATAATATTAACAAATATTATTTGATTTTTCTTCTAATCTTTGAATGAATATTTAATAATATATGTAATATACCCAATAAATCATATTAAAAGTTTACAGAAGCAACCAAATTAATTTGATTTAAGAAACCTTATACTTTAGATAATCATTAATGGCTATAGGAGAGGAAAATGACCTATATTTGAAATATATTCGAAACAATTAATCTATCATCTTTTAATAAACATAACCATCTATACTGTTGACCTCGCATTGATTTTGATGATCACAAAACAATTAAGTAGGTTACTAATAATTTTGATGAAGAATCACAATGATATGCAGGGATACAAGAGTCACCAAGAACATATAAATGGATTCCAAGCATCAAAATGAGTCTATGGTTCAAGAGAGAGAGTTCCAAGATCTGAAAAGGATGATTCAAGCTTAAATTAAGTGAAACTCAGATGTTTGGCAAAGTTTTCAAATGAAGAAAGTTCAAGTTTTGAAAGCTATGATACTTATTCTCCTTGATTCAATGAGTTTTCTTATCCGTAGAATGATTTTTCAAGTTTTGGAGACATTAGTCAACTCCCACGGTATCTACTGGAACTTGGAACGGAAGATTGAAGCCATTAGCCGACCTACATGCAAGCTAACAAATCAAATCTGTGGCACAAGTGACTGAACAGTGGAAAGAATCAAGTTAGTCGTCTCTAGAGCCCACTACTGTGGCGATACAGTGAAGTTCCATTAGTTAGCCGGCTCTAGAGCCGACTAGAGTCGACTATTGTAGCAACCACAGAAGGGTTGACTGTGTTAGTCAGCTCTAGAGCCAACTAACTTGGCCTGGGATGAAGAAAATCCAAGGGTGTTAGTCGGCTCTAGAGCCGACTAACACCTTTGGATGCTTTATAACGGCTAGTTCTGACATTCCAACGATCGTAAACGGCTACTCTAACAGTCCAATCCTTCAACAAACTATAAATACAAGTTAATGTGATGGATTATTAAGAGATTAAGTGAATTTTTGAAGGATTAAAAGTGAGAAAAAGGGAGATATATCAAGTCAAAATCAGAAGAAAATCTCAGCCTTTCTCAGTTTGAAAAAGCTCTGTGCTGCAAGTTTCAAAACTCATTCAAGTCCATTCAAAGCTTTCTCCAACCACTCCAGAAGCTTCCTCAAGAGCTCTTAACTCCAGCATTCAAAGAAGTAAAGCTCATTTAAGGGAGAAAAGCTTTAAAATCTGTAAAGTTTCATCATTGCCTTTATTTGCTCATTAAGGAGCTGTACTCGCTGAATTTATTTCATCTTTTATCCTATTGAGTTTCAACTTAGTTGAAACTTGTGTAAGGTGTGCCAAACCCTTAATTGGTGGTTTGTAAAGGTTTCATTGTGCTTGAAAACAAGAAGCTAGCTGAGTAAGCTAGGTTGTAATTGTTGGAAAAACGATTAGTCGAGAAAATTCCCAAGGGGTTCTTCGGGAGTGGACGTAAGTGCAAGGATTAGCACTGAACCACTATAAATCCTTGTGTTTGTATGTGTGCCTACTGTTGAAATTGTGATTTGTTCTTATTTTGACACTTCACTCTCACACACATTTTCATTGTTTTTCAAATATTACACATTCTTGTTAAAATTTTTCAAAAAATCCAATTTACCCCCCTCTTGAGTTGCTTAGCTGGGCAATATGTACTATCATAAATAAAAGTTTAAAAGTTATATATTTCTAACAATCATAACAAACACTCATAAAGTCATGAATACAGATTAAAAATTTTAAGCATCTACATACATATTATAGCAAAACAAATTAATTCTCAACACACATAAAGATCAACATTAAATTAAAATCTCCATGAAATACAAAAATAATATATATAATATTTATTGTTTAACCTAACAAAAAAATATCTTAAATAGAGATGATAGATGACTTATAAGGTATTCCTAAGATCCCTAATTTGATTCTAAGAATAACTTTTTTTTGTAAAAAAAAAATAATTCTATGATCAATTCTTATGTCAAAACCAAGGAATTGATCTTTAGAACTAAGAACCATCCAAGTGGAATCGATTTCAAGATTCTAAACTCAGAACCAACCCTATGAGTACTCAGAACTAAATCAACCTAAACAGGAATGATTCTAAGGTTCTAAACCTAAAACTGAATCTATGGGCACTCAAAACCAAATCATTCCGACCCTATCAAATCATATTGGTATTGACTATCTTATAATGATTAAAAGTTTGATGAGCAAAACCAATTTTGAGTGAAATTTTGAGGACTATAAATAAATAAATAAATAAATAAAATAAAATAAAATAAAACAAGTACAGCATCTATTCCCCGTAGCTTTTCTTCTCCTATTTTTCCTTATGAAGGCATCCTGTCACTCCTCCGAAGTGCTTCACTGGAAAGAACTTGGAAAGTTTGTAATAACTTAATCCAGCAAGATAAAGTAGAAATCTGAAACCATAACATATCTAAAGGAGTCCAAGCAAGAGTTCAACTTTAGAGAATCAGATCCGATGCAGGGCAAAAACGTGTGGGTTAGACGATCTGATCGCACTTGACTTTGGATTCAGGCATTGAATCCATCTCAACACCATATACTCAATAGGAATGGTCAGATCATGTGCTAGCCTAAACAAAGATTTGGATTACAAATTTAGTCATTGAGCTAAACCCAACATCTCAAACGGATTTGGACAGTGTGTGGTAACATTTTGGTATATTTGTGGTTGGTTACATCCTGTCAGATCTCCACCAATCCAATCAGAATGGCATCATATTGAACTACATGCACATTAACACGAGTCCGATCCAAAAAAAATATATATATATATAATTAGGCCCTCATATCCAGACACGGACCGGCCCAAACAGCAAGTCCCAGGTCCATAACAAAGCCTATAACTTGGTAACAACTGTTGGCTTTACCAGCAACCGCGACAAAATCCTTCACATTGAATATTCTAGCCATGCTGATCCCATGAGCAGCATGGAATAAGTTTAAACCCATTCATTCGATCACTCTTTTTAATCCTTCTATCTTAAGTCGATGCACCGAGTTCTCCATTTTTATTGGTTATGTATGGTGGAACCGAGAAAGCTTGTTGCCCTTCCCTCTCATATTTCTTACGGTTTATCAAGTTTCTTTCCTGATGAAATCGTCCATTTTAGCTTTAAGAAGTGGAAGTGCTTTGGAACTTTAGAAGGAATTGAGTTTGGGTGTTGAACTTCTATTGACGGAGTTCAAGCTAGATTTGATGGACCTACAAAAAAGGATGAGGTTGTCAAATCTCTCCACTCTCGATCAAAGGAAAGGGTGTTGATTTTATTAGCTGCCAACGAAAACTTGCAACCGGATGAAATCTATAATTAAACTTAACGAAGAGATGAGTGAATGGTGGTTTGCTTGCCAAGGGTATTATGATGGTAGTACTAGCAAGTATAGCATAACTGCATCACTACAAAGCATCTCAAAATTTCAATAATCATCAAGTTTGTAAACCAGTATATATTAGAGATTAGCATTTCAAACCAAGATTAGAAAGAAACGAGAGATGAGCATTCAAATTTTCAAGTAGCACGAATATACTGTTCTCTATAAGAAGGCCTGCCTCCAGATAAGGCCAAAAAGTAGTGGAGAAGATGACTACTTTATGTTCTTTAATACAATAGATATATCCTTCGTTGCTGTTGTTTACCTCTAGATTATTTGGAAGTTTCTAAGCTCTTTTGCTCCAGACTTGAGCAATCTTTATCCAAGTAAATAGGTCTTTGAAATTTCTAAAATTGAAACCACATGGGTGTGTAACTTAGTTGTCTTGTTTCAGACAACAGTTGGCTTTTTATGATGATGAGTCAAGCAAGGTGGGCAGCCAAGGTGGGCTCATCGCCACATGTAAGCAGGGTTACAAAAAGGAAAGTAACTGAACAACGTATGTCCCACTTGACGAGACTTAGGTCTGGATCATGGCAGAACAAGAATCTTAGTTACTGGCTCAACCAAGATTTATAAAAAAGAAGGGTAAAGCTTTACACAAGCTTGGATTTTAGCCATTGGCTATTGGAAGTATGGTATAATGCCATCTTCGCAATCATTACCGAGCATCCTTGTACGCACTTGCTGACTCATAAAGCAAAAGATAAACATCAAACCGATGCTTAAAGTTGAAACCTCCTGGACCTCCACGAGCTCTAAAGTGTGGTGGACTCCTGGAGGTTTTCTCCTATCTTAATTCTAAAAGTTATGTAAATAAATGTATATAAAAATATTGTGCATGGATGCACTATACATTGATACAGTTGTATTTCTTATAAATATTTCAATGCAATTTGTGTAATTGACATTAGCACAATCCAAGTTCAATCTGAAAGTTTTTGATGTAGTACCTGCAGTTACATTTGCTCAAAAGTTAAGCATAATATATTTGGGTAACAGTGACAAAGCTTTGACTTTACAGTCAAATCGATGCTTTGAACTTTTTTTTTTTTTTATTTCTAGTCGCATTAAGCTGAATTGCTGATGGCCTTCGGTTTGGCTAGTTTTCATTTTCTTTTTGTAGCAGCCGCATTAGAAAGAGTTTTTAGATTTGATTCTTCATGGTGACTTTCCCATTATATATATTTTATAAAAATCATATATTTATGCAAAAAGATATAGTTTAAGACCTTTATGAAATAGAAATTAAGTTCCATATAAGATGAATTTTGAGATTCACAAAAGATATTATCTATTAACGGCTTTAAAAATATATTATTCTAGATATAAAAATCTACTATGTATGATAGGCTAAAATGAAGTCAATTCTTGAAAACAAGATTTTAAATTTGATAAGATAAGGACACTATTTTCTTTAAAGAATAAAATATATTTTTATTTCATTTCATCGGTAATCTTAATTGGGTGCAGCTTATAGCGACTATCCTAATCTAACCATTATGTTAATCAATTATCTCAATTATTTATTATTTTCTTTCTTTTTTTTCTTTTTATTTTATTATTTTCCTTTTTCGTCTTATCCTCTTTAATTTTTATTATTGTTTTCTTTCTTTTCTTTATTCCTTTTCTTTCCAATGTTCTGATCCAGTTGACTACCAAACTTTCTTTCCTTTCTTTTTTTCCATTATTTTTTTTTCCTCTTACCCTCTTTTCCTTTCTTTCTTTCTTTTTTTTTTTTTCTTCATTCCTTTCCTTTTCACTTATTTTCTTTATTTCAACTTTTATTATCTTTCTTTTTCTTCTCAATTCCTTTCTCTCTTTTTTTTTTTTTTCTTTTTCTTCTTCATTCATTTATTTCTTCCTTTCCTTTCATTCTTTTTTCTTTATTTCCTTTTTCTTTTTTTATTCATTTTCCTTCTCTTTTTTCCTCTTCTGTTACGCTCTTCTTCCTCCATTTCTTTCATTTTTCTTCTTTTTTTTTCTCTGCAGATGGCTATACCCTGCTGGATTTAAGATATTACTTAAAAATGCTAAGCCATGTTCATGCTCAAATTGTTCAATATTTAAGTTCCACTCTATGATCTAAAATTTACCTCTAGATCAATATATTTAAATAGATCTAGTTTCCTAAGTTGGTCCTTGAAACATGTCAACATGTCCTCTACTCCATCTTTAGAGAGTAGCCATACCGATCTCTTTTGTAATATTCCAATTTCCTTAAATTTTTCCCAGAAGACTACCTACCCTTGAGTTAGGCAGAGTTTTGCTCCAAAAATACCAGAAAATAACCAACCTTTCAAGCTTCCTTACATTAGCGAAGTCTACTTAGTGTGTTTCATCCGATTTTTTTTGTTTTAATAAAAAAAAAAATCCACCGAAACCTTGTAAGTGGGACCAGCAAACATCAAGAAGTGCACTCAATCATTCTTCAAAATCATTAACTATTCTTCTATCACTTGGTTAGTGCTTGACTAGATTGTAATGCTACTTGAGAATTCAATGAAAAAGTCAATGTGGCCATTCAGCTTTGTACCATGATTCAAGTGCTCTACATCTTCAATGATACGTCTAATCACTGGTCAAAGTTGGAGCATCACTCACCCAGCCACATCTACATTACAGATTCTCAAAGACTGTCCAAGTTGACTAAAGTTCTATAGTATTTTCCTTTCTAGTTCCATAGATGGGTGCTCTAGCCCAGTTTTCTTGATGTGGTATTCATGCTGCTGTGAGATGATGACCACAGGAACTGCAGTTTGGCATACAACACAAAAAATCTGGAAATATATCAATAATACAACACAATGATGGGAGAAAGAGAATTAGCAGAAGATTAACTAATAGCAAGTGTTTCTTAAATTTGGATTAAACCGGCTGTTCCAATCCAGTGTGACTTACGGTAGGATCCTCTCTTTTTGCAATCTTTGTAAAAAAATTGAAAATGGATGTGGAATTTCTTTTTTAAAAAAATGAGTACATCAAGTAATCCACAAAGCAAGGATGCATGCCTAATGATTAAATGATAGTCATTATAGGGGAATTGGTCACACAAACCTCTAGAAAGGTGCAAGTTAATAAATAAATTATCTTTGGGTAGACATTAACTGGAGAGAAGAAAATGGCTTAAAATGAAGGTAAAGAACATATGTCTACAAAAGGCTCAAGGAGCAAGAGTATAACATTTTGGGTAATCTTTTTCCACCAGTCATGCTCAAGGAATTCTCAAGCAACCATCATATTCTTATCTTGTAAAATTCCCAGACAACATCACAAAAAAGAAGACCAATACCTTCTAGCTTAGTGATATTCTCTTAGCCTAGTAGGAGTTTGCCAACCAACCCTTCCCCACAAGGATGGACTTCTCAGAAAGCAAATTGTGTGAACCTAATTTGAACATATGGCTATTAATGGACTGGTTTCTCCTCAAAAGCACACCCTATACACATTCACTAGTGAAGTATCCATATGGCAATTAGGTTGAAGGCACTTCTCTTAGTAACTGTAACACCTTAAAAATAATTTCATAGTGAATGAAAAAGAAAATGTTATGTACTTATAACTCAACTCCATTTGCTACCTATTAACTTTTACTTGAATTTTTGGGTTACGTAGTTTCGATTCACTAACTAATTAATTGGGCAGCAGTGGGCTTGGAACGTTACAAATGATATCAGAGCCGATTCGAGTGTGCGTAAGTTGGTGTGAAAGTTAGTGGATATAAAAAAATGACTACCATGCAATGATGGTAAAGACTATCCATTGGATGATGATAGAATTTCGTCATGGCATAGACCTACCTTATGATATCCGTCGACCTTGTGGTATGCAACAAGAACGTCGCATTATAGCTTGCTATCCACTAACTTCTACAAATTTTTGGATCATGTTAACTAATTAATTAAGTAACAGATGGACTTGAAGCGATACAATAACTATCCTTATTGATGTCTTAGCATTGCATTTTTGAGAGATGAATGAGAATTGCGAATTAGCTTTCTCGTACCAACAAAACAATCCTCAGCCACTCTTGGTCATCGAGTTTTTAATAATAAAATCCATTTTGATAGACAGTCCTCCCAACAGCAATTCAAGTACAATTTTCCTTTTATTCCTTATTTCTTTGCCTCTTTGTCCCATCTCATTTGCCACCAATCACAGGAAACCACATCAATCGAAGGAAATGTTCTACACACTCGCGATGAAGAGGACAGGGAAAACGAAATGCATTGCTTCCTTGAGACAAGTGCTTCGCACATCCAACCCAAGTTTTGACATACAACGATTGGCATCGCTTTTCTGTTCTTGGAATTGACAATCATGGTACTTGGCAGCGACCACTACCAAGGACCACTTGACCCATTACAGCCATCTTATCCTTAACTGCAATGAGTGCCTCCATACATGGAATAATAAAACAAGGACCTCACTGTTGGCCTTTCCCGTCTCCAATCGAAACCACCCAATCAAGTTCGTTCATTCCAAACGCCCCATGTCAAACGGCCATGATCATCTTCCTAGTTCCCAAATTAAGACCAAGGAGCAAAGAATCAAAATTCATAAATCACATCTCCCCATATTTCTTCTATATTTAGGATGCTAAGCGTGCGCATGTATTGATCCAGAAGCATAGCCTCTGCGTACGCCGTATGCTTGGAAAGACCCCACACATAGCCTACCCTTCCAACACAAAGCCACAAGTCGAGAAGCTTCATCATAAATAAAAACATCCTTGCTCGAGAGAGAGAGAGGGTGGGGGGGGGAGGAAGAGAGGGGCCTAAAGATCTTTGGGGCTGTGGAGGAGATGTGGCGGCTGCTGCCGGCCGTGATGCGAAGGCTGGGGTGGAGGAAGAAAAGGAGCGCGCGGGTGGCGGACGAGGAGGCGCTCGCGAGAGAAGGGGAGGCAGGGGCGCCGCCAGAGACCAGGGGGGGAGCCCGGCTGGCGGCGTTCGTGGCGGTGGCGCGGGTGCCGTCGCTGGCGGTGGCGTCGTGCCTGGCGTGCCAGGCCGACGAGGAGGACGAGCTGGGCTGGACGTCCGGCCGGCGACCGAGGGACGACGAGCTGAACCACCTCATGGTGCGCGACAGCATGCGTTACCGCATCTACGCGTAGGATTTCTAGTTGACTAGTTCTTCCCCTCGGAAACATATATGGATGTCGCGTATTATCAGATTTCATGTCGAAATTGATTTTAAGAAGGTTATGGAGAAAGAAAAGTATGGTCTGGATCTAGTTTGTTTGTTTTTTTTTTTATTTTTATTGAGTCGTCTGGATTGTAAGTATGTCAGACTATCATGTGTGAAACTAAGAAGCTGAGAGTGTTATCATGTTTGTTTTCTTTTTTTTTTTTTTTTAATATAAAGTTTGATACAATATATTTCTTTTTGGCTTAATTTGGAAGTGCAGAAGATTAAAAACATAAACAGCTAGTTCTCTCTCTCTCTCTCTCTTTCTCTCTCTCTCTTAATTATCTTCCAATAATAGCATGTTGGACAAAGATAGGGCCAATAAATATAAACATTAAAAATGGCATGAATTAGCTTATCACTGTATGTTGGAAGTTTTGCTTTTATATATATATATATATATAGAGAGAGAGAGAGAGAGAGAGAGAGAGAGAGAGAGAGAGAGGGGGAGAGAGAGGTAAAATTTTGAAATAATTTTACACTTAAATTGTCAAAAGCAAAACTAGAACAAGTTAGATAAAGTATTAAACTTTTATTTTTTGATAAATACACTTTACCTCCTTAAATATCATTTGATTTCACTTAACTCTTTGAAAAGTATTACTTAACATACTTGAAATCAGCTTTTGTTTGTAGCTATTTACTGCCCTCATCTTACTTATAATGATTCCCAAAACAAAGATAAAGACGAAAGGATAGGCAAAAGAGAACGAAAAAGATGATCGCGAATTAAATTTTTTTAATTTTTTTAAAAAAAAATAGTAAATTCTTGCCTCCTTAACATCTTTTATTTTAATTTTTTATTTTCTTAAAATAAAATATATTAGGTGGAGATCTATTGATTAATAATTTTATTTTTTACATTGCTCACGATAATTCGGAAAAATGAATGAAAACAAAAGGATAGATAAAAAGGGACGAAAAAGATAATCAAAAATTTATTTTTTTCAAATTTTCTTTGAAAAATCAATAGATTCTTATATTTTTAAGATTTCTCATTCTAATTTTTCAAAACAAAAGATATCAAATAAAAATCTATTGATTAATAATCTCATTTTTCATATTAGATTTAAGGGTGTGTGGGAGAAAATGTCATATTCCCAACCAATTGATTAGTATAGATTTGCAACAAAGAACAACATCCCATCCAATTCCTTTTGATTTGAAACAAAAAATCTTAATCCAAAATTTTATGGAAATAAAACACCTTAAATTAAAGAATGATTTTTTTAAGTGCACCCCTAATATTAATCAAGTCGAAATATGATTTTTAAAAAAAATTCTGTTAAGATCGGTTTATTAATCATCGTTTTTTTTTTTTTTTTTTTTTTTAGTATTTGTTCATGTTTATCTTTTTTTCTAAATTGTTACTACCATAATAAATTATCTAAACTCTCGAAAAGTAATAGCTATGGACAAAAACTGATCTTAAATAAACCAAGCAATACTTTTCAAATAATGAAAGGACAACATAAAAACGTACCTTCCTCGGATGGTTGGCTAAGTTGTCGAGTCTCCGAGACATTTTGGATCGATACGGAACTGGGAGTTTGACTCCCCAGCACCGGGCTTCCATCCATTCCAGTTTGGAAAGAAAATCTAAGTTTAATAATCACAACAATTTTATATTCCTTCTCTGGTCATGTTCGGCACTAGCAATCGACGCGAGGCTAGGCAATGATAGGAATAACCAGCAGCTTTTCCACGTGGAGCTTGGATGGATCATATATGTCAAATCACAGACCTGTCATGGTATGGTGTGAACTGATGGTGGTGGTGGTGGTGGTGGTGGGCACTCGGATGCTCAACGAGGGCGTGGGGCCATCGGTGACCCCACATCTCATTCCCTGACGCAAGCCTTTTATAAGGTGGTGGTTACTAGGATGGGTCACGATTCAGCCAATGGCAAATGAAAGAAGCCTCATTCGAAGGTGTATGGATTATCAAGTGGCTTAAAGTTTATTGGCAGCTTAACATGAGTTAAACTGTGAGAGAATGGATTCCATAAATCCCACTTGAATGCGGATCGACTTTTCCTCTCTACTTTCCAGAAAGCAAGCCGGCGAGCAAAGGACAAAGGACTGTATTACATTTGAGAACAGCAGAGATATTCTGTACCTAGAACCTTGTAGACTTCAAATTATTAGCATAGAAATCGGATTAAAAGCACTAATTATCTATTAGATTTGGCATTTAGCTGGACTCGGTGGTGCACTTGGTCTGGTTTCCTGCTTATTCTTCTTTCCTCCTCTCTTTTCCTACGTTATAACTTGGTTTTGTTTAAACAGTGGCGATCGCTCACCAGCAACCCAAAAAAAAATTAACATATCGTGTGATCCTTTTCCTGCATATTTCTTACTCGAAAATAAGCCGCCACCCATGTGAGGACTGCTTTCCTTTATCCCATGCCTTTTCTACAAACATTTTGCCTTTCCCCCCTTTAACATAACTTTGCCTATCAATATATATATATATTTAACTGACGAAAGAAGCAGAAGATGATGATGAAGAGAGAGAACTTCAAACGGTTTGGAGTATGACCTTTTCTTACTACCTCTGAAGTATATCATACCTACATGCCCAGTGCTGGGTTCTCTAATTGGGTGGTCTTCAAAACACAAGCAGCTCCAAGTTCACCATTTGGTCCCACAGAATATGCTTAAGCGTTCACTCTAGGAGGATTACCCTGGACTCCTATGCATCTAACCCTATATAATATATCAATCATATCAGATGTTTCAGTTCTAAAATTTATTTCTATGAAACACCATCTTGAACTCATTCCAGTGGAAATCTTTTTCTTTTTTCATCAGATACAGTGTTTTTTTTTTTTCCACGTGTCAAAGATATGATACTAAAAGATGAACAAATTCTTCTAATAATTTGAAGATTATTCTGCTAGAAAGCAAGAAATATATGGCAAGTTAACTCCAGGACTTGATTATCACTTGGCAGTTATATTAGCAAATCACATAAAGTTTGATGGTTGTACTAAAAGCTTTAAATGAGTTTTTCCACCAGAAACAATTCTTGAACATTTGGATTGCTAGAGCTGTTCTTTTAGATCAAAAATTAATCCTTAAAATTTAGTAGCCAAGGCCATATTGTGGGCAGAAACATCTAAAAACAATGGATGGAACTACCAATTTCCAAAAAAGATTAGCCCTCAGCATTGCAAGCTCGCTTGCTAATATTTGTCAGCTTTGAACAACTCTAAAGTTCTCCTAAACTCTGGTATTGCACTTCTCTTTGTGTTACTGTCTTTGCTGTGAACAGGCTGCTGACAAGGGCAGTTGAATCCAAAACCAAAGTCGTTGTCAACAATTCAACTGCTTGCCTCAATACCAAAGATGGAGAGTGCACATATCCAACATAAGTTTGACAGACTGTGGAAGCTTTCAGTGAAAAGAGTGTCACTCAGAGAACAGCTGTGTGTCACAATATTCTTGCCACTGATGTTACTAGAACAATTTTTAAATATTATCATTTGGATCCTAGCTTTCTAGACAGCTGGGATGAAAGGGCAATACTTGTAGAGCTGACCCAGCCAAATCTACATGACAGGGCATATGGATTATGACAACGGTTGTTGATAAGATTGTTTTCACCAATTAAATATGAAATCTAAGAGATTCTATGACTGGATAAGGTAGAACTTCCATCATCATCTTCTCACCAAGATAGCACTATCAACAATCTATGCTAATATCAAGCTTATATACTCTTTCAAAGAATATTTCCACACACCATCTTATAAATTTCTATTCAAGTAAAAGCACATATTGAAAAATGATGCGTTATATAGTGAACAATCTAAATTATATCATAGAATGTACAAGGACCAAGAAGTAAGATATAATATACAGTAAACAATATCCAAGTTGTACCACGTACCTTCTTGTTATTGAAAGAGAGTGGGAATGTGCTTTGTTTGAAGGGTTGCTTTTAGGCAGCCACAATATGCATATGACAATCCAGAATTTCAGCTATTGGAAGTTGCTCTTAGGCACTCCAGGGCACATTGTTTTCCAGTAAGGTGTTCAACCAATCCTTTGACGTGGAAAGATAAAAATTGATGTTTAGATATTGTGCACACAAATCATTGCAGAGCTTAACAAAATGCATTACAATTATCCACATGCATTAACTCAAGCTCATGCAAGTTAACTATATATTTCAAGGTTTTGAAACTACTTATTGAAACAGTCCTCTACTCACTAACCATATGCAAGTTATAACCATTTATGCATACAGAAAAATACAATAATATTTATGACAATTAGGACTGGAAGTGGGCTCAGGCTGGCCCGTGGCCCATCGAACTAACTCGACTTTGGGTCAGGCCTTAGGTTAGGCTTGAGCTAATTCGGATTGGGTCTGGGAGTAGAGTTAGAGCCCAAAAATTTCATATTAGATTCGGGCCATTACATGACCCAACCCAGACCTAGCCCAAAGCTCTAGCCTAAAGAAGGTTCGAAACATTGGCCCTTAATTAGGCCCAAATTTAACGAGAATTCAATATCAAAACTTTAAAATGTGATGGGCCTTTTAAGTTTTATGCTAGATTTCCGATCGACTGTATGAGAATAGCTATCCATCATAGCAAATTTTCTCTAGTGATGAGAGGTACAATTATTTTAATGTTACTTACTTTTGTCCAAGCATTTAAAAACTAAAAACTAACTCCATCAGCTTAATTTTTGGTTCAAAATGGTTTATTGTGGGTTAGCCCAACTGATTTCGGGCTAAGCTCAAGACTAGGCTCAAGCTCGGGCTTGGATTCTAAAAGAAGTTTAGGCCTTGAGACCGGTTCGAAGCTTGAAACAAAAAAAAAAAAAAAGGATTGGGTTCAAGTTAGGGCATGGCCCAACCCAGCTTGACCTACTTCCAGCCCTAGCGACAATGATGGTTAAAAGTATATTGGAGAATGATTTAAAGGTCCTAATTTTAAATAACCTCAGTTTTTTGTAGATGATTGTTGGTCTTTGCAATGTACTAGGAAACAATTGCTACAATTCAAAGAGATATGTTACCATTGGTGTAATGGCGGCAGTCATGTTTACCAACAATCAGATCAGTTGACCAGACTTCATTGAATGTATTGGTCGCATCTACACCATCATCTATAGAAAATCCAACAAACCAGCATCTACTTTTAGGTATCCTTCTCAATGTCCTCTTGAGAACAACTCCTGGGAAGAGGACAAAGGGTTAGAGTCCTATAAAGTATATCACTAGTCTTATGTACATCTTATTTTTGTTACCAAATAATTTTGAGTTTCAATAAATAAATAAATAAATAAAATGCAAGCCTTTGGGACAATATTATCAGCCTTTCAGGTGCTACTGATCATGATAAAGAGACATCAGGTATATTTATTTGCAATGAGGACAAACAAACTACAGGGACTTAAAGAAAACCAATAGATACTGAAGTAGGAGCAACCATAATAAACTAATGGCCAACAATAATTGAAGCACTATTAGCTGTTTCTGGAGGCTTCTTCCAAGTGGGAAATATAACAATGAAGCCACTAAAGACTTGCACACACACACACACACACAGAGAGAGAGAGAGAGAGAGGCTAGACTATTAACATGAAATCATTCAAGAAATCTTAGAATCTAATTAAGGTGCAGATTTTCATTTTCATTGATAAGGATCTTCTGCTGGCAAATGCTTTCATGCATGGAGTTAGGTTAGGTTCAATGACAGCAATTACAGAATGGCTGATGGTATGCAGGACAGCCTTACATGATTGACTTAGCACATGAGATGCAGCTATCATTCTGGATACTGCTATCAGATGCAATTAAAATATGCATATAATGGCCTTTATGCTGCAGCCTACAGCTGCAGGCATTTGGGCCACATTTGGTCGCATTCAGACTTGACTTTCAAACTGGTTTAGACCAAAAACTTTACATGTTGCACTCCTAGGATAAGTTCCAATGATCATTACATTAATTTAGAAATTCTCAATAGCTTTCCTTAGAAAGATGAGCTGCATGTAGTGTAATTGAATTATGATTTCGGTAGCTTTATATACAGGTACAGCCATTCCCAAAAATTTAGGGAAAATATATGAAAGCTATAACCCAAATAATATGAGCAAATTGAAGGGGGCAATGCTGGAGGCCTTTTCTTTTTCTTTCTTTCCTATTACCCCTCTCCATTTTGTCAACAAAGCTAGATAAAAGGGTGAAAGGTATCAAGTAAACATTTGATATATGGCTGTAATTTGTTAGAGGCGGTAAATGTCAAGGGAACCACAAAAAGAGACCTGAGCTAGATTCAGGTTATAAAACTTTTTTTTTCTCTATTTCTTTTTTTAGGGCGAATGGAAGCCCAGATTGAAATTTGGGTGAGAGCAAGATCAAACCAAGGTCTCTTGTATCCAAACAAGAGACTTTACCAACTCAACTAGTTGGCACCCTCATTATCAATGGGATATCAGTAGTACTGAAATAATGGAGGGCCAAAATGTAGAAACTCCAATACGATTTTTGAAAGAAGAGATTCCAGGATGCTAAAACCACAATTGTCTATCATCAGAAGATAGTATGATTGGGATAGGATGCAAGCATGAAAGGGCATTCCCAGCCAAAATTTAGTGCATCAAATGAGGGCTCACCTGGAATTTTCCACCCAGAGAGAGCTGCAACTGCTGCATAAATATTCTCAGGATCTTGAGGTTGAAAATCAAAAACAAATGCCTGGAGAGAAGAATACATAGGAGTATGCCTGTCAGTAATCTGTAGTTTTCTTCAAAAGAATGGTCGGGACAAAATGTCTACACATTCATTTAAAGCTCTTCAAATAATAGGACCAGGATAATTGTAATCTTTTAACATTCACAAAACAACAAGGAAGAAAAACTAAAATGCAATCTCCTAAAAGAAATTAGGACCAACATTCCTAGCATGGCATTTTGAAGGTATTTAGGGATCTACCTTTCTGATATTACTTATACATAAAAACTACAGTTTTGCCCTTGATATCAGGTAGTTTATTTCCATTTTTATTCACCTCCACAAAGGTCATCCACATCTCATGGAACATTAACAAATAGACCCCAGGTTCCCAAGAAAAAATTTATTGAATTCTGCTGAAGCAATTTATCCACAGGTGGCCTCCAATATCATAAAGAAAGTTTGCCCATCTCCAACTGTGATTAAACTCCAACAGAAATGAAACTTGATGATTGAGAAAGTCTTAATTCTCTTTTGATATTTTTTATGGCTTTTGTTAAGAACAGAACATAGTTTTCTAACCAACTTTACTTTCTGTACTTCACAAATGGCCGATTATGGAAGATTAACCAAAGGAACTCCTTAAAAACTCCTAAAACAGGCATCCATCCAATGAATCAATCAATGAATTATAAAAGAAAATTAAAAAAGACCATTAACCTCATTCCCTAGATTAGGAAAATCCTCTAACTACACCTTGCTCACCAAGGAATCCTCATATGCATGCTCATTTTCCTGATCTGACTATTTCTAGATTCAGATTTTCCAACATCTTGCATATGGTTCTATATGACTCCAGTCAATTAACATGACACCATCCACAAAAAGAGCACACCATGGAGTTTCATGTTGAACAAAAGTAGTTTGTCTAGACAGGTGATGAAAATTGACTCATGGTTTGTGCAAATTACAAGAAAAAAATAAAAGCCCTCTGGTTTCACCATGATGGTTGTTTAACAAATTGTTGTTCCCTCTACATGTCCTTATATGTTGTTAATGAAATTATCTAGTTTTATTTTCTATCAAACAGCAACAGTTACCCCTTAAATTCTCGAACACTCTGCTTTCCAAGCCAAGAAAAATGTGTCAGAAGTTTTAATCAGGAAAAAAGGGATAAAATTTTCAAATACGTATTATTCGATCCGTTACAAGCTAATACAGTGGCATGAGCTATGAAGCAGACCTTGATAACATATATGTGAGCACATAGATGACACAGGATAAGGGCAAGAAGATAAGATACTTCTCAAAAAAAGGGAGAAAAAGAATTATGTTATCTTGCTTAATGGAAAGTGATGACCTTGATCAGCAATGACTACTAGGTTATGGATATAATCAAGGATCAATTAGCTACAATATTTCTTCCGATCCACAAGCTACACCTGTTGTTAACATGGCTAAATCTCACATAATGGAATCACCAAATAAGCCCGAGTCTGGTACTATAAATTGTCCTCCACTGGCTTAAATACAAAGGTGAAGTTCTCATAAAGTTGGTCTAAACCAATTTTTAGGCTTCTTAGCATGATGGCTTCTGGTCCACAACCTTCTTGATCCTTGAATCCTCAACCCTTTTACATCCGTCTCGTCTCATATAAAAATTGCACCTCTTTTCTCGAATGGTAACAGTTCTACCTACCTAGAGAACACTCCCGTCAGTGGCAAACGAAGTCACACATTCTCATTTACACCACTTGTCGAACAGTTGCAGGACAAGAAAAGACCATTCAGAGAAAAATAACAAAGCCAATGCCAGACCACCGGAGAAGCAGAAATGCTGTGAACAAAAAGATCAATCTAGAAGTTAAAAAGAATATAATATTAATCGCAGAACAACAGAACCATCCAAGAAAAAAATCTATAGCAGAAGAGGAGACGCGAAAAGATTGGATTTTGAGAGAAAGCAGCGTCGTCAAATGAACAGAAAAACAACAAGCGATCAAAGTAAAAAAGAGAGGAGGTGAAGCGAATGAGAAAGAGACCGGAGGGCGAGATGGATCGGGCTTGATGATGACCATGAAGTGCTGCAGGTCCCAGAGGCCGAGAGAGTAAGCCGCGGACATGAGCATCTGGGCGGGACCCTTGGCAGCCCTCAATGGCACTGCCGCCACGTACACGGCGTCTCTGCCCTTCCTCTCCTGGAGAGAAGGAGAACGATCAGGAGGAGTTTTCGGCGAAGCCAAGAGCATAGCGGAAGCCATTAGCGAAGATTTCCACCGAGATAGCGTGGCCATGCGTCAGTAATGAAGGCACGCGCGGGACACGTGAGATAGAGCGTGGATACCTAGGTGTGATTTTTTTGTCTTTAAATTAATAATCTTGATTTTTTTTTTTTTCTTTTCATTTTGGAGACAAAGCAAGAATGAAAACTCGGCGCCGGGCTGCCGGGAAAGCCAGCATTATTGGAGTAATTTTAATAAACAGCAGCAAAAGACTTAGAGACGTGAGAAAGCCGACCATATTATGATATGAGTTCAAGGATATTTGGTCCTTTTGGTTTGACATTGAAATCAAAAACTAAATCAAAATTAAAATTAAATTTTATAAAAATTAAAATTAAAATCATTTATTTTTTTATCTATTTGATTTATAAAATAAAAATAAAAACTATATTAATTTTTATTACTTTTACCTAAACCTCGAAATCAGAATTAATCTATATTTTCTATTTTGGTTATATTTTAATATATTTTAATATTTGATTATTTTTAAAATATTTTAATATATAAACTCAATTTAATATTTATTTTTATAAATAAAAAAAATCTAATTATGTAAATAATTTTAAATTGATAAATAAATGTAAATCATAATAAAACCATAATATAATAATATCTAATTATGTAAATAAAATTGTATTAACTTTAATTTCAAGAATATTTGCATAGTATGAATATTATTGTAGTGATGTTTGTCCCATTTTAAGAGGTTGCAATAGATTGAATCATCTCTAAAATTCCACAAATCTATCCAATATCTAAACAGAGCGGTTCTGAAGATCTTTTCATAACTTCTCTAAAAGTAAATATTTTAACTAGAGAAGATATAAGAAAAAAAGTGTGAAGTAGTATACTAATCATAACCAAATTTCTTTTATTTTAAAAGAAAATTGCATTTTTGCTGAAAAGTCACTTTGAAATCGATGCAGCTCTTGCTATTTCAAATTTAAAGCTCAAGATTAGCCACAAAGTTAATATAAAGTATTAAAAAAAAGCCAAATGTCATTTTAAATAAATAAATAAATTATATAATATATGTATATTAGGTATTTTCCCTTTACAAAATTTTTTCACAGAAAATTTAACTTTTAATGTTTGTTTCTCAAAATTTATTCCTTAAAAATGTTGTAAATCTATGCAGGACTAAACAAACACACAAAGTCTTTTTTTTTCACCATTAATATTACAATCCATCCTCAATTCTTAACAATTAGTACACAGACAAACCTCCCAATGTTGAGGATGATTCCATGACCAGCAACTTCTTGAACTTAACATGCGTTATTGATGTGAAAACTGGTACAAGGCCACATCAAGAATTTGGGATGGTATCGCTCATTTGACTCATAAAATTGTATGATAGGTATATATTGAGAAATAGCTAATGATATTTTTAAAGCATTTTTATGTAATAGTTTATAATTTTTTATTTTAAAACATTATTGTTTAAGATAATAAGAGATGTGAGTTTGAATATATTATAATCTAATATTTTGTACATAGAAAAATAATATACATGTGCTAAGATGGCACACAAAAGAAATTATATTTTTATGTAACAAGAAAGTATGAAGGCAATTTAAATATATGTATATTTTAATTACATTATGCTAAAATGGAGAAAGCACGCTAAAGATGTCAAACGAGCTGATCCAATATGGCCTGACCCGTTATAGTGACCAATCCGTGGGCCATCATGCCATGCTGGCATGGTTCACTATAGGATGCAAGCCATGCTGACATGGCTCGTCAAGGCTAGGGGTCGACCCAACACAGCCCATAAGCTCAGCTCGAGGTGGGTCGAGCTGTACCATGCTGGTCCATATAACGTTTCTAATATTACTTTAAAAAAAATTATATACATACCTTTTTTTTGTGAGTGGGTACATGGCTAGTTGCAATTGTATATCTCATTTTTTCTTCGTTTTCTAACCATTCAGAGAAAAGTTTTCAATTTTTTAATCTTCATCTTCGTCTTTTGTCTAACACAGTTTGAACCCTAAGTTATCGGACTCGATGGACCAACCTGCTAAATAAATTTTTATTTATTATTATTTTTATTATTTTAAAACTAATTTTGAAGAAATCAACTAAAATAAATTTGATGTACTTATCTTTTTTAAGGATTTATTGTTGGCGTGACCTATCATAGTCATTCGTCTTGTCTGACCTTTAAAACCATGATGGATTATGCCATCTTCCATATTTAATCTTCTATTATTTTATTCATTATCATTTGAAAGGAACTCTTCGTTATTATTCTTTCAGCCTTGTATCCTCTCTTCGATGTCATATTAATCCTTTAGGTAGATTAGTATCTCCATTATGTCGAACTTCAATCAGTTTCTTCTCTCATTGAGTACCCATCCTTTTGTAATCGAAGCAAACTTCAATACTACTGCGAACACCGAAGGAGTTAATAAATCATGAACCCTGATAGAGAGCATTAGATAATTGTTTTCTTATGCACTCCATCATGCCAAAATATCAAAATTATCTATTTCTCTCTAAATTAGAAAGTTCATAATATTATTAGTCAAATAAATATTTAATCCATTAGGTGAAGGTGATGAAGTGGTGGTTATTTGTTTTTTAAACAATAAAGACTAAACACTCACATTATATATGGTCGGTCATGAAATAGAAAATCTTTTACCTTTATTACATTTTTGATCATATAATATAAATATTTTATTTAATAAATATGTAGTTTCTTCTTTAAATCTATTGAAATTTACTTCATAATTCATATTTTTAAAAATTTCTTATAACATTATATATAAACCCTCTAATCTAACTATAGGATCCGTAACTAAAGCTAAACAATAAAAATATAAAATTTCTTTTCAATATTTATGAAATTTTATTTCCATCGATAAAATTATACTTTCAAAATTATCACTTTTCTTATATTCTGAAAAATAATTGCTAATATTATATATTTGTTACAAAACAAGAGGAGAGGTGGGATAATAAATATCAGTTAAAAAATTAGTAGTTTCATAAAAACAATGTAAAAATTACATAATAACATCAAAATTTTGTTAATGATATTCTAATAAAGGTGCACCAAGAAAGTGATTATTATAAAATATAGTAATAATATCTTTATATTCCAAACATGATTATAGCATTAAATATGTTAAATTCTATTTATATTTTGCATCTAATAAAAATTCTTTACATTTTAATCCATAGGCACTACATAAATATTTAAATTCTTGTTTTCTAACTCTTGATGATTATATATATTTAATAGCATCCCTAATTTTACTTTTATATGATTCAATAACTTTTACTCCATCTTATATAATTAAATTTATAATATGATATATACATCTAATATGAAATAATTTTCTGTCTAAGATGGGATGCAGATGCAATTTGAGTAATTAAGCAGTAACATTATTATTAGATACATTATGTAAAGTAATTAAAAAAATTTTATCATATATGTAGTACTCATGTACTATTTGCATGATATGGGCATGAATGGTTGTGGCAGTATATAGGCGTTCAATTAATTTAAAATTAAAAAAAAATTGTAATACCTGGTCATAATTAATAAAATGAGCAGTAACACATATATAAGATAATCCAACTATACTTATCTAAATATCATACGTAAGTGCTATTTTACGATCAAAATTTTTGAAGTATGGAATTATATTTTCTTTATAATCATGAAATTATTTAAAACAATCAGATTTAGCAGTATTTCAAGAAACTTTTTTATATGTAGGATTTAAAGCATTTTTCATAAACTTTCAAATCTTGAACTTTTAGCAAACTTAATAGGCATTTCATTATCTATAATAAATTTTGATAATTCTTTTCTATTTAATTTTTGAGAATAAGAAAAATTTTCTAACTTACCTCACTGGCTAACTTTAATTTGAGATTGGGTAGCCTCAGGTGTTGACTCTCATATTTCTTCTAGTGTTAGGCCAGATGACTAATTTTCTTGGAAGTGTCGCAGTTGTAATCCTTTATCCAGAATTTACAAATTGCACGAAGCTCCTTATCAGTGCATCTTAAATGTTGAAGTACAGTCAGACTTTAGAGGTCCTACATCTAGCTCTGAACCTGACAACCGTTGATGTGGCACTGGTTGCAGCAATAGACTCAGAGCATTGGGTTTAGTCTGTGATTGGTATGCCGCATACTCCATCGTGTCAACCTTAAACTCGAATTTTTGGCCATGGGGTTTGCGAGAGCTACCAGCAGCACTAGACATTGTCGATTATAAAGAATAGAGAGTAGAGAGATTAGGACAGTTAACTAGAAAATAGAGAAAAATTAAGACGGTTTAAAAGAATTTGGAAGACTTGTAGGAAGATGAAAAGGGCTCATTAAAGCTTTAAAGAGCTTAGGAGAGTTTAAGAAAGGCTTAGAGAGCTTGTGATTTAGAATGGGATGAGAGAGAAGGGTTGAGCCTATTTATAGATGTTGAGGAGCTTTCAAATGACCAAATAACATTGAAAATTAACTGTTTTATAGCCGTTAGAAAGGATAAATATGTCTTCTTGACCAAAAGAGCAGAATATCCTTGAAAACTAGCCATTTTGATTGTTATGGAGGGTATTTTGAAAATTGAATGGAAATACCTTTCCTAACTAGCTATTTTTTGGATATTGGAGAACGGCATTTTCATCCTTTCCTGACTAAGCTTGGCATGCCAAGCATATGCTCGGTGGGCTGTGCCAGCTAGTGAGCCAACCTATGGGCCGGCCCATTAGTGCTTGATGGGCCTAATAATGGGTTGTGAGCTTTGTTGGCATGGCCCATGGGCCTTAGGAGGCGGCCCAATATGGCCTGCCATGTGGGCCATGCTTGGCATGGCTCATCTTGTGCTGGGCTTGAGTCGACACAGCTCATTTGACATCTTTAGGGCACGCTAAAGAAACTTTTTGGTTAGGACGAGCATAATTACAAATAAAAAAATGTGAACGTGCAGAACATGTGATGTAGTCCAAATAACATGAAAATAAGATATAAAAATAATTATTATAAAAATAAATACTTAGTGGGGATTTTACATATTTTTTTAATAAATTTATATTAAAATTAATATTTTGAATTATTTTCTACAAAAATAATTTTTGGGATTGATTTAAATTTAATTTTGAACTAGCTTATTTAGCTATTAAAGATTAGCAACAATTGATGAAATTAGGGCTACAAATGGATTGGGTCAGTTGAAAGTATGCTTGACTTGGAAAATTTTGGATTTGGATACAACTTATTTGTTGATTGAGCCAAATAGGATTAGATCCATGGCTAGGATCTTAAATCAATGGGTTATGGGCTAAGTTGAAGTTGAATATAATCTAGACTTGCTCCAAAATATTTGAGTTCGAGTTTAGAATCAATTGTAATCAAGTCGAGCAGGGTTTGCATTTGAGTTAAGTATCCAATTATTCTTTTACAACTGAAATGAATAATTAATTATTAGATATAGAATCACTAAAAATTTAAATCAAACTAAAAAAAACTAATCAATCTTAAATTTTCATTCAAAAATTTTTAATTTCATTAACCATTTTTAAAGTTGTTAAAATGGAAAAGAGAAATTAATTTAAGAGCGACGCAAAGATAATTGGAGGGAAAAAGTTTATATAATTTATTATTATTTTTTAATCTAGTTAAGCTAGGTGATTTTTTTTTAAAAAAAAAAATCAAGTTAGGCTTACATGACATATGCTCTGAACTAGATCAGGTCAAGTTAAAAAAATAAGATTGGGTCTATAAACCGAGTTTAATTTTAAGATCTCATCCAACCTTTAAGCATAATCAGATAAGATCTAAGCATGTTGAGAACAAGTTGAGCGACAAATCCACTCGGCTCATCCGCAGTTCTAGATAAACAAATAGGACCGGATTTTAATCGTAAAATTAATGACCTAACGAGCAGAGTAGCCTTGATATAATTTCTTTGTTTTACATACAAACCCTCGTCAAACATCAACGTTACCAAATAAATGCTCGCGTCGTCACTTCGCCCTAGCTGAGTCGATGGCCTCCGTCGTTGCGCTACTTTTAGGCGATGGATGCGCGACTTACCACCCGTGGCGTCCCCGCGTCGACGGCCTAGCGCTTTCGTGACTCAAAGCGCCCCCCCCCCCCCACCTTTTCTCTCTCTCCCCAATCCCCCATCTCGATCACCCCTCTCCCCCGCAAGAAGATTCTCTCTCGCCTCCACTCCTCCGCTGCCGCCGCCCGCTGGCGATGCCGACCTAGGGTTCCCCAGCTCGGCCGCCACGCCTGCGATGTCCGTTCTCCCCACCGTCTCCCTCTCTGCCGTTATCGCCCGCATCCGCCAGCGCCTCGACCACCACGTCCTCCCCTCGAAGCGCAAGCTCGATGACTATGGTCCTCTGGACTCCGAAGACGACTCCGACTCCAGCGTCGACTCCGCCACCTTGTGAGCATGTTCACGCCCGACCCTTTCTCCTCTTCCTCCGCCTCCTTCCCCCCTCTCCCCGATGCCGCTTCTAGGGGTTTCCCCTCCTCCTCCTCCAGCTCCCTCTCTTCAACCCTCCATCTCTTCGTCCGCACCATGTCCAAAACCCTAGTCATCCACGCCAATCCCTTCGACACCGTCAACTCGGTGATCGATCAGATCCGGATGATCACCGGCATCACGACGTGGGAGCAGCGCCTGATCTACGCGGGCCGGCAGCTCCCTGGCGACTTCACCCTTGCGGAGTGCTCGCTCGAGAACGACTGCTGCCTCCATCTCACGGGGCGGCTGCGGAGCACCCGCTTCCCCCGGGCCTGGCAGGTGGTCAACGACCTCATCGCCTCCGTCTCCTGGCTCATCGAGAGCGGTTACACCGACAGGCTGCGTGCCATGAGGGAGAATTCGAACATCGAGGGACTTGTCAAGGAGTTCCTCATCATGTCCCCAACCAATACGGGCGAGGGCGATGACGCCACCTGGGGCCACCTCCAGGTTTTCCTCCTAGCCGGCGCCCCCATGGTCCTCGTCAAGCTCTACCTTTCTGCAGTCCTCGGCCACGGGGCCATCGCGGAGAGGACCATCCGGCTCTTCCTGAGCTTGAATTCCGAGTTCCTCCCGAAGTCTGTTCAGGTGCGGTGCGCCCCGATCGTGCTGGAGTTCTGTAAATTGCTCGCTGGCACGGTGGGGAGGAAGGATCAGCTTTATATATCGTGCCGCGGCACATACGCGACGCTGTTGGAGGCGCCGGACTTGAGGCGCGCCAGCCAGTCATCGGAGCTGTTCCCGTTTGTCAGTGAGATGGCCGATGTGCTGATGGAGGGACTGTCATCAGAGTCAATGATAGTCGCGATGGCTGATCTTAATGAGTTCGCTAACTTCTCTCGAGCCTTGCAGCGGGCAATTCAGGACTCGATGGGTGACTCGATGGGTGAGACTGGTCCGATTCCAGAACTGTTATATAGTGGCACATCTCCTCGGCATGAGGATTGGGTTGGTTCTTTGCATGCTATATATGTAGAGCTCCTGAAGAAGGTCGATCAGTGTCTTAAGAAGGTGGAGTGCTTCCTTGAGAAGAAAGGGTCAACGCAGAGTGAGACCCGTTGGGCTGGGTGGTCTCATATCCTTGCCATTCTAACGGAGTTGAATTGTTTTTCTAAAATTTATGAAGGTTCAGGGGAGTTGCTTCGTTCTGTTCTGCTGGCTCGGCGGTTCGCTCTGAATGCTCTTATGAAACGTGCAAAGAGAAGCGAAAAACTTCGCTGGCTCCTGAAGCATAAGGATGTAACAGAATTCGAGGCGAGGCAGAATTTGGTACTGATGTTGTTTCCCGATGGAAAGGATGACTATGATGAGCTGCATGAAATGCTTATAGACAGGTCACAACTGCTCGCTGAGTCTTTTGAGTACATTGGCCAGGCTGATGCAAGTGCATTGCATGGTGGGCTTTTCATGGAGTTTAAAAATGAGGTTGCTACAGGCCCTGGTGTTTTAAGGGAGTGGTTTTGTTTGGTATGCCGAGCAATCTTCACTCCGCAAAATGTTCTTTTCTTGTCGTGCGCAAACGACCGTCGAAGAGTCTTTCCAAATCCTGGTATGTTCACATGCTTTCAAAATTTTCCTTTAGTTATGGAGCATTCTTTGCTGTTAGTATAGTACTTACCACCTAGGAATTTATTATCCTACTGAAATGGTTGGGTCATCTATTATAGTGAATAAATGTGGTACAGCTTCGCCACTAATCATGTATGCACTTTTCACTTGAGATACTGAAGGACGAGGTCAAAGGCTACATCTCAAGAGATCAAATAATAGAAATGTGCAGAGGCCTTTTCTGCCCTCAGGCCATAGTTGAATTTCTAGTGCCAGTTAAAGTGTATGCCGCGAGCAGGTGTGGAGCAGGTGCTTATAGGATGACATGTGATTGTTTTCTAAAGTATGGATATTTAACAAATGAAAAATTGATGTTTCTACATGATGCTTATATGGCTTTCAGAGCTTTTGGTGGGAAAAGAAAGGGGCTGAGAATCTTTCTTTGGTAGAAATACAAGTGTTTGTATGGTTGAAAAACACTGTTTTATCAAGTATTAGGTCTTCCTTTGGGCATTGGTGATCAGGAAATTCATGATTAGGATCAAGTGGTGGCAAGAACTGAAGCATCATTTTGAGTTTGAATGGAAGTTCTTGGCTTTTTGTGGGAGATTGCATGTCCAAGTTGTTACAAATGAACCTCCCATTTAATTATCCATCAGTTTTGTAAGTGGCTTTTTTTACATAGTGATCAATTTTAAACCAGCTGGGGATGTTCTTGTGAAAAGTGGGGCGAACCTATTTGGTCTCCTTAATTAAATAGCTTACAATATTGAAATTGAGGTGTCTATAAGATGCTTCTTTTATGAGTTGTGTGATGATGGAAAAAGGAAGGCATGTTCTTTGTTGTTTTTTCATGTGCTATTGATGTGGACTGTTTGATGCACATGTAGCATAGTAGGTCCACTCACTTAGGGTATATGCCAATAATTTATTTATCTGAACATGATTCTTGTAGGTTATAAGTGAGAGAAATGTTAATGATTGTATCCCAACACCTTCCCTTTTTTCTGAGGTTGCAAAGGAGGCTTTATACAATATTTTTCTGCAGTCCAATCCTCTCTCTTTTTTTTTTTTTGGAGGGGGGGGGGGGGGGGGGTGTGGATATGGAATTGGATGGATGGTGCTATTGTGCTGCGTTCTTTTCTTGGCCACTCCTTGATCAATCTTGCATGCAGCATTACAACACATCGAGCTCTTCTAGATTTCTTTAGAGGAATCTACTAGGCATGTCCTTGTGATAGGGACATCCATAGTTTATTTTCTGAATATCATGATATTGTTTGGCCTGTTTAATTTTGTTGGGGCCTAAGATTAATTTTATTGATAATTTTAATTTTATGTCTTCCTTAGCTTAATTTTGTTGATCCCACTATCAATAACAATTATGCGAAGCTGTTTGTAAGAGATTTTATCTCAACCATCTATTATATGTTGGGGCCTAAGATTGCTATTGCATGCCAAGGGCCTAATAGCGTATATAAGATTCTACATTGCGATTTTGAGACCTAGACCATCCAAAACATTGAATAGCAGAATGGGCTAACTACTTCTAGAAGAGCAATCAAATAACTTATGACTATTACCTAAGATGTAATAGAATTTTACCACGACAAGACAACAAATTGAGATAAAAATGCACTCTTAATAGGCTGAAGAATTAGTGCTCTTGGTTAACATGCTTTAGAGTACTCTGGATTGGGAACAAAAATTTACCAAAAACTGTGTGATAATCAGCATATTTTAAGCCTAGAACAGTCAATAATTCAAAGGATGTAATTTTTTTAGATAATTTTGACAATTAAAGTGATCATCTATTGGATAATAAACTAAACTAGACAAAGGCTGATATCAAACTTCTTTAATGTGCACCATGTATGCTAGGACCTGTTGGTGGCATGAGGGGGGTATGATAGGGTCTAAGGTCAGATGATGGAAGGATTGCTACTGAGTCAATAGGCTTTAACAGTTGAAAACACCACTCTTTGTGAAGTCTAGAGTAAAATTTAGGGCTTAGAGACTTTAGAGGGGGTAACAAGGAGGGGAGGATGTGTACTTAAAGGAGGGTAATGGAAGAACAGGTACATGAGAAAGAGACGAAGGAGTCTTACACAAATGGAAGGTTGCATTCTTCTGCCACGCCTCCTTGCCAAACCAAGGGAAGAAAGGCAAAGGAAGAGAATCCTAGATATAGGAGGAGAAAAGGTTGGGGGAGTCTAACCACCCATGTTTTGTTGACTGATTAACAACCAACGGGGGGTGATCGAAAGATGGAAATACTACATTATGAAATGAAATAGAGGAAGAGGAAGAGAAGAGCATTGGACTTTTTTTTGGTGTTTTGTCATCATCTATACATCTCACATAGGCCTAGATTATTTTATGCAAATTGTAAATGATGGATGTGCAACACCCTCCCTCTACTTGCCCTAGAAAACAGGAAAAAAATAATTCTTACTTTTCACCAAATGTTATGTTCTCTCTGATAATTGAATATAGAAAGAAATGTATAAATATTGGCTGATGGTATATTGTTTGTATTGGATGTGAAGATAATCTCTAGCAAGTAGGTGCATTAATGAGGTCAAGGGGTTTCAAGTTTTCATGGGGATCTAGGTGTACCTAGTAGAGTAGTCAGATACTAAGGGAAACCCATCAATATTAATGGTGTATATTGGAAACAATAGCAGTTTTAGATCATGGACTGAGCTGTGAACAATTTTACTTTAAGGACTTATCAGAGGATTGTAGTTTTTGGGAGGATAAAAACTTGCTTTCAAGAGGAATAAGAGGTACTTGTGATTGGGTAGTGGGCAATGAGATAAGGGTGCTTTTTATAGCACTTCATTCTGCTAATCAATGGTTACAAAGATGATTATTTGTTATTTTATCAGATCTTGGTGTGAATAGGGATCAGGTAAATTTGTTCCAAAAGCGTACAACCATTAGTGTAAAGAAGAAAAATAATATTGTCATCACAAATGATGACGTATGTGTTTTATGATTATGTTGATGTTACAGTCAATGATGTCGAAGGTGCTCTTAAGGTGCGAGGTACAAGGCGCCAAGAGTTAGGTGCTTTTTATAATCTAAGACGTGCTTTAGCGTAAGGGACCAAGGGTTAGACACCTCTTATACCTTAGGTGAGAGGCCTTCATTTAGGCACACATAAGGTGAAAAAAGCATGCGCTTTGATCTGATTTGAGATGTAAGAAAAGTGTACTTTTCTTCGTAAGCTATATTTGTAATATTTTTTTAAGTCTATCATTTTTATTAGATTGTGTTGACTTTATGATGCACCATCCTATGCATAATTATTTTCGTTACATTATAAAAATGCTAAAAATTAGAAGATAAAGAGATAGAATACCGAAAATTATGTTATTATCTGTGAAGGAGGAGGAAAGACATTAAGGGGCTCTAAATTTCAACAGAGAAAGAGGAGGTTTTTCATTGAGCTAATAGATTAAATATATTACTATTATAATTTTTTAAGCAGTTTCTATTATATATTATAAATTTTGTTTGTATAAATTATTTTATTATTTATTTAAAAAATATGCACTTTATTTCGCCTAAGCTCCAAAAACCCTTTGTGCTTAAGTGTAGCTAGCTCTTTTAACAACATTGATTTCAGTTTTCTCTTTCTCTAATTGATTGTAGCAACTACTTCTACCTCTTAGTAGGAGCATTCAACTCCTTAATGATGAGTTCAGTAGATTAGTTGAAATGGCTAGATGACTATGATTTTATCAATTTCTTCCTTGGGACAAGGCAGTTCCCTTCCCACTACCCCTTTATATCTCTTCCTCTTAATCTTTTCTAAGTTACGCATCTTCTGCCACCCCCCCCCCCCAACACACACACACAGAGAAGAAAAAAGTTTCCCTTTTATATTTAATTTACTTCATGATTAATGATGGGTTAGAAAGTCCAACAAAAAGTATGCATCTGGTTTTTCTAGCATGTTGAAAGTTACAATGCTAAGGATGTTGACCTTCAAGTGCCATCAACTGTGGACTTTTTGCTTGCTTGATAGAACTGGTTGGAATTGGGCTTTAGGTTCATGAATGCTACTGCAGCTCACCTGCCCTAATGATACCTGTCATAGTCCTTTGTGTACTGGTGGAGGTATGGATTTTTACAGTATTCATAGATATGTGGAGTTGAACTTGTTAATAATTTACATTGGTGATTTCTGAAACTTATTTCTCATTAACTATTAACAGTTGCTTGTATGAGAAAACATGTCAAAGATACTCGGTTTTCATACAAGATGTCTTCTTTGTTAAGAAAGGTTTGGGAAAAAATGTGAATTTGCTGTTGAGGTCATGATTTAGTTCGTGTCTGACAGAGAATATAAAAATTTTTGGAGAATCGGAGGAAAGGATGCCGAAAGATCTTTGGTAGCAGTTCTTAGGGCTTATATTATATAATAACAATAAACTAAATGGTAAGAGTATTATTGGCATTTCATCATAGGTAAAGGGAGGAATCAACCAAGGGTGTCCTTCTCTGAAAAGGTATCTCTTATGTGAAGGGGTTAGTCTTACTTTGTATCCTGTGTAGAACTTAAATTGTTTTGTACCAACATTTATGGGCTTCTATTGTCTTCTGGTCGTTTATTTGATGATGACAAGGACAACTTTTCTGATGAAATTTTAGAGATTGGATGGTCATGATCTCAACATGACACCCTTTTCTCTGGAGGATCTTGAGATTTGTCATTGCTCTTGTTAAGTGCAGGTTAGAACGTGCTAAAGTTTCAATGGTGAACCATGTGTTCAGTTGATCCAGATAGAACACCTATATTTATGTATTGATTATTACTGTGTTTATTGTCATGGCTGGGTGTTTCTTGATCTGCTTACCTATCTGAATTGTTTTTCAATGGTATTTTCTGAGCAAATCCACTAATTTTCTGAGTCTCTTTGATGGGAATTCTGGCCCCATTAGATTGAAGAAGGCCTTGGACAGTTTTGAAAATTTTTAGTTCCAAGTTCATAAATCAATAGTTCCATGTACAGAAATTTAAAATATTTATGAGCTAGAAAAACAATTGTTTTTGGCAGCCTTAAGGTAAGCAATTTAGAATTTGTAGTAGTTTTCCTAGGCTTGACATAGAAGAGGGAAATATTGGCGATGATGAGGATGTAGTCTGTTTCAAATAAATTTTGCATTGGAACTGCCAGTACTCAAGTCAACATGAATAAATCTGGTGGACGCGGAGTATGGGCAAAAATCAGCTTGCTGAAGTATGGAGACCAGACCACATTCTTTCATTGTTATCGTAGTAATAGAACAAAAGGTTGTCTTACTGATGGTCTGTTGACTTAATTGTTTAGACTAGCGCAGAGAATAAACCATTAGAAATTTTGAATGTAAGGGTGATGGGTTCTTCATGATCTTCGAGGACATTTTAAGTTTGTCAGAACGAGGTGATCACCAAGGTTGTTTTTGCCAATGGATTAAGGTATTCATTGGATGAATGTCTGTAGAAGCGAAATGCTTTTCTTGAGGGTAAGAGTATCCAGATGGTTTAATATTCTTATTTTGCACATGATTAAAGGTTTCTATAATTTTCTGCAAGTTAGATGGCAATAAGGTTTGCAACAGGTTATTGATGCCTTTTGAGTTAAATATAACCTTTAGTTTCCTCATTTGTTGGAATAATTGAGTATTAGGATTGATTCCTTGTCAATATGTCTTCAATTCTTACTCCTTATTAATATATCTCCTTTTGGCTATTTACCTGCTTCATGAAGGTTATGTCAGACTAATTCTCTCTTGCTGTTGTTTTTTACCTTCATGTGTTTGAATGTCTGAGCAGATTTCCATTCGAAGTGCATAACAAGTTTTACCGAGGACTTAACTGCTTTTTGTGTGTTCCTTTCATCTATCATCTCTGACGTGAGAGCAATGGTCTCATTCTTTGTTCAGAGGGTCCCAATCGATTTTTAAACATTTGAAGCTTGGCCTCTTTTACATTAAACTGATGTCTAGCAAGAAGTTTTTGTTGTAGATTCAGTTTGTGTAGCTTGGCTTGAATGGTGCATGTGCAACCATTGAGAGAGTGATGACCTGGTTGTAGAGTAAAATATAGAAGTTTCCTGTCTGATTGTTGGTTGTATCTCATTATTAGAGAATATTTCACCAAGTTCAGCTCCATTTTTTGAGAATATGTCAGCAGTGAAGAGTAGTAGATTTTTCAATCCTTTGGTAGCTGTCTCATGGTTAAGGCCATAAGCATTGAAAAGTACTTGCAAGTCCTTGTAGTGGACATTGTATCCCAGACAAAAGTCTTTAGGGGTAGCCTTTAGGGTTGTTATATTAGAACGAACTAATTTTGAATTGTCTTTAACATTTATTAGTACTTCATATGCATTCATGCTTCTATATCTGCCTTTTCATGTGATTTGTGTGAATTATTATGTCACATATATATCATTTATGCATGTTGCAGCATCTGCTGTGGATCCTTTGCACCTGAAGTACTTTGGCTTCTGTGGACGAATGATTGCACTAGCTTTAATGCATAAAGTGCAAGTAGGCATTGTTTTTGATCGCGTCTTCTTCTTGCAACTAGCTGGGAAAGGTCTTACCTTAGAAGATATTCAGAATGCAGATCCATTCTTGTATACGAGCTGCAAAAAAATCTTGGAGATGGATTCTGGGCTTTTGGATTCAGATGCATTAGGGCTAACTTTTATCAGAGAATTTGAAGAATTAGGGACTCATAGGGTTGTTGAACTCTGTCCGGGAGGGAAGGAAATTGTTGTAAATAGCCAGAATAGAGAGGAATACATCAACCTTCTAATTGAGCATTGCTTTGTTACATCCATTTCTGAACAGATATCTCATTTTGCTCAGGGATTTAGTGATATACTTGCTAATTCAAACCTCCAAAAGTTTTTTTTTCAAAGTTTGGACCTCGAAGATTTTGATCGAATGCTAGGCGGAAGTGACAGCATCATTAGCGTGAGGGAGTGGAAGGCACATACTGAATACAAAGGCTACAAGGGAAGAGACCGTCAAATATGTTGGTTTTGGAAGGTATTCCTTTATTTAAAATTGACAAATTAACTTGTTACTCTGCTATATGTTCACTCTAAATATGTGAGTAGTTTAGCTATGTTTTCAAATGGATATTTTTTTTAAAAAAATATGAACTTTAATATTTATTTTTTGCAAGGTAGTTGAATTCTTTCCCCCTTTCCAAGTGCATAATCTTTTTCAATTCAAACTTCTTCAGACAAGCATTTGGTCTGACAATTGGTTTCCATCTTCACTATAAAACTTGCAATATATGGACAAGTTTTCCAAGAATTAAGTTATTATTAGAATCTTCCAATGCAACCCTTTCAGTTACAAGTGATTAGTTTTTCTGTTTATTGCTGTGGCTTCTTATGATGGTATTATATTTTGGTCATGCAAATGACAGTACCTGTTTCTTCTATTATCCTACATGTTTCTGTGTAGCTCGTTGTTGTAGGAAGCTCTTTAGGAGGTGGAGGGCTAAAATGGGAAATAGAAGATGAAAGAGTATCTGGAATCTTCTTATGAGGGGGGCACAACACAATTTTCAATTCTGGGTTGCAGCTTTCATGGTAGAGAAGCCATGGAGCTAATGCACTTGAAAGCAGAGAGAGGAGTTTTAAAATGTGGGAGCAGACAGGAAGTAGAGATAGAGAAAAGGAGAGGAGAAAGAGGAATAGAAAAATGGAGCTGTCCAGCCTCTTTACTTTCATGAAAGTATTTGCATGGTTGCCACAGGGGTTGCCATGTAAATGAAAGCGAAGGCTGGGGCCGGTGTGAAAAGATTAGGTTTTAAGTCCCTTTTGCTTTTACTTTAGCCTTTGGGCACCCTTAGATGGGGTTTGAATATTATCAAGTTTTGCTCCCACCCCTTTGTTTAATCTTCTAATTTCCTGTGGACGTATCTCATATGTTATACCTATTTGGCAGACCTTAGGTTTGTGAATGATTGCCACTGGACTCATTTTTGGAAGGTTGTGCTCTCTAAACATCATAGGCTTATGCTAACACCAATGTTAACTGAACCTGTATAATCTTTTTTTCTTTTTGGTGGGGAGTCCATAAATGATAACATGGAAAACAATAGCACTGCGAAAGAGAAACTGGCTCAAATCTGTGTCTAAATTCTAAAAGCACTATATGGATCAATTATTAACATTATGCAGACAGCATGGAATGTCTTCAATCTGCAATTATTATCATAATTGTATCTCTGGCTATAAAAAGTGTTAGTAGCAATTTTATTTGGGCTGCGAGCTGGTCTGGTCTCTGAACCACTTATGCAGTGATTCCAAAAGCATATATCTTATCAAGATGGAGGTAACTCAAATTGGGTGATTTTTTGTAAATCTAAATTTTGGGGAGTGTTGGGTTGGGACTTGTCTAGTTGTTTTTGTCCACATACTTTTAGCTAGCAAGAGAATGCCCTTTTAAATAAGATACAGCACCAATCACTTGGTTGGATCCCCATTTTTTTTGAATTAATGCTTTAAAGATATATATGAGATCAAATGAGATACATTCTCAACATACATTGGGACTGTATACCTGGCTTCTCGTTTGGATTGCATGATTTGCATGTTGGTTTGGTATGGTTTAATGTAATTCATTTGCATCTCAATTTTGGTTGCTTTGTCCTTATTTTATTGATACAATTTCTCTGAGGATTCCTTGGCAGTTAATCTGAATCTTTGTCATTCCATGTTGAATGATAATTCCTTAAGCAGCTTAGAAGCTCTTATGTGCGAAATGTTATTTGATACTTTGACGTGTGAGAATCCATACTTGCATGCATATTAGTCCCTCATCAATTGTATATTGGGTACATCATAGGTATTTATATAGGGCCAAATAATCCAAATAATATTTTCTTGGCTAGCGTTTTTGGTTAAGGTCTTAAGTTGCTGCGAATGGTAGTAGAAGGAACCCACTCCATGGCCCATGTAGAATAGGGGATAATGCAGATGGGCTTTTGGTATTTATAATTGGATTGGATTTGGACCATTAGCCAAGTGAGGAAGTTAAAGGTATGAACGGGAGAGTATGTGAGAGCTTATGCTAGCATGTATTTAGTTCTACATTGGTTGTATATCAGATAAATTTTGGGTACCTATAAGGTGCCAATGAAACTCAAATAATAACTTCCGGCTAGCCTTTTGTAAGGTCTTGGATTGTTGAAGCATGATTTTAAACTACCTTATGATGCTTTATATGTTTAAAATTTTATTGAACCTCTTCTAGTGTTCAAGCAAAGCTTGCCCAGCTTCATCATTGTTGTTGGAAGTCTTTGTTTGAGACCTAATACAAAATAAAGAAACACAAAAGTTGGAGTCCAATGTGAGCCAAGTTTATATCAGAAATTTTGAGTACAAACCAACAATTTATTTATCAAGAGCCAGTCAAACAATTCTATTGGTCTCTTATCTTATCCATCTTACTGATTTATATATATTTTTTATATTCTTTACAATATGCCACATATGTTATAATTTATTCTGTATAAAATTTAGGGAATTCTGATCATAAAATAGTATATTTCTTTCTTTTTAACAGAACGTTTTGATGTGAAATTTGAGATTATCTATTGGATAGCGAAACCATCTATTGGACTAAAGTAGTTGCTTTTATTTCACAGTATATTCTGGGCAACATAATTCTCATGCAGAATCAAAACATATAATATTAATGAATGGATTAGGGAAAATTTAAACAGGCACAGTGCCCACTGTAGCTAGGGCTACTGATCGTGGACTTTTTCGGCAGATTGTTGAGCGCATGCCTGCCGAGCAGCAGAGGGTGCTTCTTTACTTCTGGACGTCTGTGAAATACTTGCCTGTTGATGGTTTTGGTGGTTTGGATTCCAAACTGTACATATACAAGGCTTCTGAAGACCAAGACCGTCTACCCGTATCGCACACATGCTTCTACCGCTTGTGTCTCCCCGCTTACAACTCCATATCCATCATGCGCAACCGGCTACAGATGATCACTCAAGAGCATGTGAGTTGCACCTTTGGTATATGGTAGCCATTGATAAAACAAGCGAACAGCCATGTCTGTATAGTTGCTGGCATAATTAAACCATATCTATCCTAGGGTTACATAGCAGTCATATGTAAGGTGTCTACCTCAACTTGTTAATATGTGTAGCAAATTGAAGGTTGGGTTCTCTTCTGGAGATCTATCTAATCAGAAAATATGAAGGACTTCTTTATTTTGAACTCTTTAATAATCTCATGTACTGCAAATACCAACAGGGAAAAGAAAAAAAAAAGGTACTTCGGGTTTGCATTCTTTTCATGATCTATGATTTTGTTCAGTTTTTCTTCTTGGTTGCAGAGTCGAGAATTTATGTGCTATGGTCTTGATCTAGTGTTGCTATTTTTTAAAAAATAAATTTCTATTACTGAAGTGAAAGTTAGCAGATGATTCTTCGTGTGGAAACATCACGTAGAAAATGCAAGTGCTTCGAAGTGCATTATTATTGTTTAATGATTATGTTTTCAATTTTTTTTTCTTTTTTTTTTTATACAACCTCTGTTTTTATATAAGTTTGAAAATGTAGATGTTATATCATCGACTGAAGGTGATACACTGGTTACATATGCTGCCGTGACAGTAATTAACTATGGACTCAATTTCTTGGATGGGCATTACTTGAAAACCTAGCGAAACTTTCATGTTGGCCTCTTTCTGAACGGTTCCTTGGTGCTAAACGAAGTTGTTGGATGGATCTGTCATATGAATATGATGGAGAGGTGTAACTTTTTGATGTTGTTTTATGTCACTGGTACATCCCTTGATTCATTTGACAAGAGAATTTATGATGAATGGGTTAAGACTCCTTGAGGGAGAATCAGCGTATGGTTGATGTAAATTCAAAACAGATTTACCTTTATTTAATTGGATAATAAAGGTTAAACATCAATGATTTGAACGGTCAGATGTGATTTGCCATCTACAATAATAATTATATAATTTGAAAACCTAATAATGCATCAGTTAGACAGGACATTTTTTTTTTTATTTTGACTACATCATGATGTATATAGGCCAAGATCTCTTAAATATATGATTTTTTTTATAAATAATTAAAATAATAAATCACATCTAACAGCTTTGATAATTCTCATATAGCCTCCATTATTCAATTAAAAAAAAATTTGTTAACTCTATAAGAACTATGCATGTTATAACTTAATCCTCACCCTGTATATGTTTGCCTCCCTCAAACATCACCAATCCTCCCAGCAGAATTGGGGTGGGCCTCCCCCACATATGCTAACCCTCCAAGCGGGATTTGATCCATATCATTGGACATCATCATAAAAGATTTAACGAACTTTATAAACGGTGGCATTTAAGCTTATCAATCAAAACTTTCCAGTTAAATTTTGCAGAGATGATGCATCCCCCGAGACCATTTGGTAAATCACAAAAAGACCAGGCACGTTCAAAGCTTATCAATCAATCAGAGCTTCTCTGTTAAATGGAAAGAAACGATGCATCATCAATCGGATTCTTGAAATTTTCATATCTTTTAGGTTTTGGAAGGCAATAAGGCTTCGTTGCTAACCATTTTTGGAAACAGAACGAGCAGATCACTCTTACCATCCAATTTTAGACAAACCGTTTGTGAAAAGCAAATGATCCATTTGCATCATATGAGTGATGCTTATAGAATCACCAGATGCTCACAGGACGATACAGAAAGATCAAGGATAGAGTCCCATACAGAAAACAATAATAATTATTATTATAATACAAAAAGAATCGCAGCTAACGAAAATAAAGCCGACTAGTGGCCGTGGGCCATTGATGGTTGAAGCTTGAGGGAACGCAGCCCAAAGATAAGATCGAGCATTCAGTTGATTCTGATGAATAGAAGGGACCCCCAGAGCATTGCCAGTGAGATGATGAAGACGGAGGCGGTGCATCGTGGACCATCCGAAGGCTGCTGAGCGGACGATGGTGCGGTTCCACCAGGAGGGGCTGGTGTCTTTGATGCAACGGGAGGCAGAGGCGGCTGCTCCACGTCAGAGTCGTTCAGGGCCGGCATAGGAGACAAGGCCGGAGGCTTTGCATATGTGGGGATGATACCATATAGACCGTTGGCGCTGCCGACTGCAACGGGTTCCATAAAGGTGGGCGCCCGAGCTCCCATATTCCTACAGGAATTTTCTGCACAAAAACCGAAGCACCAGCTGGTTTCACTTGCAAATCAAGACAATGCCACTAGTTTCGGATTGAATCAAAAGCAATTCTATGGAGCTGCACCTATTATTATTATTATTATTATTATTATTATTATTATTATTATTATTATTATTATTATTATTCTGGGATGCATGTAATTATTAGCATGCTTTTGTAATTATTATACACAGAAGCAGCGTGAAAATGGTCAAGAATACATACTTTTGTATCTACTAGCTGTCCCTGGGAAGTCGGTGATGATTCCATCCACCTCAGCTTCCTTGACAAATGAATTAATCTGGACAGTTGGATCCGAGTAATAGTCCCATGGTTGAGATACAAATTCATTCCGAAGAAGATACACATACACTGAGAGGTTATATTTCTGCAACTTCTTCACAAGATCAGTTTGGCCAGTAATGTACAGATTGCTTTGGGGATAGATGGAATCTGTTTCAATGGCCACAGAATCAGCGAATTCTTTAATATCTGCAATAGAGGAACTGAGAGCATTGCGAACTGGATCATCTATCTTGTAAACAAGTTTGTACTTGGTCTGCTGTTTGAACTTCTTCAGAACAGAACTATCCGTTGACTGTATCATAACTTCCGGAGTGTTCTGGTTGTCGTAACCGGCAGTTCTTATGGCATTGATGACAGAATCTATTATGCCAATTCCTAATTTCTCCATGATGAAAGCAGCATGCTGCAACCATGTAAAGCAATTAATTATAACAGAAGCCTTGCAACAGGAGACACGAAGATTGATTTTAATGACGATTGGAGAAAGTCCTAAATATTTATGATGGCCAGGGTGATTCTATGAGTAAAGAATACTAATGGCTGGTAAAGCAGGATTCATAGAGATGACAGTAAACAAAACGTATGGGGGATCAGCTGTCTGAGTATGGCGGACAATAATACTGCTCCTAAAAGATGCCTTTAAATTTCAAATTTACAAAGTTTCTTAGCTTCAAATGGAAGAATCACTCACAGCTTTTCCTATCTTTTTTTTTTTTTAAGGTGTACTATAACAAGAGCATGATAACTGTCAGTGTCTATTAGATAATTATGGTACCTCTTCCGTGTCATGCTCAATCCTTACTTGTAAAACCTCAAAATGTTACTTAAGATGCTTGTATGAACCGAATTTTGTAGGTGGTTGGTTGCAAGGACCTCCCATGAAGCTTTGCTTTTCAAATAGAACCAGCAAAAAATCCTACTCAAAACTATTAAAACAAAATTCAACCACGTCAATTCACAAAGGGACAAAAACACAAAGCACCATTGGGTCATTGGGTGGCCCGCCGCAACATTTTTCCACTACTAATGGCCCGCCTATTCATGTTTAACCTCACATACGCTTGCACCACACTCTTAAGACTTGTACTGAAAGAAGAAACCACACTCTTAAGAGTTAAGACTCAGCAATTTTGTCCATGGGATATTTCTAGATGCTTACTCATTTCCTATTGCTCTTAACATTCTTAATCTTTCAAAATTTGATATCCTCTCCATCTTCCAACACAGATCATCATTAAATACTTTCATCTGATTTTGCTTCGTTTGAGATCACGTGGGAAGCTAATATGGACTGCTTGTCAACTTGGTGGAATCTACAACAAAGACTGTATTCACTTCTTTACATGACTGTTTATGTGCGTGTGCACGCGTGGAGTGGGATCAAAAACCTGCAGCAAATGTGTTTGAAAGAAGTTTCACCAAGAACAATTGATTCCTGCTGCTATCATTATAACGGTGATTTCTCCCAACTTTTTCTGGTAATTCCTCAAATAACTTTCCCACCTCCATTTTGCAGGTTTTAGTGGTTCTGCTTCATAACAAGGGTCTAACAAGAAGGTGCCAGCTGACAATGTTAGTAAAATCTCTACCAAGACTCCTGAGACAGTCCGACAGTCACAAAAGAGTTCTTCAAAAATTCTGAATTAACAAAAACTTGATTAAGGGCCTGTTTGGTATTATTTTTATTTTTCGTTTTCGTTTTTGTTTTCAAGAACTTGAGAAGGAAAAAATGAAATAGACTGAACAACTTTTCACAATGGAATCCTTTATTTTTTTGATTTGTTTGTATAATCTTCAGAGCTTTCAAGAATAAAGAACATAGATTTATTGCTTTCAAACAAAGAGTTAATATAAAAGAAAGGAATAGAAAAAGTTCTATACAAATGCTATCTATAACATCAATTTTCATATGGAATTTCACTAATTTGTGAACACAAAAATGAAACCAATGCCAAGCAGGCCATAAAGATACCAAAATTAACTAGTGCATCAATCCTAGCATAAACAATACCATTTCCCTTATCTATGTCTAATGAGCCTGTATATGTAATACAGTATTCCTAAAGTATACAGATCTTGACACACCTTTCATCAACCACATGAAACCCTTCAAAGTACCTCTCCAGAAATAATTAGTAACTTACATTTGTAATTTTTCAGACATTGCCAATCCAAGTTCTTTATTTTACACGCTGCTATGCCTTATGATAGAATTATTAATGGCATCATTTTCAGTGTTATACAGTTTGAATAGTAACAAGTCTCATCCACTAAGCTAACGAAAGACCTATATTTTATAAATTTCCATGTTTTTAATACAATTAAAATGAGACCAGTGTGGCAGGAGTAATAGTAAAATCTTGCTCCAGTAAGCCTCTTCAATATTGTTGTATATAGTATCCTAGAACTCGATGTAAATGAGCACATACCCCTTATCTAGAATGGTTTTGGAGCGTAAACTGCTCATCTTCTCTTCCGCACAAGTATAGCATGATGAGTCCAAGTCACGGCGGCTCATACATTAGAGCTATCATGGAGTCATTTTCCAAGGTATAAATTTCTTATATTCAAAGAAATAGAAGGATTGTTTTTTATTTCTTTTCTTGATTCCTGTTAAATGAACTTTATGGAGATGCATCTTTTTTAATTGCCTTTGCCCTTGTGAGTAAAAGATGAGGTATAATCCTATTTTTCATGGAGCAAGAGCTTATAACCAATATGAAATTCAATAGCAATACCAAACCTCATATTGAGTAAAACCCACCAATATCAATATTACAGCATTTAGTTCTCCTAGATTAGTATGACTCTAAACCGAGTAGAAAGGATAAAAAAGATTAATGTAGCTGACCCAATTATGGGATTAAAGCTTTGTTGTTATTATTGTAGTTCGCTTAGGTTGTCATTTTAAAATTAGAAATTTCTTCCTCTAAAGAGTATACCTTTACCCTAAATAGCCACTAATAAAGCATAACATGATAACACATCATCCATGATAGAAACAATTGTTAAACCTTCCCTAAATTGATAATGTATAATAAGTGCATAATCACTATTATGTAATTTCTATTAGTAGAACCATTTGTTTTTTTTTTTTTTTTGACCTTTTTGGAGCAGGTCAATGCATTTGAATGACAAGACAAATATTGAGACTAGATGGCCGAAAGCCTACTTTAGAGTTGTTAGTAATCTATTCTTGCAAGTATGCAAGAGAATATTATCGCAAAAGAGGAGAGAATGCAGGATCATTTCCCAAACTTGAATCTGCCAAGTTCCCCTAATTGAATGCTCAATGATAAACTATAAAAAGAAATAAAATGATGAAAGCTCTAAAACTCCAAGTAACCTTATACAAGTTGAATGTTGCTTGATGGATTTTGAAAAGTTCAAGGTTTGAACTATCAAAATAATTAAGCAATGCTGCCAGTACCGTACCATTCTGCTGGGATTCTAGCACTGAGACAGGGCTCAGGTGGCCAAAACCAGGCCCCAAACAGGGCATTTCCAATTTTCCACCAAGATGTGTCGTAGCGGCTGGTACAGACCCCAATTCGATCAGGTAAACACTTCTACTGGTCAAATTGGCCAAACTGAATCAGTACCAACCATTACCTATACCGGTATTATTGGTATGAGGCCATCCAGTTCACGGATCAAGGTGCCTTGTGATTTTTGTTTTTAAGGAAAGGAAGGCAGCAAGTTTCAAAGACGCCTTGTGAGGTGAGAAAGCTGAGAGATAATGAGAAAGGAGAGATGGAGAGAAGAAAGGAGAGGAAAAAGGGGAACGGGAAAAGGATTTTTTTCTCTCAACAGGGAGGGGCTGCTGGAGCTACAAGAGAGGAGGGCATTCCATTTATGTTAGGCCCTCTGATCTCCCCCTTTTTTGGCCCAAAGTTGGCAAAAATCAAAAAAAAAAAAAAAAAAAAAGAGAGAGAGAGAACTCATGTCATTTTCTTATTCGAATTTTGGATATAGGGTGACTATCAGTCTACAACATAATAACTTTTCAACCAATAACCTATTTTTTAATATATATATATATATATCTACATTAAAATATTAATACAAATGAAAATTCAGTCCAAGAAAATTGTAGCATGCTTGCATTTTTGCATTAGTAGTATGCAAATGATACAATTTTTGTGGCCAAAATATCTTCTTGGAAACATTTATAACCATTTAATTAATATTTTAATCAAGAAAATAATTCTACAAAAATAATTCTATAAGTTCTTTAGAAATCTAAAAAGACTATCAACATAAGTACTAAAATATAAATGTAATTTTATATTATGTTTTCATGAATTTTAGCAATTACCAGATTTTTTTTTCATGTTTTTTAGATTATTTTTAACAAAAAATTTGAAAAATTGTTAGTTAAAGGCAAGAAATGAAACATGCACTAACAATTAACAACAAGAGTTCTAAAATTGCCCTCTTGTATTTTATTGATTAATATATAATTTTCTAATTTTTCAAACCATAATTAAGAAAATTACTAAAAAAATTATAAAAATGATTTAACTAATAAAGCATAGAACATGTGTTTGATAATTACTGAGACCAGTTCTATACCAATTATCTTGCATTTAACTAAAGTTTGCAGTATCAAAAACTAGTATTATTTTGGTATCAGAGCAGTACAATATGGTATGGAGCGTATTGTACTGTAGCGTACTGGCGGCATACTGGTCAAGTAAACCAGAAGGTCTCAACCAATAAACTACTCCATATTGAGCTTAACCAGATGATGTAGCATGGTACGATTCAAGGTCAGTACAGGGTTGGTACGAGGCAGCTTGACCCTTGTACCGAACCAAACCACTGAACCATATTGGTTTCGGGCTGATTCAATACAGTTTGCCCCAAACCACGGTTCAGCCATCCTTGATTTATTTATCGATGAAAATAGCATAATTTTAAAATTATTTTTGAAATTAAAAAATATTGAAGAATCATGAATAGTATGATAAAATCTTAGCAATCTAAAATATATATCAGAAAATTGATCTTAAATGATTTCGGATTTGAGTAGATATGCAAGGATCATGGATCTTTAGGTTGGCAAATGGTTTATACTAGGAGGGGTCAGAAAGAGTATGACATTGAGTGATGCCGTAAAGGATAGGCTCGAAGATACATAACAAGGAATGCAATTATTATGGCATCAACAATAAAGAAGGTGGAGTCACTTAATTGAAGCAGCATTTAGTCAGTGATTATAGTAATGAACAGAAGTACCAAGGAGCCTAAGAAGATGAGACTAGCAATACGAGACCATCTGAGTCTAAAGGAAGTGAAGCAAGTGGCCAAATATAAGTGGACTCAGTAGGACCATAAGTCAATAGAGATTGATGATCAATGTGACAAAGATAATGAAGGTAGTGTAAATGAGCAATCTGATCTAGATGATATGGAGGCTATTGAGATATGACAGACCATCCAAGTCTCTAAGTAGGCAAAATGAGAGTATGAAGCTATAAGACATCATGGACATTTTGGGCCTTTGCACTATGAAAGGGATGGAGGGTTGAGTGCATCCAGGGGTTGGCATACAACAAAAGATAGCCCTGAGTTATGCAAGACCTGATCAATCAGAAGTCGTGGCGAAGGGGATCAAATCCTTATTTAGTATATTTTAGAAAAGGAAAGAAAATGACACAAAATCAAGTTCCACTATTTATGTCATCGATCCAATGGCCTACCTAAACCCAATGGCTAGGTAGTCTCGGATAGATGACTACATCTAAAGGATAAAAAGCATGTAGTAGTGGCTTCCATAGCCAAGTGGATCCATTAGAGTCAAATAGTAGCTTGGTTTGTAATGAAAGTTTCTTCTTTGAACATGATTACCAAAGTGCATAAGTAGGATCCCGATATTGAAACCACCTCTCCAAATGAGAGACATAGACCATATTTGAAGGTAGAGGTTGAAGGTTTGAAGAAGTGGATTGACAGATATAACCAGCAGTATCAATTATAGGCATGACACTAGCATGTGATGGATGGTTTGAACCGACAAAGGAGCATCGTCAACTGTGACAACCTGACTTTTTTTTAATAGTTCAATGGATGCATCTAACCAGATCCATGATTCTAACTACATCCTAGGTCTGATGAAGAAGGTGATTTAGGGGTATCAGGCCATGGTACATCATCTGGGTGATGATAAGTCATGGTCTCCAATACAAGCAAGCAAATGAGGATCTCTTGAGGACATGCAACATATTAAGACACCATGTGCAACTATTGTATTTATTTGATGATGAAGGATTTTAGGGTCCAACAGGTGAAGGTAGTTGTTGAGCAGAGGTAGGCTATCTCAAGCTATATATACAATCACACATGTCCTTGCATTGATGAGGGAGCTTCGAGACCAGGCGTGACCTTGTTTATCATGCATTGCATAGCTTTGAAGAGCTGATCTTAGAACCATGTTTACATGCTAGGAGTGGATACAAGTTTAGCGAGTTAGCCAAAAGCATGAGAATTGAGAGGATTGATTTGAATAATGCATTCTAGGGCGATGCGCAAATGTGGTAAATGCAGTTGAGCCTTTGCATATGGTGCTGTAAATGGTTGGCCTTGAGAAAATTCTGTAGATGGTTTTACTTGGTCTAATGATACGGGATGCTGAATAATCTCAAGATTATTGATATAGTTGGCGAGAGGAAGACATCCCCTTACCTTCAAACCATTGGAAAATACATGGCGCCTACAAATAGGCAAGGAGTTACACCTGTCGGATATAACAGCCAATTGGTTCTTGGGGAAGTAGCTACTTAATTGACATTTCATACATCTTCATGATTGTAAAATTTGTACTATGTTATACATAGCTTACTACTTATATCCAAAGTATCAGCATAAAGAAGACAGGTCCGAAAGGAGAGCAGCTACGAGCAATCAAACCTTTGGTACAATAGCTATCCCCTAATCAAGGTTATGTTGCAAAAGCAATTAGTGAGGTAATATATATAGCAGTGCACTACAATTCACATTTAAATGAAATTGATGTCAAGTCCTGTGTACCCGGTCAGCTAGAAAAAAGTTTCACGAGAGATGTAAAAGTTTCAGGAAGCAGAATAATTAGTAAGCAGGATGTGCCCATGCATATTTGGAAAAATATTTAGTTAGGAAAGCATAATATTGTCACCCCTTGGACTTATGTCATCCTAAATTATTTGGTTGTAGGAGATTGGTGGGTGCAATAGGGCGATGCACCTAATCTAGGAAGTATCCAAGTCCTCTTGCAGTCTGTCTCATCTAGTAGGTGCAAATGGACTGGGTCTACATTTGCTCTAATCCATAGCAAGATACAAAACAAGTTAACAAGCAAGCGTCCCATCAAAAAAAGATAGTTAACAAGCAAGCGACTGCATGACTTGGTGTTCATATGCTACAATATGAGATTGAGACAAGTTTTTTAAATCAGGACAAGAAAAAGAGCCAGGATGCCCGATTAGCAAATGACTTCTTTTGTGATAAGGAAGATCCTATGATTGGATGGATGGCAAATCAACAGTCTTAACAGACAGATGCTATATAGGTCATGACATGGTGCATAGGCCTCCAAGTCTAGTCAATGTAGCAAGAAGAGTAATCCCAAGGGAAAGTAGTAAAAAAATCTAGTCGAGACAACTGATGATAGCAATCTAGGAAGATAATGAAGATACTCCAGATATATTGGATGATCTTAGCTTGCCCGATTATCTCACGATGATAGCGATGATGATAATGACAGTTCAAGTGATAGGTCTAAAATCAAGAGTAAGCATGATAGGCAATTTAGTCATGGTGGTGGCTATTCTCAAGGGCTTAGTCCATTCACTGATGACTGCACCATGCAGAATAAAGATCCCAAGACCTAGACTAAAACTCTAAGGGATAAACAATCCTACAAGAGAAGAGGATCCAGGGGTGACGCAGCCAAGAGCACAAAGCGTTAAGGTTAAGGTCATGGGGATAGGTATGTAGAGATGTTGGAGGCTCAATTACAACATGCTATGTTCAAGGATAGGAGGATTATATGCACACCCTGCATATTAGAAGTTGAGTTAATGAAAAAGACTAGACAAGAGATAAAAGGAGATGAGTAGTACCAGGAGAATCGAATGCTGCTACATAGATTGGAGGAGTCTATATTAGTAACACATTTGCCAATACATCAGATAACTATAGTGGACAACATTTCTCATCATATGCTGGAGGTAGATCTAGTGCATTAGATAGTCAGTGGACATTATGTTTCTTGCTTAATCCATTTGATTTCTTCCTCTCATCATATTCCATGAGATCTAACTCTGCACGATATCCCCCATAAGGATATGATTATAGCCAGGAATCAAAGCACAGTGCTGCTTCCTGCTATCTTAAGTAGGGATGGTCAGGCACATGACTCCATACTATCAGGAACCATCATCGGGTCATTATTCGATGTCTCATGACCAGCAAGGATGATGTTCCAGGCAGCAAGGATGATGTTCCAGGTATGAACTATCAGCAAGACCCAGATATATATGAGAAGCATTGACATTCTACATGAGATTGATTACATTATATTTGCCATTCTTCAATCATAGATATTGTTCATTGGTTGATAATCAAGTATCCACATGGACATCGACACTTTAATTATCACAGAACATCCTTTAAACATTAAAAAAATAGAAAACAAGTCATCTTCATCATGCATAAATATCAAAAAAAGTAATGAAAAGAAAAATGACAAATTGATTTCTGGCCATCTCAGCATAGTACCTGTACAAAGCTCCATACCATGTGTTGATACATGACAGCCAGATACCATACTGGTCCAGCTAGAACTCAGTATCAGGCCTGATACCGATTTTTAAAACCTTAATACTACACATGTAATTTCTATTCAAATTCTTTGCAGGCCTTTAACAAATTCTCGAGTTTTTATGTTGAATTCTTGAAATATTTGGCTTTGCTGAAATGTTCTCAGATGCCAGAGTTGTGATGACCATGCACCTAATACCTAATTGGAGGTACTTTGATTATTAATCATGCACATTAAGTTTATCCATATCCATGCTAGTTGATACAAAACATTACAGAATGCTCCCCCTCCATCACAATATTTCCTTAGCATAACCCAACCAATCCCTGCATTTCATTCCAGTTATCTTAATGAAATAAGCAAAAACACATTGATTATCAAGCAACAGATCCAGTGAGAACCAACAAAGACAAGGTATCAAGATGACTAGGCAGAGCACTTAGTTTTGTATTACCTACTTAAAAAAAGCACTTACTTTGACGCTTCAGCATTTACCATAAGCAGTTAAGTTAAAAATAGAAAATTATAGCTTAAATCTAGTATTGCCAGAACAGATTGCCATACTGTCCAGTGCAATAACAGACAATAACATGCAGCTAGTCAAAATGCAGCATCCAGTTTCGTCTCATAGACTAAGAGATGCTTTAAGATACAACATAAATTGTTGACCTTTTTCCCAACAGCTTAATTTTTTGCAGTCAAGTGGTTAGTTAAGATGGGTCATGGGTTCAGATCCCATTCGGCCAATTTTACCAATTTATTTTCGAGTCTTTTCTTATCTTGACTCCTTAAATGTTTTCTTGATTCTTGAGTCATTCTTGACTCATTTATGCCTTCATGTGGTCCCCTTCCCTAATAGTTTAAGCTTTAGTGGTTAGTGACCAAGGTGTGTCATTAAAATTCTTACCTCTATGCTGATCAAGATTCCAAATAGATCCTTCCCTTTTGCAAAGGACAGAAAGTCAGATAATGTAAAAAAGTTTCCTCCATTCTTGTACCATGGATTTCGCACCAAGCGATAACCAATATAATATGGAGCTGAAATGGTGGCTGCAACATGTTGAAAGAGACAAATATTTAAATTTCAGTGTTTGAAAAAAGAGGAGGTAATGATGTTGTTTCTTTTGCATGTGCAAAAAAGGAATCTCCTGATGAATTATATTTATGATAATGTTCACACCCAGGGTAAGCAAAGCTTCAAAGTGAAAGATGTAGGGATCCATGTCTGTCAAACACAAACTGAAAGGTGCAAGTACATTCAATTACAAATCAAAACTATAACATGCTAATAAACCACCAGTAGCTCAAAGCAAGGTTTTTGGAATTATGAACTGGTACTGAACTAGCAACGTACTAGTTGTTGGGGCCGGTTCACCATTTTTTACGATTCTTTTATTTTTTTCATAATTTTTCAATTTTTTTCTTTTTTCTTATGTGGAATATACAAGGTTGAGAGCCTCATGTAAGCTCCCGTCCTCTCTCTTCTCTCTTATTTTCATTCAAAATCATTTAAGTAAATATTATCTTCTCTCTTCTTTCTTTTTCATTTACTTAGCATTTCTTATAGAAATAAAAAAAAATACCCCATTTGAATTCAATAAAAATAATAAAAAAAATCATATTCCTTAAGAAAAAAGTCATCTTTCTCTTAGAAAATCTCAGTTTAACAAATAACAAGTTAGAGTACTTCCACTTCGAATTAAAAATCTTAGAAAATCAATTTAACTTATAAATAATGAGAAAACAAAATACTAGAAAAAATTATTTTGAAATACAATTTGTAAGATTTTGATCAACACTTGATCAAACTTACAAGGTTTCCAAACTTAAACAGGATCACAATAATAGTAAACCTTATACTAACTTATGCCGACTTGATCCATAGCTCATCAAAACAATAAAATTAAACTTTTCATAAAATCCTAACATTAAAATATGTTTCTTAGGATCCAAATTATAATGTGTCACTAGGTCAAAAGTGTTTAGGTTCCCCTATTAAAAAAAAAAAACACCTTTACCTCTAGTCTGGTGGCACGATATAGTTTAGACTAGACCCTAAGAAAAAGAGATCAATCCTTCTATCATGATGACAAGCCATAGCATCTAGATGAGTCAATAATGTTATGAGATAAGCATGGTTCCATATATATTAGGTTGAACAAAATATGAACAATGCTTCTACTTGTAATTAATTGAACCTCCTCTTTGCAAGTCAATCAATTAAGTGTCATTTAAAAAAAAAAAAGAAAGCAAAAAGAGATTAAGAAAGAGAGCAATACAGGATAAAAGTCTAGAAGATTTTTCCAAAATTTGTCTGTGCTAGAAATAGCAATGCAGCATCTACATCTAAAGCTCATCTTAATAATAAAAAAAAAATCCAACAAATTGAGTCTTTTCATCACATATTCATTTTTAAAAGAAAAAGGCCATGCCACCGATTTCTTTAATAACACTGAACTTTTAAGTTGAAGGTAGCATATAGAGAAATAGTACATATATCAACTTACGCTTCAAGTTCTTTCGAATCTCATCCCAAGTAAGATTAAAAGTATAAATACCACGACCCATTTTAATATCCAGGATAGTAGAAATACGGCCACTGAAATGTGAATTTGTTACTGTAGTATCATCCAGAAGGTCAGGAGATCCCATGCATATCAGAATTCCATCTTGTGTTACTTGAACAACGCAATCAATTACATCTGCACCGTCATTAACTGCTTTCTGATAAGCCAGGTCAGTACAGTCTGGGTAGTCTCCACTAGCTCCATTATGTGAGATAATTAAAGGTCTTCCTGAAGCACATAAAAATGAAAAGATTAGAAGAAAGTTTTGTCATAAGTAACACAATTGTCAAAACAAATAGAGGCACATACAATAGAAAAGGTTAGCATACCATGATCAATGCTGCTTTCGTTTATATGAGCAAAGCAACCTGCAATATAGAGATGCATGTCAATGTTTTTTTTTTTTTCCAAAAAAATTTTAATCAGCATATAAAAATTGTAGTTTTAGTCAAATCAGAATATACACTAGTAAAAATCAAAAACTGATATACACTGAATACAAATGAAAGCAAAACCTTCGAAGACGTTCATAGCAGTTAGTTACCTGTTTGTTTCCTGATACACATATCGTACTAGGGCTAGCTTGCCAGAAAATAAGTTCTTACAGTTATAAACTTTACAGAAGAAGAGAAACATACTCAACCTCAGTGACAAATTGGCATCAAATAGATAATAAATGAATTACTTGTTTCCAAGCACCAGAACAATTTAATGATGATGCTATAAAAAAGCTTTCACAAATTATGGTTTGGTGAGAAACCAGGCTCATGCATGGTGTCTAAAAATAGTTCTTCAATTCCATATCTACTTGTGGTGTTTCACTTTGCTAAGCAGAGCCAATAACTAGAAACATCAACACTCAAGTGCTGAGATTTTGTAACCAAATAAGGGTGCTTGGAATTCATAATGGAATAGGAAAACAAATCTTTTAATGGTCTGCCCTTGATCGATGACATTGATTTTCTTTTGCTGACAAATATGATGATGCAAATGTTCATATGTTCTCTTATATAATAAGTGGGATTAAAGTTCCTTCGTTCGTGCTATGTTACCAAACACAATTATACACACATACACATGCATATTTTAATGGCAGACATACCATCCCCGACATGATCTCTGGCAATGGAACAGACCTTGCAGAAAGGACGAGATAAACTAATCAATGAAACGATGATGTAGGTGGGTATGCCTTTATGACAAGATCCACTCAATGCCCGAACAGCTCTGGACTCCATGAGCAGTACATCAGCATATGGATGTGATGGTTTCACAACAAAAAACATAAATTAAATATTAAAGGACTGAATGTTATCCATAAAAAGAACTGCATGGGAAGAGAAATCTGGAAAAATTTCCCCATCCTCCTGTCTCTCTGTAAAAGGAGGGAAAAGGGAGGAAAAACTTTCAGTTCAGATATGTTTAACTATTTCTCCCATATCGTTCTCAATTGGCAACCTAATTGATATCAAGGTGGACCAAATCATCCTAGTTCACTCACTTCATCATGACATGGTCCGCACATAGCCAAAGTTTCTGATATCATTAGGGTTATTTAGCTATTAGCCAACATTAATAGGCATCATTGCTTGTAGGATCATCCTCATTATAAATGAAAAATGAAACAGTTAAATGAAGTTCTAGCATAATGTGATGGGAAGGATAGTGGATAATTTATCGATAGAAGGTGCATTATGTTAAACTATCTATTTCTATGACTGTCAGTTTGAACCTGCTTCTCTTGTCTGAAGATGAAAATCAGTGTCAGAAAGTAGGGCACCACATAAAACTCAGATGAGAGGGAGTTCTCATGAAGTTGGAGAGATGATGATAAATTAGCAACCAAGTATGATGATAGCACTCTTACTTATGAGTTATGACCTTTTCTAGATGGTAGTATTTTTCTAGTGGAGCAATAAAATCTTATGCAAATAATATTTAACATGGTCATGAATAAAATTTTAATATTAAACAAGAGCAAATTACCTATAGCCTCTGATGGAGTTATGGGATAGTCTGTCAGCACACCATCAACGGAGAAGAACCCATTGTCAATGAATTTAAGATATTCAGATAAAGGATCATAACTGTAATTGTAGCTAATAATATTGTCATTTGCAAAGTCCGCTGCAAAGATTTCCAACCCTGCATTATGGACATCCATGACGATCGAAGTGTAGGCTTCTAGATAATTCTCACTTGTCACAGGCCAAATGTAATTCTTGGGGACAAGAATTCCAGAGGCAAAGGTCTTGATAAACGTAAGATTTTTCAACAGTGAACTATATGTTTGATTTGTAGAAGGTTCAGTATCATCTTCATTAAGAAAGCGAAAGACAAGCTTCGTCTTGCTTTGTCTAAATCTTGCTTCTATGCTTCTGAGAAAACCCACCTCTGGTGAGGAAATATAGTTCACAATATGATGCCTTGACACAGAAAGCACATAGGTTCTCATGTTTAATTTGTGCTGCCTGTAGAAAATATCATGCTGCATAGCACAGGAAAAATTTGAAATAGTTAGTTGGAACTACCAAGTTAAAAATTTTACATAGAGAAAGAGTGCCAAATCATGCAGGTGAAACCAATGTGTGTCCATAGTTATACCTGTATATTCAACCAGAGACCAGGTAGTCTAAATTGTGCCACATCATCAACAGAAAGGATACTGAACAAGCCATCAAATACATTCGTCCGAGACAAAATTGGTTGTGCCACTGCTCAAGTTGTAAAGGAAAGTGAGCATATTTCTATGCATGTAATACTATTGCAGAAAGCAGTAACTCATAAAAAATAGGGTTCTAAATTTGCTTTTATGGTAACTTAACAATCACAATCAATATAAATAGCATTTAAACAGGAAGAGAAAATATAGGCAGACATTTTTCAACTTTTTTGCATCACTGACATGCAAAAACCATCGATTTAAGTTACCTACCATGGATTACAGACTTTATGTTAACCACTTGAAAAACAATTTAACAATTCAAAATCAATGATGGACCATTGAAATTTAACATGAAAAGCATTAAAGATGACCTAAAATATGAAAAATTCCTAGACAACAGTATTCATGTATTTTTGTCATCCCTGGCCCAAGCATCAAGTGGTACAAAAATATATGTTTTAAATAGTGCACACCATGTTTTACCATGATTTGATCATCAAAACCTAGTGTATTTGAATCTATCCAAGTTTTAAAATGTGTAACTCATGATGAATAAGTGGATTTTCAATTAATGCACTGTGTCTTATATTTTATCATACTAGGATAATTGTTACCACTCATTTTTTTACTCACTTATGCATAGATTAGAGACTATCAAATTATGTGAATTTTGGTTTCTTAGCATTTTTTTGTAGTTTACATCATTTTAAACAGTATGGATCTTCAATTTGGATATTCAACCATTGATTTCAAGATCATTCAATCTTTTTATTAGCCAATCTTGATGATTAGAAATGCAAAAATTAGAACTAGCATTTACACCATAATTTTTCACTCAAGTTCCACGGCACTATAGCCTCTAACCATTATCCAGAAACCATCATAAAAGTTACAAAGAATATCAAATATCTAGCCATCCAAGAGAATTTGCTATAATTGGATTATATCTACAAGACAAAGGATCATCAACATACCATCACCAATTCCATCCTGCTGGGCTGTTGCACAACTCTGGCAATTAGATGGCATGCTGCCAGAAAAACCCATAGGTCTCAAAATTTTTGGGCTTTGATCATCATCAAAAGAACATCTTAAATATGTTGTTGTTTTGCTTACACCTCTTCTTCAACCCATGGACAATGTCTGATGACACTATTTTTGTTGTATCTAATCCAATAAAAAAAAACATGTTTTTTTCTTTGAATTTCAAGGAAAGATGATGCAATTTTTAGGTTAAAATTCAAGTTCCCTATGCCTTTTTTCTTAACACAATCTAACTACACATTTCCTCTTAGCTCTTGATTCTAGCCTTTCTAGAAGAAATGATTTTTCAAACTTCCAATCTTTTGAGGACTTTTGAGAATCCTACAGTTTTCTTTTCCTTTTTCCCTTTTTTTCTTTCTTTTGCGTGCATGTATTTGTGGGGAGAAGAGGTGGGGCTGCTATTTAGATTGTAGGGCTGCTATTTAGATTGTACTGCTGCTATTGCACTTCACCTCATTTTGGTTGAAATTACTTTTGATGAACAATGATCTTGATATTGATCCTAATTAAATCATTTTCTTTTTTACATCAGTAATCTTAATTCATGCTTATAAAGACAACATAGCATCACCGTATTCAGACTAGTTAAGCTGGTTCTTACAAGGCCCAGATTGATTTTGTAGGAAGCACCCTGTGCTAGATCCAAATCTTTTGCAGAATACTTTGTCCTTCTTCCTAGCTGGCTCTTTTTTGGTGTTGGCCCCCTCTTTTTAATCACTTGCAGGAGCTGCAAATGTACTAGCTGCAGACCTATGCATTTCATTTTTATATTTTACGTAGGCTTTCTTCTGGCCTTCAAATTTGATGCTGTCCATATTTCTACATTCTTGGATCAACATTTGCATATATTGTGATCTTTCTGGCTTTCCATGAAAGAATTTTAGCATGATAAGGGTTTTAGTCATCGAGCCTTTATCTTCTTCCCTTAACAGACTATAGAAGCCATCCATTATCCAGCCACATGGGTAATCTGATTTTTTGCCTACCAATCTCTTGATATATGACACATCATGATCTTTTTTGTAGGAAGGGATGGTTGGGGAGGGGAAGTGTGGATAGCTTTTCAGAAATAATAGTAAACTATTGTTGTGTAATCACATATGATTAATCTCATTTGTTGCCCTCACACTCAAACATAATATTTTATAACTTGTCTATGTCTGTATATAAATTTCAGCATATATAAAATATGCTGTGCAAGATTGATTTTATGCTCGTTTAGGTGTAAGTCCTACAATCATATATTGATTTCATATCCTAATTAAAAGCAGCTCTTAGAATGTGATAACTGAACTGACCCTAGATTGGTTGACTTAGCCGACTCGACCCACTTTGGGCATCTGGCTCCCCTCACCCACAATTGATCCACCTGATTGATCGTGCATTCCCATGATGGTCAAGATGCTGCATAGAACTCTAAGATACCTAGGTGCCCACACAAAATGCCTCCCCTCACCTTCTCAAACCCCGATCATCCTCAGTCCTTGGTGACTTGGAGTCACATTCTTCCCCTCTGATCTGAGTTGCCACCTGTTGATTATCTTACTCTCCCTCTCTTGTTGAGGGTTGAGATCATAGGCCATCGAAAAGACCACAGGTTTAACCCTTGATCCCCTGCTCTTAATCAATCCTCCCTTTCGTGTGATTGTTGTTGGCTGGTTATTGGCCAAGACTGGAGGCCACCCAACGAGGACTTAGATCCTCGATCCCTTCCTCACTCCTTTCCCTCCTTCAATCGTGACAGCCCCTTGGTTGCTTGCGACAGTAGGGGAAGGGCCCTGCTTTCCACTACAGGGGCCTCCCTTGTTGCTTCACTGCTCCGTCGTGAACCCCCATGAACCGATTAGACTCAGCTTCCTTTCCACTTTGCCCTTGGCTAACCAGTTATCAGCTTAGCAAACTACCAGCCGGCCATGTACAAGAACAAGGGAAGACCACTATTTCCTTGTCATGGGGCTAGCTGGGTCTTGCCATAGGCTTAACCCTTTGGCTAGGCTTCTCAACCACTAGGAGACCCACAAGGGCGCCTCCACCGCCCTATGGCTAGGCCTCCAACCTTCAGGGGCCCCACAAGGAGAGGGGTCCTCCATCGTGTTGTCAATTCATTGCAGGAGCGACCTTGCAATCTGACTCCTCAACCACCAGGTGCCTCTCCCCACCTCCCTTTAGATGTTGATCCAGTCATCGGTCATCTTAATCCTCTCCCTAATGCATGCCTTGGACTCTAGACCCTGAACCTTGGACTTGGACCTTGATTCTTAATTAATTAAATTCTTTATTTCAATTTGATGATGGTGTTATCAATGTAGGTAGACAACAATCGAAGTTCGACTTGATTCAAAGAAGTAGGGCTTACTTCTGATTAACGTAAGAATCCACATGTTTTGTGTTGAAAGTATTTGCATAAGTAATTGAAATTACATGCATTATGATATTATTTGATATTGCATGGCATAGTATACATGATGAACTTTGTATGTATGTATGTATATATATACACGCACACACGTAACCAACATGATGTAACACGACATAATTGAGTTGACACGAATTATAGACTATTGGACTAGTCGTGTATTGAGGAAAGCCTTGCCGTAGGCAAGAACGTAGTACTATACATAGCCTCGCCACGGACAAGAATGTGGTGCTATGAAAAGCCTTGCTATGAGCAGAAACATATAATAGAAGAGCCTCATCACAGGCAAGAACATGGCATTGTGAATAACCAGCCATGGGTAGAAGCTTGGTGTTGTGGAAAGCCTCGCCATGGGTAAGAGCATGGCAATGTGATGCTGACATTGGCTAAAAAGCATGGTCATGGTTAGTCCAAAGTTAATCAAGCTCATTTGATGATATTATGTGTTTATCTGAAAGGTTGATGTTCGCATGTAATTAATATACTAAGCTTGACATGCAATTGATACATAATTTGGATATAGTATAATGGGATTATGTATAGTAAGATGATTATACTTTTCTATTGCTTATATTTTATCTGATCATGCTATTCTGATCATGTTGATAGTACATTTTTAGGAGTCTTACCGAGCTATTTAGCTCATTGCAGTTTTTTCAAATTTTCCTCAGAGTATGTGGATGGCTAACATGCAATGGGATTTGGGATGGTCTAGAAAGTGTTGCCTCTGATACTGCTAGGAATAAATAAAGAAAAGAAAAAGTAATCAAACTTTTATCATTTAGTATTGACAAATGTCTGTTTAGTTTTTATTACATGAAGAATATTATCATTATTGCTATTATATGATTGAATTCCAGCAGGGCTAGAATGTTCCCTAGGGGTACACTCTAGAGGATGCACAATAGTGTCACGAGCCAAGTCTTGTACTGTACTAGAGTCATGACACAGACTAACACTTGCTCCTCAAGTTGTATCGATATGAAATGATTCTGTCATTCAGTATAACTTCCATCTAGGTCCTCCATTGTTTCTTCATCTTTTCAAATGACCACTAATTTGACTGGACAAAATCCTTTGTACAAAGGATAACTCTTGGGTAAATTTTAGATGTCCAAATTATTGAATTGATATCCATCATGATGATCTCCATAGCTGCTTCTCTTAATTATCTAACAAATTATTCCTTTCTACCCCTGCCGTTTAATCTTACCCTTGCATCCTCAGTCAGCTCCACTCATGCCCTATGTAATATTAACTCAGGTATAAGTGCCAAATGCAGGTAGATGTTTTGGTGTAAAGTCCTTTCAATACCTAAACGTTTGGGTATATGGACGCTGCCAAAGTGTTACGATGTGATAGATTGGCAAGGGCATGTCTTTGAAGAGATAAATTAAGAAAAGGCACCTGAACAAAGTGCAGATTTCATTGTGCTTTTGTGTGTGCGTGTGTGTTTTTCCCCCCGTGGGGTGGGGGGTGGTTTATATTCTAATTTCTAGCTATCAACTTATTCTAGCTTTGATGATGATGGATCTTGCAACAAAGAGTTCTTCTGATACCAAATGTGTTCTTTTTCAGCTGCTTCTCAGTAATATAATTCATGCCATGCATCCTCTTCAAACTTTTATTGCTCATATTCTGGGTCGATGATAGATATGATCTCACACCTGCCTTCTATAAATTTCTTTTAGATATAAATGATATTTGATCACTAGACAAAAAGTCTCCTTGTGATATTCTTATTTAAAAGATAGTTTTTTTTTTTCCCTTTTCTTTTTTTTGGTTGGGGGGAGGGGGGTGTGATATGTTTGTCATTTTGTATAATAGAGATTTGTTGACAATGATCTGGATGGCTAACCTCATCTCTTCACAGACTCCCTCTGAAGCTGACATCATGCAATTTTCTTTTTTTTTTTTTTTTGGTCTGTCCATTACGACCATAATTCTCCTTGATTGTGCTGTGCTAATTTGAGCCTGCAAGATACAGTCATGATATAAAAGGCACATACACCTGTATGCGCATATTGGGCCATGCTGATTCCAGGCAGCAAAGACCAAGACCAGCATAGATCACACTGACCCAGGAACAAGGTTGGGCATGTGACCAGCAAGGAAAGGCAAGGCACAAAACACCATGGAATAGCTACAACACATGGTACTGCAATCTCCATTTTATCCTATAAAACTTCCATAACATTAACATTCACCCCTTTGATGCCCCATCAACTAAAACATCAATGGGTAACATTCATGATCAGGCCTATTCATGAATTTTAGATTATCATTGCATCTTTAATAAGTATAGAAAGGAAAAGACCAACACAGGAAAAAAATTCACAGGAATCCAAATAGCATTAAACAGAGAATGCAAATCAATGCGTTGATAAGAAGAAATTCTCATGCACCAACGAAAGGAAAAAATTTATCCCTGATAATTATTTGAACATTTTAATAACAGAAAATGACACTAGCCATCTCAAATATCTAGTCCTCTTAATTTCTCTAACTGGTAAGAATTGCAGTCATACCTCTGTATGAGAAAGTGTTGCAAAATTCAAAAAGTTGTGCTAAGAAAACTTTTCATTTTAGTTGTTTGGCTCCCATTTCATGTTCGACTTCTTTCTAAACAAGTAGGAGTTCGTATATGTGATTTCATAAGATTGACTTTCTTAATTATTGAGAGTTTATGTATGTGATTTTGCAAAATGAGATACAGAACCAGGTGAAGTGTCAACATAGTTAACAAAAACCAAGATGGAAAATTTCTAATTTGATGCCTTCAAGTTGCAATTAATTAAGAAGAGTGTAAGAAACCAAAAACAACACAGCTTCTTCACTTACATCCAACTGCCTGTGTTAGCTCAGTCAATTTATAGTCCACAGAGAACCAGCCTTGCGTAGGCACGCCATTAACCGTGTAAACCTTCTTTCCGTAAGGATAAACAGTTGCAATGGTTGTGCAGTTGTCTAATTTTATATCCGGTAAACAAATCCCAGCATTATCCTTTGTTAATTGTACGTCGCACCAAACAATCGTATCAGATAAGCTAACAGAGAGTGCTAACTGGTAGGCATATATACTGGAATCAGGAAAGAGTCCTGAAAAGCCTCCCCTAGCTATGATTGCAGGGGCAGTACCTGCCATATAACCGGCTGTTAGTTTTCAAGAAAGAACAGAGAAGCAAGAAATGTGAAAGAACAAGATAGAAGAAATTGAAATTTAAATGCTTTTCCCATCTAAATTAGTAGATATAATTCACAAGAAAACTGTGTGAATTGCTTCTATAATCGGGGAAACAAGGCAGAGCTTTCTATCTGCAAGAAATAACAGTTTTTGAGGAAGAATCTTGTTCGCCAGTCGGTTAAAAACATTTGATTAGCCAATTTTGATGGATTGAAATGCAAAAGAGGTTCCTCAGTGGCATGTACTCCTATTAGCATAACGAATAATGTTAATATGTATTTGTTCTCATACCAACTTAATCTCCCCCTTTCAATTCCCCCAAAATAACCTCATAAAAGTTCGTGAAAAAAAAAAAATAAATCCAAAAACTGAAGCCCCTTAAATATCTTCACTACCAAGGACTGAACATTAAGGAGATTCCACCATCAAAAAAAAAAAAAAAATCGCTTTCAGGCATCCCCATAGAATCTCTTCATGGAATCCTAAAAACAGTAACTTACACTTTTCTCAGTGTTTTTTGGGGGTGGGGAGAACAAGATTCACATACAAAGAACGGGAAGGGGAGAAAAGAAAAAGGGAGAAGAAAGTAAAGAACTTCTTTTAGCTCCACGCGACGAAACCAAAGGCACCAAAGAACCGAACCTCCAAAATTAAAAGGCAGGGGGAGGGAGGGGGAGTGCGTGCGTACCGTTCAAGGTCAGCCAGCGCGAGGAATTGGACTTCTGGGCGCTTACGAGGCCCAGGTGCTGCACTGCCAGAAGGAATGCAACAAAGAAGAAGGAGATCTCCCAGCCCGACCTCCTCCCCTTCATTGCAGTCACCAAACCAAAGAGAGAGACCATGGAACGGATTCTTTCTCTCCAGCTGAAGCTCCAAAGCTGGCACAATAGGAGGAGAGAGATGGTGGGGTTTTTTTTTTTTTTTTTGTTCAAGGCCAAGAATGATTGTTTTTCCTTTGAAAAAAAAAAAATCACAAGCTCTGCAGACTTACCACCAACGTTCTTTTAGACTTCTTTTATTATTTGTATTTGTTTTTCTAAGAGGAAGTCGTGTTGACTGCGGAGATGAGGCATTAATTATTATTGAGAAGGAAAAAAAAAAAAATCGAGTATAATGTGTTTTTAATTTTTTATATCGCTGTTCTCATCTGGCGGCTGGAGCCGAGCTGTTGGCGTGTGGAAGGATATTGATGAGAGATCCTGTGACCGTTGTCTCTAAGCTTGGGATGCGGCCGCCACGCTTACATTTGACCATTTTTAATTTTACCGTTGGTTTAGTAATTTTCCCGTGGTCGCTTGATTGGTGAATATTCGTGGCAAGCGTGTAGTTTTATTAATCCAGACCCCACATCAGTTATACTCTCTGTAGTTTAACTTTATTCACTATAATTATTTACAGCTATACACAAAGGGGTTGTGTATAGCAAAGCTACGCACACAGGGGGCATAATTTTAAATTCTTCATAAATCATCTTGTAATTATAGTTTCCTTCTTGGTTACATTACTTTTTCTTTTCCCCTTTTTTACACGTCTAATTAATGAACAAAAGATTTTATATTTATTTATTATAAAATAATAATATAATGACTCTTATCCTATAATGATTCTTCGTATCCTTCTATTATCATTTTACAGCCTTGATGGTATGGTAGTGCTGTCTAATTGTAAAAAAAAATTAAATTAAATTAATTCATGTTATCTTTTATATGGCATATGTAAAAAAAGAAAAATTAAGAATAAAAAATTTTTAGCATCGATATTGCACAAGATCATTTATAGCTTCATGAGATGGAATGATCTTTCTGCTTTAAAAAGAAATAAAATTTCATTAAAATTTTTATAATCTTCTTACACTCATGATAACTTCTAGTAATTAAATTTTATTTAAATAGAAGTCATGAGAAAAGAATTTTTTTCTCATGTTTATCCTAAAAATAATAAAAAGGATAGTATGATAGTGCTTTTAACGCTTCTACGTTGAAAACACAAAGTTTATCATTGGCACAAGATTTTTTTAATTAATTAATAATTTTAAAAATATATAGAAATAAAAAGACATCAAAATATAAAAAATTTTTCAGCTCTTCGTTAGGAAGGTCCAAATATAAAATACAAAACAACTTTTAGAAATAATATATCATTTGTTAAAATATTTTTATATATGCTGCTAAATTGATGCTTGCATAAATTTATACTTCACTGTATGAATGTTTTTAATTTATTTTAAATAATAGAGTGCATGTAAATAATCAAACTGATGTTCAAATGAATTAACAAATTTCTTTTTCCTATCTACACCAATATTTTCAACAAGCGCGCATGCATGACGTTCTCCGATAAAAATTTCTGTATCCATAAAAATTTTGATATATCAAAAGCTAATTGGTGGATCAATCACACTCCCCAGAGCAAGGTTTGTTCAGCCCTTTGTCCTTTGTGCTGCCTATAATAATAAAATAAGACAAATCAAATTACGCATCGCTGTTGGATTATTTATTTCTCATTGTCTTTATCGTTCAGAAAGTACCTTATCATGGGAAAGGAGTTCTGCAAACCTATCATCAGCTACTGGACTTCAAAGTCACACGGATAAATATGAATTAAATTATTAAAAAAAAAAAAAAAAAAAAAAAACCCACGGGATCACGGGGTTCACCTGCGCCTCGCCAGCTGCAAAGCGTGTCAAAGCCACGAGCACACGCAATCCACCTCGTCCGGACCTCTTACCCGCTGGAATACTGGAAGCATTCGAGTATATATTAGAATATGGCCGAAGGGGTGGGCGGTAAGTCGACATCCGGTGGCGCAACCACCAGTCCGGTCCGCGTGCTCTCGGACCTCTCAGGGCTTCCACGCGGAGTTGAACGCGGAGCCGAGCCGTGAGATGGGCTCGGCGAGGGAAGGCTCGGGGGACTCGCGGCAGCGGTCGTCCCTCCGGTCCACCGTATCCCCCTGCGTGGCGACAGCTCGAGCCGGCGGGCTGAATACCGACGGCCACCCGTCGCTAGAAGTGTGATGCTGGGGGATGGGTCCCAGGCGGGGCCCTGTTGGTACAAGTGGGGCAGTTGGCGGACAGCCCCTGGTAACGCCCAGATTAGGCGGTCCCACCCTTATCTCATCTTTGGGTAATTTTTAGCCCCTGGTATCGGATGGATTTGCTCGAATGCCACCGCATTCTTTCTTCTTTTATCTTTTTTTTTTTATTTTTTTTTTCCACTCCCTTTCCATCGTCTAAACTAGTCAAGTCCTACTCAAGTCCTACCTAAACAAATGAATAAAATAAAATTAAAGTAAATAAAGTTTTTATAATATTTATATAAATATTTTCACATATAAATAAAATTAAATATGTTAACTATTTCTAATCATTTTTTTAAAAAAAATATTATAAATGATATCCTAAAAATGAAATTTATAAATGATTATTTTTTAAAAAAAATTAAAATTTATAAAATTTTAGATAATCAAATAAAAATTTTTAGTTTTCAAAATTTTAAAATCTTTGTTTAAAAGAAAATTTAATCCGAACAAAATATCTCCTAAATATGATAAAAGGAACTGATATATTAAGCATAGGTATTCTCCCGCATTGAGATATGAAGCTATTTTATATAATTATATAAAATTGATCACATAAATAATAAGAAAACATGATTAATTTCATGAATTCATTAAAAGCTATTGAAATCTCCGATCTTATATTGATCATAGTTTTAGAACACCTGAAGCAAGGACTTTGAACGTGCCTTAACTCAAAATTATCTTATAAAAACTAATCGGATAAAAGAATAGCCATTACAAACATATAACATACCATGTCACAAGCTATTCAATGGCTGTTTTTTTTTTTCCTTTAACTTTAATTAAATATAAAAAATCTGAAATCGGGGCATTCTGGGAAAATGCTAACATTCACCTCGGTCCAAAGCGCGGACCCCGTCAACTCTGGGTGATTTTTGAAGCTTGGCTCCTTCCATCCCGTCAAAACAAAGAACGTCTCCAACACGAGCCTTTGCGAAGGAGGATCTCTCGACTCAACCAAGTCTACGTCATAAAATAAGTAGATTAAAATAAAGTTTTGACCTCAAACTCACGGCATATATCATTTTAATTTTCAAATTTTAAAAAATTATAAAAATGATCCTATATATTTTGTTTTTTAATTTTTATCATTAAAATTAAAAAAATAGCATGCTTTCTTTCCTTTTCTTCACGTCTTGCGTCCCTTTCTTCTCTTTTTCTTTTCTTTTAGTTTTTTTTTTTTTTTTCTCCTCTTCCTTCCTTTGGCCTTTCACTTTCTTTCTTTCCCTTTCTTTTAACATCGTATGCGCGAATCAAAAAAAAATAAAAAAAAATATAAAATTATTTTTATATATTTTTAAATTTAAAAAATAAAATAATATATTCTTTAAGTTTGAAAATTAAAAATATAGTTTAGTTAAATAAATAAATGAGATGAAATTATAAGGCGCTTGCCAGATGGCGGGGGACGGTGGTGGGTCCGAGCCCGCCACGCCGTCAACGTTGGCTGTCCCGCGTGGAGCCCACCACCTTCAACGGACACGGATCGATAGTTGGACCGCATCGAAAGCCGCGTGAAGCCTGATGCGGACTCGAGAAAGCGACGCCGTGTGATGGGACCAATTTTAAGGGGGCAGGCTTCCAAAGGGAAGGCCGCTTTTAAATTTTTAACAGTATGGGATTAAAAAGCAAAAGCGGGCTGACGCGGAGAGGCTCTCATTATCATCCGAGTATATAATTTTGTATATAATTTTAAAAAAATTATTTCCGAGCGACTGACTCCATTGAGCAAGCACGCCACGGCGTTGCAATGGGTGATGCGTTGATGGCCTTGAATAGTTTATTAGATGATACGATGGAAATATCCATCAATTTGGCAGTGTGGGGCTCCCTTTACCTGACCTAGAGTTCCTCTCTCCACAAGAAACTAATAGAAAATACCCATCCATTCAATTCATGGAGATACCTTGATTAGATGAACTTTGAAATTCCACAATAATACATGTTGGTTGCCTTCAGTTCCTAACGCTTACGGGCAAGTTGGGTTTTTTTTTTTTTTCTAAAAAAAAAAAAAGAAAAAGCAGATGTTGATCTTCAAGCAGTTAAATGACGATCTTAGAGAAAGACTTTGCTCTTTTCACACTAATTGACTTTAAAGTAGGTTTAGAATGAGCCTAACTTTGCTTTAATTCAATTAGCAAAAGGTTGAGAATGATGTGAGATGGGTTGATATCTATCAAGTTGGCCACTTCTTTGATGGATGGTCTTAAAATTGTAAAGATAATTTTAGAATTAAGAAATTTTAAAAATTGCAACCAATTTAAAATTAGGATGTTGGTCAAGTCCGAACAAAGATTTTCAATCAATCGATTTGAGCTGTAATGGTTAAACTGTATCTTTCAATCAATTGTATTTCAAAAATACTGAATTGATTTTAAACTTATAATGATTTTGACTATGAGGGGAGGTTATTTGGTAATTTTTAATAAATTTTGAAACTGAAGGGAGTCCGCAATAATTGTCACTTCAAAAAAGAAGTTGCTAAGATTTTCAACCCGTTAACAGAAATTGCTGAAAATTTTTAATCTATTTGGCACCTACAGTTACCATTTTTGTATTATAAATATAAAGACAAACGACATTTGCAAGGGATCCTAATTTCAAATCAAATCAAGATTTATTAGTAGATCTCTATACCATAAGAATAGTCATAAATTACCTTAGGAGTAGCTTCTGTAATTTACATCCTCCTTACTTCTATCTTTTTTATCTTTGCTCAAGCCTTTGTACCATACCTATCTCAAGCAGGATTAAGAACCTAGTTAATCTAGTCATTTGATTGCTTGACTTGTTTATAATTTTACTATTGCAAGAATAAAGATTTTCTTTGGCACACTCAAATTGAATTTGCATGATTATTTAATAAATGGTAAGATTTTTGCATGCCCAATGGGATAGAAGGGTCATCATGGCATTATGAGGAAAGAAGTTGAGCCAGTTTGAAGAAGAATTCTATAGGAGAAATAAGGAAAGCCTCTTTGGAAATGAACTTTCCATGTTCCGATCTCATATTAGGAGTCTATTCTTCCTCATCGTGATATAGTTGTACAACAATCAACCACTGACAGAAAAGGTACTGAAGTACAAGCAGTAGATACCTCCCTTATAATGGAGGTTATTCACTGTAATCTTTATTCTCTCCTCCAAAACAACATTATCTTCTTTCATAAGGTGTGTGAAAATTTTAATAAATATATGAGTCAAAATTGTGATGATTTTAATAAGTTTAGAATTGCTCCAATATAAATGGAACCATAAATCAATTATATTCTAAGATTGTTGAAATTACGATTAATGCTTTGAAAACTTTTATCATGCATAAGATTGTCAACAATTGAGAATTATTTTCCCCTAAGTCGGGAACGTTCCATCGTTCCCTAGGGCTAGGGCTACGTGTTAGTTCACAAGGACTAAAAAAACTTAGGATTGGATAATCAAATATGATATCCTTGATCTAAATTTTTCTAGATCAATGGTATCAAAATGACCGAATGCCTCAGGATCTTGTCTGTAAGCCAAATTTATCCTATAATCAAGGATCGATCATCCCCCAAACTTAGTGACAATCAAGCTGGAATCCTCTTGGTAGTGTGGTGCCTCCTTTTCTTGATCTAGAGTTTGTTTCTCTTTCTACAAGAATTAATATGCAATATCCATCAATTCATGAAGTTACATTGATACGATGAATTTTGAAATTCCACAATACTACTACTCTTCTTACATGAGGCAAGTTGTTTTTTTTTTTTTTTTTAAGCATATGTTGATCTCTAAGCATTTAGGCTATAGTTTTTGAAGAAAGACTTTGCACTTTCCATGCTATTTGAATTCAAAATAGGTTTAGAATGAGTATAATTTGGCTTTATTTCAATTAGAGGAAGATTGAGAAGAATATGAAATGGGTTGAAAATAAGCACGTATTTTTGTTGTCTTCTATTAGGTAGGCCACTTGTTTATGGATAGTCTTCAAATCCTAAAGAGAATTTCAGGACCGAGGGATCTTAGAAAGCTCAAGCAACAAATCAATATTTTATTGGTTGTATTGGGATGTGCTAAGGGCGACAACTGGAATAAAACAATAAGTACCTATGAAATATCTCTAATAGCTCTAGGTCAACCTAGGCCTCCAGTTTAGAAGAAGGAGCATCTTTAATTACTAAACAAAGAATAAGAAGTAAGGAAGGAGATATTAGGACTTTGTTGAATCGATCCATTTAACTAAGGGTGGATGCAATCCATGATAATGATATTTTACGATTTTATAAGATTTTAACAATTATAAGATTTTGTTTTATAAATTGGAGTTTGATCTAATGGTCACAAACCTATACTCAGGAATGAGAAATTTTAGATTTAATTCTTAGTTAGGCATTTCTAAATATCTGATTTGGATAATTATAGTGCAAATGGATCTTTCTTTTTATTTAAAAAATAAAAAAAGCTTATTTATTTATATTCCCTACCAAGGTTTTGATATCTATTTGGTATATTTATCATGAGATGTCTATTGGGTCAAGGATTTCTCTTGCCAGCATCTTAGATTTTTTTTTCCTTTCATCTTTAACTTATTCACTTATAACAACAAAAACACCTTCTTAGAATAATCACAAGTCATGATTGAGTTTTATGTTTTGGAAAAACACAAAGTGTGAGAGTCTGAAAATGTCCACAACGAAGTCCAGACAAAAGTGCAAAAAGAGACATCAACTGCAACCTTCTTGTTTCCATTACTTTGTAATAGAATCGATGATTGATTGACGCAAAATGTGGGATGCTGACCTCCATGGTATCCATGGGACCAGCATCGTAAATAGACATGGATGGCCAACAATGAAGACTCAAAGACTGACCTGAGATGGGGATTCATGGGTCGACTCGAAGTCGTCGAGCTTGGTATTCTTCGAGCTGCTCTTGGTTTCGATCTCCTAAGCCTTCGTACATGGGCAACGCTTAATAATCGATCACGTCGCTTTCAGAACGAGGCAAAACTTAACAATCAATCCCAATATGACAAATGAGACTAGGTCTAGGTTGAATAATATATTTGTGCGAAGTTGAAGTTTATTGACTAAATATTGACAAAAATTTGATTCCTTGTGGGATTGCACATCACATGTTGTAGGGCCAATTGGCTGTTGGTCCAACTGATGGCCAACAACCACCGGGGGGGTGGGGGGGAGGAGGAGAGCATGGCCAAGGCCAACAACCATGGAGGAGAAGAGCATGGCCAAGGTCGGACTCGGGTTAAAGCTCAGGCCGGACTTGTACCTAGCCCAGTGAAGACATACACACATATGTAAATTAGATTATATTTTGTGTATAATTATGTCTAAATGATTGTCTCTCCACCATTAGATCTAAATTTTATATGAATTTTGAAATCAAAAAGTCATCTGTTAACTACCGTTGCAGATTAGTTATGAATTCAAAATCTTGGAACCAACTTCCATTGGGTTGATTCTTGGTTTCAAGGGTCGGTTTCTTGATTCTGACCCGAGAACTGATAATAGAATTTTTGGTTCTTGGTTTTAAGAGTCGATTCTTTAGTTCTGATCCGAAAACTGATCATAATTTTTTTAAAAAAATAAAGTACTCTTATTAATCAAATTAAAGACCTTAAATATATCTTATAAGTTATCCGCCATCTCTTATTAAAGATATTTAATGTTAGATTAATCAATAAATATTATATATATCCTTTTTACGTAACACAACTAAAAAAAATAGTCATTAGATATTAGAATAGTGTAATCCAAAGGAAAAGAGAAAAAATAAATAATATTTATTAATATTGAGTTTTTTGAGTATTTTTTTAATGACTCTTAGCATCTTATCCAACTTATATAACTATGAAATGAACCTTTAATATTTTGAAAACGATAAAAAAGTAAAAAAATTTGGAGCTAATGCAAAAAAAAGAAAAGAAAAATAGGTTCGACCCTACAATGATCCAAAACCGACCCAATTTGATTGGGTTGGTTATGGATTGATTCAGTTTTGTATCCAAAATCTTATAACCGATCTAACTGGGTTCGTTCTTGGTTTTAGTTTGGAACCTACCTTACCTGACCCATGATCACACTTGACAGTACTATAATATCCATTAGAATATGATATACTATCATATCCCATTATTGTTACATCATATCTGTATGCTTATAATATAGCAGCACAGGGATATGAGTATATCACATTCCTCTACTATTATATCATATCTCTATGCTTATAACATAATAGTATAAGAATATAATACAACAGCATGGTAATAGGATACTATATCATATCCCTCTGCTGCTTATCATATTCATATGCTTATGATATAATAGTATAGAAATATGATATAATATATTGTTCCATCTCTTACGTACCTCTTTGTTTTTTAGTGTAGAAAACTATAATTAACATGTGTCTGCTTAGTTTTGAGATCCATGTAGATCTAATGGTAAAGGAAGCAATTGGATTTGAACTTAATTATATGCAAATATAGCTAGGTCTATTTTTCTTTATATATATATATTATATATATAAAGAGAAAGAGTTAAAATTGGCTACATTTAAATGTAGTTAAGCCTATATCTGATCACTTTTTTCATCATTGAATCCATACAGTTCACGGATCCCAAAGATAAAAAATGTGCAATAGTTTTGAAATCCGTATAAATCTAATGGTGGAAAGGTAATCGGATCTTGAATTTGGCTATATTCGAATGTAGCCAAATCTAGCTTTCTTTCTCTCTATATATATGTTAAAAGAATGTGAAGCATTTGTTATAAGAGTGGATTCATTGTGCGCTCCTAATCTATTTTATGTTAATATATATAAAAATTATATATATATATATATATATATATATATATAATATGTACAATATAAATTTTTGGGTTGGGTTGGAATTGTTTTTCTAAGCCGAGCCTTCTTCGAAAATTGAATGGGCCTTAAAAATAGGACCTAATCCAGTCTTATGGGCAAAAAAATATGGCTCGAGCCTTGTAATTTTTCGGATTGGCTCACGGTATACCCAATCCTACCATTAGCTATCTCACATAATTAAAAAATTTTATTTTAAATTAAAATATATAAAAAATAAATAATAAATAATAAATAATATATTAATTTTCATGTTTCTTGAGTTTTTTTTTTTTTTTTTTTTAAAGTTCAAACTCTATAATTTTTTGGACCGATCAACGAATGGCTCAGCTATGCTCTTGAAGGCGGGTAGCTAATCTAAATCAGATCTTAAGCTCAGCATTGTACTGTTTATAAAATAAATAGAAGGAGAGTCAGGGATCCATTCATTGAAATAATTCATGTTTTTTTCGATGATATCCCGCTGAATCAGCTACATTGTTTGCCTTTTGTTAATTCAGTTGAGGTCCTCCGTTTCAGTGGCGGGTCTTGATTTTTTTTTTTTTTTTTTTTTTTTAAGAGAATCCAACTAGAAGCGATAGCATATATTTAAAATTTTACATTATATATAAATATATTTTTTAAACAAAAAAATTTATAATCAAATATCATATGAAAAAGGCCATTACAGGCCAAAAGGGTTTCCAGAATTTTTTTGAGGACCACGCCCTGTTTCCTCCAAAGTTCTGCCCCCTTCTCTGCTGTCATCCATTAGCACTAGAGAGGATTGGAAGCCATAATAATTATTTTAACCAAAAGGCCTGAATTGTATCTTTTGCCAGGAAAAAAGATATCCATTCCTTCACAGACGTACGCCATTACGTCATTCTTCATTTTACGCTGAGATTTATGCACCATATAAATCAATTCTGAAATACTTTGACTCATACTTGTTCATACTTGTAACTGGGATGCTTGCATTTGCTTTTTTTTTTTTTTTTTTTTTAATCTTATTTAATCGTTTCTATGTATCAAGACAGTAACTACGATGAGAATAACTGGACCGAAGAACACGCTGCAACAGTTCAATACGTTGATATTTGGAAACAAATGTTATCTAATTTTATCATGATCCACCATCCCTACCTAATAAAATTTGCAAACCATATTCAAGCATTTTTAGATGTCCTGTTTTAATTTTAATGTCCTCTAATCGGAAATTTTCATAATTTGTATTGCATCCGTCGCTTGGAGCAGATAAGTGCGCGGCACTCCGCATGCTCGCTATGATGATACACAGGAGGTCAACCAAATGGAGGTGGAGAGAACGAAATTGACGCAACTTGCATAGATTCTCCACTTTATAATGCAAATATTCTTGATAAATGTGCAATGAGAACATATTGTTTCACACTTGGTAAAATAAATATCTGATGATATCATAGTATTCCAAATTTAGCCTCATATTACATGATGAATAAAAATAAAAAATATTATATGCTTGTAACTCAAGTTCAATCGCTACCCATTAAATTTCATGCGAGTTTTTGAGCCATGTAGCTTCAATCCACTCATGAAGTTAATTGGAATAGTAAGTGGGCTGGAGGCGTTACAAACAACTATTTATGGGATAGTGATGAACCATCCTTTCAGCATCAATGATCCAACTCGAAAGTTGATTATAGCTAACTTATAGATGGGTTTGATATCAGAGACCCGAGTATGGAGAAATTGGTGGGCATGAGGAAAGGGCTATCTATGGGATGATGATAAAATTTTGCCATGACGTGAAGCCATCTTTGTAGGTAATTCGGCTTAGGTAAATTTTGGTTAATTTATAATGTGCGATAAAAGAAATAATTTGGTTTAGGTAGATTTTGGTTAGTTTGTAATGTGCGATGAAAGAAAGTGTTATGTACTTATAACTCAAATTCAATTGCTACTTATTAACTATCATTTAATTTTTTAAATCATATGATTTTGATTCATTAATAGAGTTAATTGAACTTTGGGATGTTACATATGGACTACTAACGGCAACCTTTATTTAACCTTTAATCTGTTATTTTTCTGTTTTATTTGCTCTTTTGAGCTGGAAACAGGGGAAGGAAAAAAAAGGTGATCGGACCACCCTGTTCCGGTCACTGCTGCTGAAAGTTTGGCTTTTTGGAGTCAGAACGGGAACGCTTTTATCAAGTCCTTGTCGAGGATGGGCTGGAAGAGTGATGTGTTGGGACCGATGGTCGAGCATTTTGGAGCTCACTAACCGTATCATCTCGGAAAAGGATCACCTCTATCAAATCCTTGCCAAGTGACGTGAGGTCTCATGGTCATCATCTTTGGAATCCGTCAACTTTGCACAACGGGCTTGGCTGGCTTAGTCGTCTATGATAAAGATATGAGAGGGAATTGGAAAGAAAATCTAGTGCGCCACAAAACTAGGCATTTCCTCCCTGTCGGCCAAAAATCAGAAAAGGAAAGAGCACAAAACAAGCACCATAAAAAATAAAATAAAATAAAATATTATTTTTAAAGTTGCAAAATAATCAAAAAATTTATTATTTATATTTTCACTCAAATTCAATCAAGTTATTATTAAATATTGAAAGTATAACATTAATTATCTAAGTTATTGAACGTATTTTATAATCTTTAAACTATTTATACATAAAATAAATTATATGATTTAAAACCCCTTATTTATTGCATGATAAAAAATATACATTATTTTTTATTATTTAAACTTTATTTCTGAACACAAGCTAAAGATTTACACATGATATGATTTTTATGATTTTTTTTAATAATTTAAAAATAATAAATTATATTCAATAATTTAGATCATTAATGTTAGGCTTTTATCGTTCAATAATGAACTAATGAGATTTGAGTTGCTTTCTCAATTGATTACGGATTGATTTAGCTTTCAATCTTTATGAGCATTGCACCTGAAATCTAAGGATACCGAATTCAAGGCCCACCTCATAGGGATGGAATTTCTTACACACACCTTTAAAAAAAAAAAAAAATAAAATCCTTCACTAGGATACCATGGGTGCAAGCATACGTGTATATCTTTTGAAACTATACTTGATAGAAATTTCAGAAACAAATTATTTAGAAGGTTATATAACCTCTGCGACTGATGCATGTAAGCATTCACATTTCAATGGAGGCCATGCTGAACTCCCTTTGGCAAGCAGTGTCACTCCTTCCGCTCGCGTTAAATAATTGTAAGGGATGCTAGCCATTTAACAGGTGATGATAATGGTGGACAGATTGGACCACCTTGATGTGAAAAAAAAATTCTGACATCAATAATTGGCATCACAGGAAAGTTCTCTCCATTAAAGTCAGCAGGTAATCATAAGAACTAGAAGAGGACAAGGTGAACAGTGCACAGGGCAAGTCTTATACTTGATGTGGCCCAAGACTCTCAACAGTGGTCTTGAAATGTCTGACGCTAATCCTAGGATCAGAATACCACACTACCGGGACTCCAAATTACAAATAAATAAATAAATAAAAGACTAGGATAATTAAAAGGACATCTTAAGAAATCAATGTATGATGTGCAGTATATGAGGACCTTTCGCATTTACCATGCATGCACTGGACGCAGCATATAATTTGGTATTTCACGTTAAATTTTTCACAGAAGAAAGTAATTGCATCAAATCCAGCCGAACTATGAGTATATGGGCAATGGTTTGTTTTCAACCAATTGAAGTCATAAAGTAAATCAAAAGATCACACACATGCTTCTGAACAAACGTGACAGGAAATTGCTTCTTCTCATACAACAAACTTATCAAGCAAATGGGTTTGCAGGTAACAGGACTTCTGTTTCGCTTGTCAAATAATTCACCACATGGAATACTGTTCTTTAAAAGTAAGAGCATTGCACCAACAAAACATTGGTGCGAAAGCAAGAAAAGTATATATAATTATAATATGGTGCAAATGGATTGCAATAATAAGCAGACAACTTACAAGTCAGAACAAATTGGGATCAAAAGGGCATGTGTACTCTACATGCATATATATATATATATATATATATAACAAGATCAGATAGTTCTGGCTATATCCAGGTCCAATTGACGACCGTTTTTTTCGGATCATGCGCATTCACCAGCAAGAACATTGCAAAACCAATCCAATGCTACAAGAATTTATACTTCAGGTGCAACATTGAAGTAGTCAACTGATTCCTCATACAATTTGAAGGCATGTTTTTATCCCAATAATCTGCTCCAGCAGTGAACCTGAGTATTGAAAGAAAGTAGTAACTGCGTCTTGAAAGGAGATCTTTCATATCTTTTAAGAATAAAGACTTACTTCAATCATAAGCTCTTGCAGATTCAGAGAGCTATTGTAATATCTTAAAAATATTTTTATATCAGATGAAAAAGAAAAGTGTTATGTGTTTATGACTCAAATTCATTTATTATTAATCAACTTCCACTCAAGTTTTTGGGCCAATATGATTTCGATCATCTAATAGATTAATTGGACCAGCAGATAGGCATGAAGCGTTACAAATAATATCAGAGCCGATTCGAATATGCGAAAATTGATGGATATGAGAAAAGGACTACCCATGGAATGGTGGTAAAATTTCATCATGGTGTGGAGCCATACTTGTAGCACTAACGATCCAACTCGGAGTAGATTTGGTTAGCTTGTAGCGTTCGATGAGAACGTCATATTATAAAAGGAAGAGATTGTAATACTCAAAAATAGTTTCACATTGGATAGAAAAGAAAAGTATTATCGTTCATCTGTTACTAATTAATTTTCATTTGAGTTTTTGGGTCACTGTGGTTAATTGAGCCAGCAAGTGGGTTTGGAGCATAACAGCTATTGATAACGGAAAAAAGATTGATGCCAGATTTTTGTTATTAAAATCCATCGTCAGATCTAGCTTTTTCAACTTGATCAAATAATGTGCAGAAGGCAAACTCATTGGCAATGCAACTCCTTGTCTTCTCATACGCTTCAATGAAAATAAAAGACTCACCGATCATAAATAATAAGGTTATAATGATAAAAGGAACGAAAGAACCAACCTCAGCGGGAATTATAGAGAAAGGTTCTTGATGTGGCGCAACCCCTCCTGAAAGCAAACAAGTCTGCTAATCTGACATTCTTCTTCTTCGCAGTCTGATCCCAATTATCCAGAATATTGAAGCTAGTGGAGTCCTTATCATGTATGCTCCAGTAAGCTCTTTAAGGTTGTATGCAAAGCAGACGGTGGCTGACACCAACTGTGGTCCCTTCTCTTTCAGAATTCCAAGAGGTCTGTGGGTGCTGTTGTTCAGATAGATGAGGCCGTGGGCTTGAATCATCTTGTTCTAAATCCTCTGGCAATGCAACAGATACAACTCTTCTATGGCACAGAAGCATAATATCATCCTTTCAAATTCAGAGTTGGTCAGGGCAGCTTATCTGATATCCCAAATTTAGTCTCACATTAGATGAAAAAGAAATATGTTATGTGCTTACGACTCTAGTTCATCTGTTACCAATTAATTTTCACTCAAGTTTTTGGGCTACATAGTTTCGATCCACTAACAAGTTAATTATAACAATAGATGGGCGTAGGGTGTTACAGCTTCACTAAAGCTCGAGGGTTTTGAGGTGGTGAAGGGCGGAGGGCAGAGGGCTTGGACGATCTGCACCTATGGAACTCAAGCTTCATGAACCAGCTCAGGATTTTGTACCTTCTAAGATTACCAAATTGGAAGCAAGGCAGGAAGCAATCCAAGTAGCTCATGAGCAGCTCAGGATTGGTTGAACAAGAAGTTGTTCTGGCTCAGCACATTTGGTAAATGAGGTGGGCTCAAAACAGTTTTGAGGGCTTGGCTCAAGCCAGCTGAGCCTGAACATGAGCTGGTTATGAAAACACAAGGAAGCTCAGGTCAGCATGGTAAAAAGATGAGCATGAACAGCTAAAAAATGGCTCAAGCTCAAGCTGAGCTCAAGCTGCCCTTGTATATGCTGAGCTGAGCCTGAGCAACCTCCTGATGCTTGGCTCAGTTAGGTGCATTTGAGCCCCTAGTGGAAGGCAGGATGAGCAAAAATTTCTGCATGACAACATCAACTTGTTCATAATATCTACTTAAGAGAATTTTGATACTGCTAATGAAAGCTCTGGCTTCCAGTTAAAGCCTTTTTTTTTCAGTTGTAGTTTTCCTGTTGCAATCCTAATGTATATAAAGCTTTCATCATCAATTCCAAGGTAAACAAAAATGACAAGCTTCATTTAAGAATAGGCCTTAGTTTTTCCATTTAATAATTTGTTAGCATTCCACACATAAGCAAAGCTTCATTCATAAGATAACCATCATTCTAGAAAAATGAACTACATTCACAGGCAGCTAACAAAAGGACACTAATAATCATCAACAGATCAGCAATGGAGAAGAAGACAATAAACAATCAAATTATTTCTTGATTAATAAATCAAAGATATATTGACTAATTGAATACAATGGCTTTGATAATAATATATATTCTACTAATTATGTTTCTCCACAGCCTTGGCCCAACAAACGGTAAGCCTTCCCCCAGAGAATTGAGCAACGTGCATCCAAGAAATCAGGAGTATCTAGTGATCTGCATACAAGAATTCCAAAGATCACATGCATTGTTTTCAATATAGCTGAGAGAGAAATTGTTCCTCATTCAGCAAACGTAAGAAGGAAATGATTTTGTAACATAACATGTTCTCTGCACTTGTCATTATGAAACTAAAGAAAGCAATAAATCACCACATACAGTACTATTCTCCAAAAAATAAAATTGCCACGGACAGGAGACAGATTGGAAAAGAAGGGCTGGGCTGTTAGCTCAGGTTGTCCCTTTTATAGTGTAGCTCTGGAATCTTTACATCATTTGCTCCTTTAGTGTAATTGGAGCCTCAACATATAGGCATTATTCACAGGCAAAGTTGGTATCCCCTTACTATCTCAAGATTTTTATGCTACGTGATACTCATAGAGGAATAGTTTTAATCACCCACCGATCAGATTGGTCTGGAGACCAACTAGTACTTGCTATATAGCGACATATCTGGAGAGAGAGAGAGAGAGAGAGAGAGAGAGAGAGAGAGAGACTCAAAAATCTTCTCTAGCTTTTCCACTTTCATTAGCTCACCGCACCCAACCTTATCAAAATTCCTTTTTTTTCTTTCAACCTTGGGCTACCTTATCTTCCAAAAACCTGTCCATAGCGGCACACCAAAAGTTTACTGTTCTTCTTCTATCCTAATTATTCTCTTGTATTTTTTTTAATAAATTGATGGGGCCTTTTATCTCCTTTTACCTATCTAAAAAAGAAAAAGGTATCATTGTAACTAATAACTTGAAGGTATAACTAAACATGGTAACCATGTTTTTGTCTTGATGTCAGCAGATTCTATTTATTTATCCAAACATTTTTAGGAGCATGGTTTAATATAATAGGTTTAATGCTTTGGTCAAGTTAGCAGTGCTAACTTGAATTTAGTCTAACCTGACCTAAGCGTTGGCATGCTATCAATTTGATCCCGACCCATCTTATTGCCATTTCAACTGCTAATCGATCCTGTTCTACCTAGCCTAACAAATGCAAACACAATCTTGTCGGTATTTATTTATGCAACAAGCTTTGCATCGCATGGGCCAACGAGAGCAAGTAGATGCCATCTCCTTTTCAAAAGAAAAATACATGCTTGATAATCTGAAAAGATTTATGAAATGCATTTTTGACTTGGGGTGGCAAAATTTGGGAGTGTCAATCGGTAGAGTTGGAAAAGCCTCTTACAAAGGAGATGTGGGTTTGATCTGATCCTTATTCCCGAATTGAAAGCGCTTTCACCAATACTGTTGTTCTTTAAAACTAATCATGATAATAAAAACATGCAACACGAATCATAGAAGCCATTAGATCAACATTTCCATAGAGCTTGGATTCCAGATACAAACACAGACGTCTAAGCGAGCTACTCCACCGGCGACATAACACGAAATAAGTTTCAAAGTGGGCCTCCATGGGCCTATCTTCGTTATTCATACTTCTCACACCGCAAGCCCCTCAAATCTAAACGTATTCTAAAGGAGAGCAGCATAACATCACATACCAGAACATCTACTCCTCACTCCTTTCAGCTGCAGCTTCCTTGCTCGCTTCCTCCACCGCTGGCTTCTCCTCCAATTCTTCCTTCTTCTCCTCCTCGGCAGGAGGAGCCACAGGTGCCTCCTCCTCCTCCTCCTCCTCCTCCTCCTCCTCCTCAGGGGCCTTGGTCTCCACGGGCTCCTCGGTGGGAACCTCGGGTGCCACCTCTTGGGTCGGCTCTTCACTAGTCTTCTCCGCTGCCGCTGCTTCCTCCACCACCGCTGGCTCGGCCTCGGCGACCACCTCCTCAGCCTTCACCTCCACAGGAGCCTCAGCTGCTTCGGTTGCAGCGTCAGCCGCTGCCTCGTCCTTTGGCTCCTCGACTGCTGCCTCTGCTGCCGGCGGTGCTGTGACCGCTTCCTCCTTTGGTGCTTCCTGGGTCTCGTTTGGTTGCTTCTCTACGTTCTCATCCGGCAATGCAGTAGTTGCGGACTGGACCTACAGGATGCCATCATTAGATTCAAACAGAAGCAGTTCGATTGGTTTCTTTCTTCCATCCGGCCTAAGTTACAAAATTTGATCGACGCTTAACATGCATGAACTCTCCTTTATAGATCCAAAAATCTAGCAAGAACCTCTATAGCATGAGGAATGACTTGTAAGGGTAATGAACTCATTTTTTCAAAACATCTACCATGGGCTCTCTAGCATGTGATGTGAAGAAATATAATACATATGAAAAAAAAACTTATGATTAAAGCTTGACATGAATGACATATTTAGAAGTAGTTTTCATCCAACAAAAAGCTGGACTTGAGTTAGTATAATGGAAACTATAAGGCCATTATGGCAGACCATTAGAAAGAACGTAATGGAGAGAACGGTGGAGCTACCTCAACAGTGGCCATGGTGATCAAGCGGGGTTGATGGTAGTAGTATCGAGAGAGCAATACTAGACCAAAGAAGCCAAAGGTGGTGGTGTGAAGGAATGGTTGAGGAGTGCGGGGGGGGTATTTATAGAGGAATAATGAAGAGGACCTAGCTGGGGAGAAAAGAAGAGAGGAATGGTTGGCATGTGTTGATCGATGAAGAATCTTGAAATTAGTCACATCTCGTGACACCGGAATCAAGAGACATAGGCCATGCTGCCAAGGAATGCAAAGGGAGAGAGCCTAGGTGGGGAAGGAGGATGATGTTTATTATTTTTGGCTGGTGGTTAGGAAGGGGCCAAATGAGTGGGGGCCACTGTCACAGTTCATGCACCTTCCATCTCCCAATAAGCAATTACCCATTGTGGCTTAGGGTTGTGTTGTGCTTTGTGCAGCAGGGTTTAAAGGCGACCTATTGATCGCCCATGCACGTTCTGGGGTCCTTGGGTTGCGACTTTTTCTTCGGCCAGACCACTTTTGATTTGTACCTTTGTTTCGGTGAAAGTATCCAAGATTTTAGTAGTAAGAAAGTATTGTTGAATTCTGTTCACCCACCAACATGCGTAGGAGTTAATCCATAATTTAAGTGGAAGCAAATTCCATTTGGCTTCAGATCTTCTGTTTGAACAAAGATCTAATGCTTGCATGTGAGGCTAACACCAAACTTGCATCGAAAGAGTGACGATTTTGCAAGCACTTCAAATACTACTGTAAAAAAGGTCTAATGTCTCAACTGATCACTATATTAACCCATGGTCATTATAGCACCATTGACTACTGTAAAAAGGTCAGTCACGCATAGATGTAACAAGATAGATGGTTGCGGACTGGATGCAATGCTACATCATCATCATCAACATGCAATCTCCAACTATTGGACATAACATATTGAATCAAATGATAACATTCAAGCAACGAGATGGACCCAATAGTCACACTGAAAGAGGCTTTCACTAATTGTTCCCACGTTTGCTGGTCGTCTTTCATGCAATGAGATTGCTGGATGACTCTGCGAGCAGGAACTCATTTGCAATGGCTCTAAAACTCAAAGCATTACATTTGGTCACAATGACATGCATGACGACGATTAAAGCAGCCAGCAGCAGGACACGTATCAAATATTTGTTTGTAGAAAGTTTTGAATTCCAGCAACTACGTCCACCCGAGCACATCATGCCAAGGTTTTTGGCCCACCGTCCTCGTCCTCGTTTGGTGGATTTCACCGTCCGCGTCCTTTTCGCTCTTTTTGAACCCAACCGGTGATGGGCTGGGCTCGCACCAAACAAAAGAAAATTGGCAGAGGAGTGGCAAGGGCGGTGGGCGTCGTAGGCCCCACTGCACTAGCGTCCAAGACTGTGAAGTCGACGCTGATCTGGCGACGCGTCTCCCGTTTTGCCTCGATGGCCTTGGGCGGTGCAATCGGGGCCCACAAATTGTCCTCCAGTTGTTTGTTTCCATCGACATGACATGCGATCATCTGCCACGTGTCGTGGCATCTCTGACCGATGACGTGTCTGCATGTGGGCGGGCGCTGGCCCATGCACGGCAGGGATGGAAGCGGGTAGGGCGAGGCTGCACCCAATTTTCATTCCCATTCTGATTTTTTTTTTTTTTTTTTTTTTAAAATCCCTATCTTTAGAATAACAAATCTATGTTTCTATCTCATTCTTAAATTTATATTTATTATTAAAATAATTACAAATTTATTTATAAAGATACTTTTGTGTATATAAAAATATACTTATTTTTATCTTCAAGTTATTTTTATAAGTAAAAAAATAATAATTTTTATTTTTATTCTTAAAAAATAAAATATTCTTATCTTGAATAAAATGAGATGGAATAAATTCTTATTGTATGGGTTGAAATTGCTTCTCTTAATATAGAGTTGGGCTCCTAAAATATGTATACCTCATTACGTTGCGAGTCCTTGTGGGTCAGACTATATTTTAAGGCAATTAATCCAGCCATTTAAACGACAACCAAACCCACTTTCAAATATTTCAACTTGGAGTGTGGTTTGGAGTGAGTTGGATTATATTGGGTCTGGTAAAATCATGCATGGCTTAAGTCAAAGTGGGATTACGTCGGGTTTTCTAATTCATAATCATGGATTAAAACCTTGTGTCAGGTTGGAAGCTCCACTCTGGAACTCTGATTGAGTTTGAATTGGGTCTATTTATCTTATAGCATAATTCCAGTCTCACAAGAAATTGTGTTGGCATTTTCCAACCTTAGAATAGGCCAAGCTAAGAATATTTGGTACGATCTTCAGGTTAACCCAGCCCTACTTGCACCTCTAGTCCTTGTAAGTTATAAGCTCCTTGTAAATTGGATCTTCTTCCCTCCCTTGCAAGTTATCTGCTTCTTGGCAGACATACCAAGCCAACATGTAAATGTTCCAACTCAGTCCTAAACTTGGACCCTTGGAGGAGGTTTTCATCAATAAAACCATCCCCATGCCGAGCATCCAATAAGAAATAAACAGGGAACATAGGCCTACTACGAATGCCCTCACTGGGCCCTCACAAGTATTAGGTTAGACCACTTTGTTATTAAGTAAGTAGGTGTAGTACTTACTTTAGAATGGACAAGGAACCTTACGTTGCCAAGGATTCGTGGGAAGTATTGCTTTCATTGCATACTATCCTTTCCTTTTCTTCTAAATCTAACAGCACTGGTTCCATTTTCTTGACTTGTCTATTAACTCCTCTCGGCATCCAATCAAATCCTCCAGTTCTGGAGCTGTCTTCCTACCCCATCTCCATCTCCAAACACTTGAAGCCATGCCAACCTTTTTAACGGCAGTGCACCTCCAAACAAGCAAAATTCCAACGAACTCTTGCATAAGCCATCACCTCGCACATCCTAAATCCTTCAGTTCTGATCCACAACTGAAGAAGAACATCTCCATTAAAAAGGCCGGTCATCGCCTGGTGCCACATGGAACCAAGACCTCATCAGACCTGGGAGGCCTGGGAGGCCTGGATCTCCGCAAAATAGCAAGGGTCGCAAGATTACACTCTGCTATCACGAATCGAAACGTAAAGGAATTATTGCTCTTGGCCGCTGAAGAATGCCGAGACTACATCGATCTTCTTCTCGTCATGAATCCTTTTGAGTCTCGTCAGGTGAGAACTAATCTTGCGTGAGCGAGAGCCAATATATATATATATATATAATTCTGCATTGGATCCTACTGTGAGCTCTCAATAACGGATGTGTCGTTTTGTTGCAGAAAGTGCTTGACATGTTATACGCTTTCTTAGTGGCAAACCGGATGCAGTTTGTGATCAAGCCGACAAAGGACGAGGGAGTGGATTTTGGCATGAAATGGCGTTTAGGTTTGTATGAGCTTAAAACTGGTGCAAACTACGCTTGGTAGATCTTGCATTATGCTATGATTCTGATGGAGGAGTGGTTTTGTCTTCCAGAATGGAAAGAGAAACACTTGCCACTAGGACTTGGTTGCAGCCTCGACATGACTCATGTCTACGAAGGAACGGTGTTTATAAGGTGAGGAAAGGTTGATGGTTGATTAACCAAGACCCTTCTACTTTTATATAGAGAGCTATGTTTCTCATACTGACCATTATAGCATGAAAAATAACAGGAAAGCAAGGAATATTATAGAGCCATTGCTCCACATGGAACCCCTTGGAACGGTAAATATCAACAGTCTCTGTTGGGTTGTATCTGCTGTGATCAGTAAAGACTAAGAAACAAGTTAAAATTTAAGATTATGTTGAGAAAAAAAAAACGCTAACTAATGGCAACTGATGGTGTGTTTATTTTTTCTTTTCTTTTTTTTTTTTAGCAGAAGCTGGAAAAAATCTTTTTGCCCATGATAGATAGGATCATACCCTCAGGTGTTCTTGAAGGGAAGAGAAGGAGTTCCTTGCTCTACTCCTTGCTTAGTCTTGCATTCGCGGTTATATTTCTTGTCTTACTGAGGAACACGCTTGTCTAATATGACACCTATGAAGAAAAGTATGTACATATTTTTAACACTCACGGTTCCTTTTGGATGCACATTAATGCAAGAAGCACTACTGGAGGGAGTTCTACTTCAAATTCAAAGATGAAATCCACTTCAATAATAATAACAATAATAATAATAATTCTTTTGTTGAGAAAAGAATGATAAGATCTCATTAAAATCAAACCGTCTTTTTTTTTTTTTATTAGTAAATTAAACCATCTTTACAATACAATTTCAAACGCGAATCGAAGAATCAAATTAAAAAAGAACAAAAGAAGCACCTCGTTCAAAAGGAAATCCAGAAGCAACTGTAGGTTCCTTAACCTGGTGTGAGAACAAGAAGGCAAGACGTGCTGCCTTTGTAGAGGTGTGGGGTGCTTTCTTTGTTTCTTCGCATCTTAGTAATGAAAAATAGGTGGCATGGAATGAGCCTTGCCACTTCATATGAAACTTAAATATGGGATCAAACGCTGAGCGTCAAAGAAACATCACCCAATAGCAGTCGCCACCTCCCCCTGGAAAAGTCTAGGCGGTGCCTTCCTCCATTACAGAGAGAAGAAGACTCCTCCCTAAAGTACACTATGCGTCGTGTGCTCTTTTTACATAGCCTCCAACACGCTCTCATACTTCCAGTCTGCTGGCATGCAATATTAAATGACCATATCTTTATAGTCCACTCACTGCCTTAATTTGATGGACTGGACACCATGTCTCCTACCTGTGATTCAGCTACGTAAATATGAACCTACGAACGTACCACACCATTCCAAGGAAAGTGGATATGAATGCGCGCTCAAAGAAGAATACTGAAATTTGGCCGCCCAAATCCAAACTTCTGCCTTGTTTGATCCTTGGCCGAGACAATTCGTGTTAGCCGGATTGCATTTTAGTTTGAAAAACACTTCCTAACTTACATCATCCAGCGCAAATTATAGGTTCCATGCTCAGTTGGCTCATTTGAGTTTCTGGTGAACACTTCATCACCTGCTCCTAGAGTGCCTCCTTACTCTTCATTATGGAGAAGGTCTGTTTCTCATCCTTACCTCAAGACCTTCATCTCATGTGGTCCTCTTGGAGAAAAAGATGCATTCACCCCTCCATTAGACTGGCTTGGATCAGCTAGCCCTCTCTTTCTGGCGGTCCATTGGAAGAGAACGCAACTCAAAATCTTCTACTAACCTTAAATCCATTCCTTGTAAAAGTTTATTCTCCTTCCACTCCTGAGACTCTTTGCTTGTCAAAACCCCCGAGCAAGAGGCTCATTTAAAGCTCAGCAACCTCATCCTCTCTTAAATTTCCCCTCATGTAAATTCTTTGTATCTCTTGCACGTAGCTTTGTATCCTTGCAAATTTTCTCATTAATAAACTCAGGGAGATTTTCCCTCCCTATCTGCATAAATAAAAAAAAAAAAAAAAAGTTTCTGCTGAACACGAGTTGAAGATGCCCTTGTTTAGTGATTATCAGAAACAATAAGGTTTATTTGTGGAGGGGCGGACACGCTAGGATCGACGATGGTTCATTTAATAGTATAAGGAGAACAAGGCAATCTTAACATAGGAGATTTATCCGTGACAGAGGCTTGCATATAGTGAGAATATGAAGTGGTCTCGGTAAACTGCGTGCCGAAACTAGTTCAAAATTTTACTTGAGGGGCATAAATTCAATAGGGCAACATAAACGCATGAATTCTAACAAAATCAGATGAGCCACCTCTGCATTTTGATTTCATCCATATAATTCTGTGCATGTGGGTGCGAGAGCAGGTGGGTGTGTGCATGAACCAAATCTGTAAGGGGAGCTAAAGCAGATATTCACGTCAGCAAAGGTAACAAATACTTCATAAAAATTATTCTTTTGGAGGCATCAAAGTTATTTAAGAATTCATATTTTTTCGAGTAAGTATAACCCAATCAATGCTTAGGTCGAAAAATAATTTATCAATATTCTTTTATACATTAAAAAGTGACTCTAATTTCTGTTACTCATGTTCCTTTACATTAAAATTTTCTTAAATAAGTTACTAAAATCTATTTATTCTCACATAATACTCTTTATACTACTAGATATATTTTGCATATTAATTATATACTCTCTCTTTCTGTAATTGAAGCTTAGTTTTTCTTATCAAACTATATTTTCAGTTATACTTTTGATATATATATTAATAATATATAAATTTTACTTTTTAAATAAAAATAAATTTTCATGGTTACTATTTACTAATTAAATAATAATATTATATCTTTTTTATAAAACATAAATTATATTATAAGATAATATTTTTATTTTAATTATAAAATCTTTCATAAATATTATAGTCTTACTTTTTGTTCTTAAAATAAATCGAAAATAAAAAGCAGATGAAAGGAAGAATTGAGTAGTATTAATGGAAGGAGGAATTGTAACTGTATAGGGATATTTGAGGAAGATAAAAAAAATAATTTATCTAATGCATAGGAAATCAATTTAGATATCTATAGTTAAGTGTTATCCTCAATTTGAAAAGTAAATGATAACTCGGGAATGTAATTTATCCTTTTAACTTTTTTAACCGAAGCAAAAGAACATAAGCAAATTGATCAATTGTTTGATAAAATTTATTTATCAAATAATAAAGCCATAGTAATATATATATCACAGCAGACGTGCTGCTTTCCTCAAAACTCTGATGGAGGAACTGAAGGCTGTCGTACTTTTGCCATTGTTTGGATTCAAATAAGCAATCAGCTCACCAGAGGGAACTTAGTTCACGAAGTTATTAGCTGTTGATCTTTCATTGGTGTGCAAAAGAAACACAAACTGTATCAAATACACATAATTATACGAGAGAAAATCAAAAACTGAACACAGTAGGACGGCCTTAAAATAAAAAATATTATTTTAATTTATATGTCCGTCATTCACAATCAACTGATTGAGCGTGCCTAAAGTTGAGGTGCTCCTCAAATAACCATGTCTGCATGAATATGAACACAAATGCTAACAAACTAGTTTTACCGCAACGAACTTTTAAGGAGTAAGCTGGAACCTTTCAATTCGTAAATTTATTTCCCGCTGATGATGATTGAGGTATGCCAAAAATTCTCACTTTGAATGCCTACAATGCTGTCAAAAGAGCTCTGAGTCATCTTGCATTATCAGCTCACCTAATAGTGGCAAAATTAGACACGGGATATGAGCATGGTTCAAATCTAATACAAAATAAATGAGTTTGGATAGATCTAAATAAGTTTATGTTATAATCGTATCGACATAATTATGATATAAAATAATTATATCCTAACATGCGTTAACTTGTCAACTCAAAAGTAACATGGTTATATTTCAATTAACATACTTTATTGATAATATTTTTAACCTTCTCAGGTGTTTATTTTTCTTTATATAAAAATTAATTAAAATATAATTATAAAAAAAAATGAATGTTACTTTTGCCTTCTATTTTTATATTATTAGAATTTAGAGATATTTTCATATTAAATAAGTTGTTAAGCAAATTATATTTATTTGTATTAAGTGTATTGTTAAGTAAAATGTATCATGTTAATTCAACATAATCTTTTTATTAAATGGATTACAAATATATTATCTGGTGGTGCTTCATTATTTTATCATTCAGGAAGACTAATACACCTCTTGGATAAATTAAATTGCAGAGATAAGAAAACAATGTTTTTATCTGCCTCGGTAGAGGTGATGGGGTTTTTTCTTCTGTTTCTTTCTTTCTTTCTTTGGTACTTAGCAATAAACGATAGATTGAATGCTTCTTAATGTTTGACTTCAAATGAATTACATGGGATGGAACGCTGAACTTGACGAAAACATCATGCCCATAACTGCTCCCACCTTTACTTGAATGATTTGATGCTGCATCATCCTCCATAGGAAAGAAGAAGACTCCTATGATCATCATCAGCATAACTTTGTATCGATTGCAGCATAAATCCATCTGTGTGCGGTGGTGGTACAAATTTTTATACGTCCTCCAAAATTCTCCCATACTTGATTATCGATCCTCAATCTGGCGAGGCTGGACATCAGGTGCATTGCATCGTTGATGCAAATTACAGGCGGTCACGTATACTGAATGCATGCATCATTTGGGATGGGAAAAGTATCACCAGCCCTGTGTGGCCCAACAATGAAATTTGATCACCCATATGCAAGTGTTGGCCTTCCTGCAATATCTTTTGCCAGTCATGATTTCTTGGTTGATATGATTTCATTGTAATATGGTATTGATCCTTGGTTTATTATAGAGAACTTATTAGTTCTTGCTCAGGGAAAATAGAAAATAACATCTCCAACACACATCTCACCGAGTTCAATATTCCTTTAAAGTCAGACAAAACTATCACCAAATCAATGTCTGGTAGCATGCCTCCAGATTAACGTATATTTTTTAAAGTAATGCCACTGTCACCCTTTCGGCTCATCTGGTGCCTCAAAAATCAAATACCATTCATTCAATAAAAAATGAGAAGTTATAAGATAAAATCATTCTATCATGGCTAAATGCATGGGGCAAAGGACATGCAACATGAAATGGAAGGGGAAAAAGGAAGCTATCTAATTTTTAACATTCAAGCTTCACAGTTTCATAATGTTCAGGAAATCAAGGATAGCAAGACAAATGACATCATTGCTAATGTTGTGTTGACAAGACCATTTATGTCATGAATTTCACACATTAAGAAGCTCTTTGATTTATCAAAGGTCCATGAGAAATTATTTTGCAAGATGAACAATATGCAGTTGTGTATGTAAACTGCAACCTCCAGTGATTATTATTTATGAGAGAAAAATCCTTGGAATCAAAAATTGTGCGGCGTGCGGCATTCTAGCGCACATAGATGCAGGCTCAATAAAAATAAAGAAATAAACCAAAGGAGCAGGACATTCACATACGCATGTATTTATACACATATCTTATGACAATAATGGGATAGAGCAGTCAGCTGTATAACTTCTGATTAGCCAATTTGTTAACAAACAAATATTCCAAAATAAGCTTCATAAAAGTCACCTCTATGCCATTGACCTGTCATGAACTGTGTTATTTGAGGAGTTCAACCACACAGTGAGGACTGCTTTACTTGTAGAAGCCAAGAAGTCATGATGACAGCAAGAGAGAATGATTAGGCTTGTGATACCTACATCACTTTCATATATTTTGCACTGTTGCTCTGGTGTTCTCGATAATGCATCAGAGTGTGGCTTGTACCTTTGCATACACAGCTGATCATTCCCAAGGTAGGCGATCACTGGCATTCAGTTTTCCATTTCTTTTTCCTTTGTATGGTCAACAACAGAAGCTAGACTGATGTTGCTCAAGAAGACTAGAATTGGATACTATGACATCAACTATCATCATTTTCTTTGCTACCACCGAGCAATGAACTACATCTTGCCCATAAACAAACAAGTTTGTTAAGCATAATAAAATACAACCAAACAAAACACAATAAACAAAATGATCGTTTTTCATCAGTATATCTTATATTGTTAGGTCGCCTAGATGCCACTGAAATTGCTTATCTGCGCACAAAAGATTGAAGAAAGCCTGTTATTTCTTTTATTTTCAGATATGCCAACCATACCAATTGAAGCTCTCTATGAAGGATCAAACAAATGCATCATACCAATTAGGTCAAACTCAACTAAACAAAACAAACCAGAATGGAACTAGTCTGCCACAAAAGTTTAAAACTTTAAAGCATTAATTTTTGTATTTTTTTTCTCCTCAATCTGTAACAGCACAAAGAAACTTCTCCTAGTCGATTTTTTAGAACATGTTTAACAAAAGCAGATTATAGCAGGAGATAATCTAGACACCATGAACAATTATAAAATCCAAATTCAGCTGCATAGCCTACCAAAATTTTAAACATAATCTGATGTAGTCTGAGGTTAAGATGATGGTTTCAATTAGGCATTTGTTTGGAGGCCCATGTTCAGTTTCTTTTTCTCTATTCTTATATATTTATATGCGATGTTCTGGTACCCTATGTCTGCTGCTCTTCTGGAAAAATAATTGAGTGGATGCATATCCAATGATACTAAAATTATGCTCACAACTCTGTGGATCTAGTTCTAGAGATTAAACAAATAATATTAGCTTGATTAGACTAAGAATTAAACTTGATTCTTGTTTCTTAAGGTTTAAGCCACTTAAGCCATATAAGGAGAGAAGTCATCCAATGATCTAGAGATTATGGTGAAACTTTATGGAAAAAACAATGTGTAATCCCTCCTTTTACTGTCATCTTATTTTTCCCTTTACTCTAGTTCCTTTTTTCTTCTCTCACTTTAGAATACGATAATCATTATTAAAACCATCAAAAGTCTTGATTTCATGACAGTTTCTCAGAAATTCAAAGATTCTAAACATGGTAAGCTAATCCAGCACACATTTTACAGACATTGCTAAATTGTATCTCTATCAACAGAGTACCTAATTGTAATGGCTTTTCACCTATCTGAAACAAGTAAATTGATCTCTTCAACGTTCACAAAGCATTTCAGGTTCCCAGAAGCCAGTGGTCAAACAGAACCAGACTGAAGTAAATTGATCTCATCACTATTTTCAACACATAAACAAGTAAATGGTACCAAGAGAGAGCATTTAGCAAATCTAAGTTTGGAGAAAATATGTGAATGTCAGGCATAGAGTAAGGACTGTCTAACCAGTTAAAGTCATATGTTAGGATCGCTTGAACAAATGGCGCGACAACATCTCTGGTATCCCCAAGGCAGAAAGGCTTTCACATTCAAAAAGTTGTTGAAGTTTAGAGTCACATGAAATCACCATTGTATTCATGGGGTCCTAATACAAATTACATTAAACAAACTGTTAAAATTAAACCATGAGATATTGAATCTGGCTGGAGATCAAAGAAGAGGCAAAGAAAAATTGCAAAAGAAAAGATGTAAAGAAAAAATAAACTACACAAAAGAATAAGATGTAAAAGAAAAATAAATTAAAAAAAGGAAGAAGAGAGAAAAATAAGTAAAAGAAGAGGTAGACTATAGACTATCAAGTTACAAACAACATCAATAGAAAATTTCTTTAGCATATTATTAGAAAGCCAAGCAGAGAATTCATTCACAGAGACTAAGATGAACCAAAAAGAACAACAAGCACATGATATCTCATAAGTAAAGAAATTATGAATCAACCTTGCTTGGCACAGTTGCTTGCATGCATGCACAGAAGAAGCAGCTCTTGAAGTTTACAAGCTAAAAGATCGGAAACAAAAAACCTATCCTATGGATAAAGTTCTATAGATGCCATCAGAGGCTCAGAGCAGAAAAGGACAAGAAAGCGACAAATGACAAAATGGAAGTTCTGAATAGAAAAAGAGAAATGTAGAAGCACCAATTCATAAAGAAACCTGATGAGGGACTAATGTAATTTTGAGTATTAAAAGACCAAATTCAAAATGGCTAGTCTGATGTCAAGAAGACAGGCTCAGAAGGCACAACGAGTGATGCATCATAACCTCAACCTCCCTAAAAAAATCTCACATATAGATAAGTGGCACTAACCTCCAGCTGATTATTTTTTATGTAATCCCAAACACGCCTCAAAGCCTCCGACTGAAGCATCTCCCTTTCTCCAGTCCCAAAAAAATTGGCCAGTGCATCAGATATAACAACAGGATATGGATCAACATCAGGTTCTGTTGCAGAACTCACTTCTGTAGCTGTAGCCTTTAATTTTTTTGGGTCTCTACCTGGATCTCCTGCAAAAATTGAAGCAGATTTTAATATTGTTCACCTGTGGCATATTTCTCTCTCTCTCTCTCTCTCTCTCTCTCTCTCTCTCTCTCTCTCTCTCACACACACACACACACACACAATAAAAACCCTTACTTGTAGATTCAAGTGGTATTATATGCTTAGCTAACAGCTTATTCATCTTGAACATGTCAGTACAGTCAGTCTCAAAAACCATGCGCAGTTCATCATTACATATGATCTTCCGCTTGTTATTAGGATCTTGGAGATTATTCTTGCGAATATATGCCCACAGCTGCTTCACAATCTGAAACAAGATACAGTTGCACCCATGATATCCTCAAAACAAGTCCAGAATATTGACTATTGATTTTCAGAAAGGGAGCTTAGAAACTTAGAAAAAGCTGAACATTTCAAAAGAAAATGTTTGGTCAGCAGAAAGAAGAACCTGAGTCCTTGCCATTGTTGGCTCACCAACAATGGCCTGCAGTTGAGGTGAAACACCACACACTTTACTTAAACCCCCTGGACCACCTCTTCGTTTAACTCCAGCAGTAGCACTGAAACATAAATCACAAGAATAAGCACATCAAACATCAGCCAACCAAGCCAGTACTTTAAATACATAATGGATAAAAGGTATGCCTTTTTGTTGATAGCACATGAATGGCCTTTCACCCATCTAACATCTTTTGCCTTTTTGGGTATGAACAAGAGATTAAGATTGAGACAAAATATAAACCCATGTCCTAATAATAAGAGTTCTCTTTAGATTGGCATGCTTTGATATCTGTATTCATAGATTTTAACTTCTACAAATTTGATTTTGGAGGGTTACTTGCATAGATGAACTAGTAAGCCACATCTAGATTTTTCTTGCACAGCTATATTTTCTTTATCGATTCTTGTTCTTTCACCCTCCTTTTTGGAAACAGGAAGAAAATGTAGTCAAGTAAAACTATAAACAATAAAAACAAAAAGTTGAAAGGCTATGGTATGGGGATAAACAAATCAAAAGAACAAGAAGAAAACATAAAATAACAAATAAAAGATTTCTACCCAGGACGGTGGAAGAGGCAAATGCAAGATGATGACAAACTCTTCTTTCCAGGTTCCTCAAACCAACACTTCCAATCCAATAAAAGAATGTGTCCGCAAAAAAAAAGTACTTTCATTGCTGAGTTTGTAATTGTTAAACCCCCTCAGATTTTCAAAATACTTCAACATCTGGCACATAACATACTTTCTTCATGGCAGTTAAAAGGTGCCCATCAGTTGTGACAAAAGCAGTTTGCATGCTCTGCATGGTAGTTAAAACTGATGCAGAAATCTTGGAGATTGAATTCAATACACAGAGGTAACTAGCAATGTAACATCCAGTCACCTGTACTAAAAACAAAACAAGAGTCTGAACAGTCAGAGATCGACCCAGCCATCCTACAGAGTTTGCAGTCATGATTGTTTTCTCTCTGCCCAAAATTGCTTCATAATAGTTTTGGGGAGCTTATCAACTTTGCCATTGGTCAAATGTCTAAACATGCCCTCAACCATTCACATCCTAATAAGAAAGCTTTACTGGTAGTTCACCCTCACGACAGGTCTTCCACCCTCAGTCATAATCTTTTGCATTCACACCATCAGTGGGGAGTCTCCATGGTCCATTAACCCGCAGTGCTCAACCACTATCCATTGGGAGACACTAGATTGGACTAACAAGAAGCAGAAACTCTTGTTTTCAAAAGATTATGGTAAGATATCAATCCTAATCTTTCTCTTTAAACCTTCATATTTAAGCGTCTACACACCCACTCACCCACCGAGATACCCAAAAAAAAGAGAGGCGGTATAAATAACTATCATGTACATAGTGGGGGAAAAAGGCGATCCAATTTTTGAATAATCATGACCCTACTATTTATATTGAGACATAAAATGCTTAGTTTGATATCAGGACCGGAAAAATTTTCATTGTTAGAGACATGAATGAGTAGGTTAATTAAAAAAGCCAAATCATAGAATTTCTTAATTTTCAATGACAAGTATGATATTTGCTATAAGGGGAGACATAAAGTTTAACAAATGGCATAAATTTTTGCAAACAAAAGAAGAACAAAGACATTCTTATGCACATTTCTTGAATTTCTATTGTTCAACAAGGAGAGAATTTAGACACTTTTTGTCAATTGCTGATGTCAACAAGCCCAGTTAATTTGTTTAAATCAGCTTCGGTACCCTTTTTAGCTTAGAATTTCCGTCAGTTTAGAAGATTAGCCAAACAACTTATTTTGGTTTGCCATCCTAAAACTTCTACCCTGGATTTTTTGGGGTCCTCCATTCTATTTTGCAATCCTTCAACACAATCCAATCCCATCTTATTATGTTCTCCTTTAATTTCTGTTATGTGTACTTATACCAGATATCCCGTTTAATATCATCTAATTCTCCAGTGATGAAATCCATAAGCTTCTCTGAACGTATGAAGTTTAATTTTGTTCATGTTAATTTCAGCACACTTCACATCTGTTCTCAACAACCTGAATTACAAATATGTCCCCATTTTGTCATACAACATCAACACCGACATGCCAACAGTATCCTATACATGTTGACTTAAAAAGATTTACCCTTAAATTTTGGTTGCAGAACTTCAAGAGCTCAAACCACTTCATCCGCCTTGAAATCAATTTTATGGATGGAAGTGGATAATCATGTCCCTTTCGCTCAATCATAAGTGACATCAAGTCTAGCCAGTATGCCAAACTCCCACTTCATTTTATGCCCCCCACTATAACAGGTAAATAATTTCCAAACATAGGTTATCTTGTAGCCACTGCAACTCAGAAGCACCAACTTCGAACAACAATAATAGTCGTCTGAAAACTATTATTGCACAAGAGTTTCCATCTCATTTTAGCAATTGGTGTTATATTAAAATGGCATGTCTTCCATAATCACTTCAATTTTCAAATAAACCTCTCTCACACTCATTTTTTATTTTATTGAGCAAACCACACTCTCAGCCATCCCATTTCTTCTCACATTTGAAATTCTATAAGAGTATGGTCACGTAACCAAAGTGTTCATATAACAATAACAAAAAAGAGTTCCCAGATTAAACTCTTTCCACATCTCCGAGGGTGCCAAATTTTAAAATGCAGCAAAATCCTTTTTCTTCAACCAAACATGTGCACACACACTAGTCCATAAATAATGAAGATCATTTAATTATTCACGGGAATTCATAGTTTAGTCCAGCAGATATTATTATAGATATACAAATCCAAAATTTTATAACCACCAAATCTCTACTATTTCACCACCTCAAGGTTCAGCAATTCCAATGCAAAAGAATCCCCCTTTTCTAAACGCAAAGCATCAATCTTCCAAAATTCCACCCTCCCGGCCCAAACCTCGCATACCCATAACTCTACCCTAGAAACCTATTTCCCACCCGTCATCCACATATAACGTACAAGTTTTTCGAAGATTAAAAAAGGGCGCAACTTTACTTTAGTCAATAAAAAGCAGGCAACTTTCACAACAACCAAAACCCTAATTTCAAAATTGGTCAGAAAGAAGCAAAAAGGAGCCACCTTTCTTTCTGGGCAGGCGCGGCAGGCTGCGGGGCAGCCGACGCAGGCAGCGGCGGAAGCTGCTGCTGGTGGTGGTGCTGCTGCTGCTGGAGACTCTGGAGCTGTTGCTGCTGGAGCTGCCTCTGCCGGAGCTGCTGCTGCTGTGCCACCGCCGCTGCAGCGGCCGATGCGGAGGCCGGGAGGGGCGGCTGGGGTAAGCGGAAGGAGAGGTCGTGGTGGTGGGTGAAGGGTGAGGAGGAGGCCGGGGGGAGGGCCTGGAATTGGGGGTGGGGGTGGTGGAGGGGTTGGGGCTGGGGAGGGAATCGGTGATGGGGCTGGAGGGCAAAATGGTCTTTGGGGGGGCCGAGGAGGAGGTCGATCTGGTCGCGGATGAAGTCGGCCTTGTGGGAGAGGTCGAGGCCGAGTTTCGCCTCCAGCTCCCGGACGACGCCGTTAACGGATGCGATGGCGTTGGGGCCGGCCTGCCGGAGGAGAGACTCCACGCAGCTCGCTATCTCCTGGTCCGACACCATGGCCGCCAACTAGCATCTAACGGCGATTTAACGGAGAAAAAAAATTGAGAGAGAGAGGAGAGAAAAAAAAAAAAAATCAAATCCTTCGCCCTTGCCCGCCTTCGTCCTCCTCTCTCTCTCTCTCTCTCTCTTTCTCTCTCTCTCTCTTCTCCTCTCTGTCTCTGTCTCTCTCTTCTCTCTCTTAAGTAAAATAGATTGACGGAAATGCCCTCGACGGGTGCGGGCAATGACGAGGGGACATAACTGCCATGCCGGTCCCCGAGGTCCCATGCTCCCGTCCCCTAACCTACTCCGCCGACGTGGAAGCCTCACGAGTTCCCAAGCCTTCTCAAAGCCACCGCCTCAAAGCTACCGCCTTTGACCACGTAACGTAACTCCGGTTAGAAGTGTCCACGTCATCCGGTCCATGTTAATATCCTCGACCTGCGAATCCCTTCTTGCGTCGCTCTCGTGCGACTCGACCTAAAGATAAAGATGGTGATGATGACGATGGATGGGATGGGTGCAGAACTTGAAAAATTCGGGCGGAGAGGATGCCGCTGTAAAGTGGAAATCTTTTTTTTTTTTTTTTCTTCAGTTTTTAAGGAAACCGATGCCTTTTATTGTCATTAGATACGTGGAATATCTATTTTAAACTTCTTCCAGTTTCAGGTAGCCCATACCTTTTGGACGAGAAATCTTCTTCTTATATGGACTCTATGGAATGTTGATGCTCTGGTGACACCGCATGAGATGTATATACTCTAGTTTACCTTAAAAAAAAAACCAAGAAAAAAAAAAAAAAAAAAAAGGAGGAATATGAGTGGTAAAATGGAACGAAGTGGATCCTCTAGAAATCTAGCTACAATTTATGATTCTTGCTGGAGAGTGGAGATGGAGTAACTCGGATTATTGTGAACAGATATGACAACTTCAATCGATGATATTCTTCTTCTTTTTTTTTTTTTTTTTAAAGAGAAGATTATTGCCAATTAAATCCTATTATGATCATCAATCAAAGATAATGAAAAATTTGATATGGCATTCCTTCTGTCCAGTTTGAATTAGTCCTGATAACCATATTGCAGTTCAGAATAGAAACTTAGAACCATGTTGTATCAACGAGTTCCCATGTAAAAGTCCTCATGTCAATTTTGAACTAGTCCCGGCAAACCAGCTGCCGACACTAGTTCAAGAGGCGTTTTACATAGAACTCCATTTAAAACATCAGTATCACTAATTTTTATAGAAGACCAGGTGGTTGCGATCATTCATCTTTCAGCCTTCTCCTCTTTTCCAAACCCAAATCCTGCTAAAATTTCATCCTTGTCTCGAGTTCTTCTCACATGCTCTCCCCATATTCCCCTCAAATAGGATGGCTTAAAGGCATTGTCGGTGCTAGAAGTATTTCTTTCACACAAAAGGTAGTGCCATCTTTTGCTTGAATAGGATCATAAAATTTTGAAGTTTTAGTGCTATTGTTTTACGGATGCTATGTACCTGATAAAGGTTATGGGCTGCACGAGGTGCGTTGTTATTATAATTCTTTTTCAAGCCTTAGGAGTTCGAATACCGTGACTGGCTGACCACCTTTTGTTATTGTTTGTAAGGATTTCAGCACCCACATGGGCCACATTTAAACTCTGTAGCCATGGAACTCCTTACCAAGGCCTGATAATTTAATCCTCTTGACAAACGTGTTAGCAAACAAAACATAGTGGAAGCCCAATACAAGGTTGAAATGTAACTAAAGGAGTTGGGATTATCTATAGGATGTAGCCTTCACCAAAATAGCTATTGCCATTACCTGCCAAAATTAGAATAAAATTATTATGATTTCTAACATGCTTTTTAGCACTAAAATAAGAAACAAAATAAAATAACCCATCCAATTGTGGCATTGTTTATGGTATATATTTGTTACTCGAACAAAACTTGAAGCAGCCACAAAGCTGTCAAATAACGATCTCTCATTTCTATTGCATGACAATTATAATAGAGCAGCGGCTAAATGATAACCATTGTATAAATGCCATTTGTTCAGTAAAACATTGTGCCTCCAATACCATTAAAACAATTGGTGTAATGTTATATCGACTGTAATTAACAAACCATTGTCTCATGCAATTTATAAAGACAAAAGGAGCCGAGTTACGGAGCTTGAACGATTCACTTTCCCCAGCCCTCCACTGGCCTTAGGAGTTCTTCTGGTCTAGATCTCACAGATAGAGAGGACCAAAAGTAAATAAAAGATGCCAAGATAAGCCTACAGCAACCAGTGCAGAAGTTGCTCCGTAAGACCTATTAATGCCTCGCGGCTGATATTCATATCCTGAACATTTTCTGAATCACAATAAACCAACAAAAACAAAACAAAACAAAACACCAAGCAAACAAATACCCATTTAATCCCAAGATTATGTTGAGGAAGCTCGCTGCGTAAATCCTTGCACAGAATCCTTCAGGTGAATGATAAACTACTAAGCTGTACAAGCACACTTATCAGGCCTCTCTGCATGTAAAGCACATTTGTATGGAAATCATGATTTTTGATGCAGTGCTTTTCGACTTGATAAACCAATTTCTAAACAAGAAAGGCATCCCATATTGCTGTTGATTGCAAAATGTGACAGGTCCATAAGGTATCATAAACTGCCAGTCATGGTCTAACTACATGCATATGTACATAAAGCAAGCACCTGTTTAAAGTGCTGCAAATCTGTACTACTAATACTGGCCTCGATTTAGCTTGAAAGCTGTAATGCCTTGTATAGGAAGTCCAGAACCTGAAGGGATTTACAATTTTGTCTGGTGGATGTATTAAATTGGTCCACCAAAAACAGGCCTCATGTACTTGTCATCAAACTTCCTCCAGTAGGCATGTATGGTGGTGACTGGCCTACCAATCAGCAGTGATAAAGTACTCTCAGCTTGGAGAATATGAGTGGCAGCAGAACCTTCAACCACGAGCAAGGGGAGGGTGACATCCTCATTTGGGTAGTCCTTATCTGGCTGGTTATTTTCTTGTGCAGGATGAGGCAGCAAGATGTTTATAAGTGGTTTTGTTAGACAACCAAACACCTGAAAGACATACAGCATTTTAACCATATGATATATGACAAAATCAAATAAAACAGATGCTGATAAAATCCAAATTAATCAACTGCAGGAAGCAAATTCAAAGATGTTTATGTCTTCTAAGCAAAACATGAAGCTATCCAACATCAAAAAATAGCCATTTGAAAACACTGGTTTCCTGCAGGAGGGTAGTGCTGCCTTCATAAGCTCATAAGAGTCAGAACTCAGTCTCTGGCAATCAGTATAATTTTGGTTCTTTCAGCTTCCCAGTCTAAACCATGGCATGAATTTGAGAAGCTAACAATCACCCTTCAGGGCATGATTCAGGAAGACTTGCATGGCTATTTTATCTTGCTTAATCAACGCCCTCAAGAATCATTCCAATCAAAGGGGGAACAAAAGATGAATGGGGATAGCTTGTTTGCCATAAGCATGTATGGTGCAAGGAAACACAGGATTTAAGACAACCGGCATGTGCCTGAGTTCACATGACGAGCTCTCGATCTCAAAAATTGCAAATCATGTGAAAAGAATGTCCCAGCCAGCCCTTATGTGGGAAAGTGGCTTCACCGTGTCTAAAGATGAATGAAATGAAGGAAAAAATATACTTGACAGTCAGGATCGAAGTGGCTTCACTGTGTTTAAAGATGAATGAAATGAAGGGAAAATATACATGACAGTCAGGATTGAAGTTATGAGGGGAAAAAAGGTTTAAGCTGAAAGAGTTATTATCCCCTACTAGAATATAATACAAGGGGGATTTGGTATGGAAAGTGAACAATTGGGATAAGATTTATTGCTTATGTTTATGATCATTATCGTTGTTGTTGCTTGCATTGACTGATAGTAAACCACAAATGAGAAAAAACTTTTGATTTATCTACAAAAACAACTTACATTTGGGATATAACTAAATAACCACTTTATACATGTAATATACGGTTTGTGGTTGGAATATGCTTCAACCAAACCCAATGGATTAATATATATATATATATATAGAGAGAGAGAGAGAGAGAGAGAGAGAGGTAAACTTGGCTACATTCGAATGTAGTTAAGTCTAAATTCAATCATCTCCCTCATCCTTAGATCCATACAGTTCACGAATCCCAGGATGAAAAAAGTGAAAAAAGGTGGGGTGGCTCCAGGATCCGTATGGATCTAAAGGTGGAGAAGGTGATTAGATCCTAAACTTGACTACATTTGAATGTAGCCAAGTCTACCTCATATATATACCTTTCTCGGATCTTGAATTTGGCTACATTCTAATGTAGCAAAGTACAGGATCCAGTCACCTTCTCTATTCTTAGAAGACTTAGCCACATTTGAATATAGTCAATGCAGGATCCAATCATCTTCTCCACCCTTGAATCCATATGGATCCTGAAGCTACCCCACCTTTTCACATTTTTTATCTTTGGGATTCGTGAAGTGTGTGGATCCAAGGGTAGAGGAGGTAACTGGATCTAGACTTGGCTACATTTGAATGTAATCAAGTCTACCTCTCTCTCTCTCTCTCTCTGTATATATATATATATATATATATATATAATGTATGTATGTAAACTTAGAGATTTGACCCAAATGAAAATGGATTAGCTTATTCAAATTTTTGACCCAATTCAAATATGGATTAGATTTGGGGAGTGCCAAACCCTGACATAGCCCAACATGCTTGCAGTCCTAGTCAAGGGAGATGCCAAATGCATCTCCTTTTAATGAGCTCAATCCTTGTGTTCCAAAGGTGGGATAAAATGCAGGATGCTTGCTTTCATTTAGACTAAACTCATAGATGGGCATTTAAATCTTTTGATGGATTTCAATCACTCAATATCAACTCATAGGTTACATAAATAGCAGTACTTTAAGCAAAAATATATGGCTAGGATGCTTTGATGATTTTGGTTGTTCCAACCAAAAGAGAACCCTATCAGATAAAAATTGCCAAGTTCAAATCTTCATCACATAAGATGCTATAGAACATGAAAAAAAAGAAAAACAAAAAACCGAGTTGTTGAGAGTCCAGATATGTTAAAAAGTTAAAAAACTTTTAGACAGACCTCAATAGAGGGTTGCATTTCATGTATAGGAAAAGAGACCTTTTTGGTATCTCTTACATACCAGAGTGCTGAAAAGTACAATTACGGCAGTGCTGGTGATCATTGTTGCAGGAACAGTGTCCCATGTAACACCATAAATGGTGAACTGTGGAAAGAAGAGTAAATAGATAAATTTTGTTAGCACAAAGTTATATCACCAAAATAGGTTTCTATCATGTTTGAAGATATCGCATTGTAGTGCTTATTTTAATATTGCAATCAACTGCAAGCACCTGACTGAATACTAATGCAACAGAAACAGCTCCCCTCATTAGACCAGCCCACCAAATTATGACCTGCTAACACGCAAATTGGTTGCAACAAATTGCCTTGTAAGAATGAATAAGTAGTTTTACAGTAATAGAAAATGGACAAGAATTAGCTAATTCATCACTTCTAGGTAGCCCAGAAACAAATACAACAGGTGGAAACCAAAGGCCGGAGGAGATGTAACCTGGTGCTTGAATGTAATTAATGCCTCTTCAGAACTTGAGCTTATATGATTGGATAAAGTAGAGAGAGGAAATACAAATGCAGCACGCCCCAACATAACGAGAAACAGGATGATGCTATAGATGCCGAAGGATGTCTTCCAGCTGCCAAAATAACATACTTCCTCAGACTGAAAATTGGAATGTTATTGAGTAATTCAAGGGCTTCCAGGTGGTAAATAGCTTGAATCTTTAGTATGATATTCTGAAGATAAAATAGCTAGTTTTACAAGAAACAAGTTAGATATAAAGCAGAATGACATTTTCTGGTCATGAGTGAAGTTATAAAGGTGGCCAGCAATCGACGAACAAATTTGAACAGGAAATGAGAGATGCTGGCCATGAAATATAAGCCAGTTAATTGTTAATCTAATATGATCTTAAATACAATGCATGTCACTAACCCAAGTTTTCATCCAGTTTCACTAAGAAACGGCCAGAGTAGTGAAAGCCCATCAGACTAAACATCAGCTAACCAGTCAGATGTGATCATGTCACATGACATGCTTACATTGCCAGTTTAAAAGTACTGCATTTATCCTTGATTGTGCCTCATAACCAAGGTTTTAAATCTTATGGGATGGAGCCATCCCATTTTTTCATGGAACAAAATGCACCACCTTCCCATCCCATCCCAATACTTAAGACAAAGAGTGTCCCAAAACATGCCAATTGGAATGCTAGATTGGTGCTAGGATAATGGTAGGACAGTTCTGTCTTGACACTTAGGACAACAACCCGTCCTGTTATCCCATGGGACGTCCTATCGGGACCTAAAATCTTGCTCATAACCACTTAAGAAGAAATGAATAATATAAAAGTAGCAAAATAATAAATTTAGAGAATATCTCCCCAAAAAAAAAAAGAACAGCTCAAATGAACATTGGGAAAAAGGTGGTGATTTCTCAACGTGTATGCTTAAATATAATTCCTATGTTTGTTCCATATCAACAATATTTAGACAAGATTAGGATATCTAGTTTGAATGGATTTGTCCACTTTGCTCTGCTTAAAGAATGTGCAGGTTGTATGTCAATGTCAACTGGGTGGTTGGGTTATTTCTGGGTAGTTCAGTTGTACCAATTTGCTTTTCTTAGCTTAGTTTCTTTTTCTTATAAATTCCATACATTTTTTAACAAGAGTATAAGGTTTTTGGAATGAATGGTCCTTAATAGGTTAATTAATATGATATGGAAGTCCAAAGGGCATTGATAAAATAGAGATGTTTGGGAATGTTGAATCATAGTTTAAGCTTCCTCTAAGATATGTTTGACAACCGACTAGTGCAATACAGCTCAGTTTGTTGACTAGTCTATAAACAGTATCAAAGCTGTTTGATCAAACATGGTGTGTTAATGGAGCAAAAGAAAAAGGAAAAAGGAGTCATCACTAGCAGTTGCATGTTGAGGGCTTAATGGCATGTCTCATTATGGAAGATAATCCATCCGACTGACAATCTCTGACCAGTTCTATATAACCATCTGTTAATAGGTTATGTAGCTAACTAGTAACTACCTTGTTTTGGCTGTCTTCCACTTTTCAATGTCTAAGGCATCCATCCCCACATAAAGAAAAATGAATGTTTCTGCCATGAATGAGAATGATGCAAAAATATGCCTGCAAAAAACAATGAAACAAATATTAAAGAGAAAATATTACCTTCCTTCCAACAAGGACACATTGTCCATTACATATTTTGAAGGTACAGGATGATACTATCAATCTCCTAAACAGCATAAGCCTTACTTCACAAATGACCAAAAGCCCTTGCAATACAACAACAACAACAAAGTCTTAATCCCAAACTAATTGGGATTAAAATGTAAATTAGTTATTCACAAACTTAGCCAATACCACAACTAAAGCTGCTGAAAGTTAGTATAAATCTAACAACAAATTAATAAATCAGCTGAACACATGCTATTATTGTGACATGTATTAAGATCTTAAAGGCATATAGTAAATCATTTTGTAATGTCAAACCTCATCAACTACCTTCTTTATAATATATGATATACTATGCAGAATCATTTTGATATATTTGTGGCTTTGAGCTGAATTGATTTCTTTTTCTTGGTATAAGTGCAAGCCCAAGTGATTCCAATCAACGAACCTTTGTGCCTACAGCAAGCGGACTTTAATGTAGAGGCAAAGGCATAGGGCAAGGCTTCACCACATTTTGCAACCATTCATTAGATTATCTGCAGAATTCAAGTTGGCAATTGTTTGTGGATCATAGATCTGATAGTGAAGAAGCTAGCAGTTATATGGGTCCTATTATCTATTTTTGTTACAAATCTTCCTACATGCTATCACAGATATAGAACCTCATAGCTCTAATCACCATAAATATTTGCTGAGGCAATCAAGACACATCATAGTGATTCCTGAAAGTGCTTCAAAATTCAGTAATTTGATATTAATAGTCAGGCTTAACGTAATATATTGAAGCTTCCAGACTAAAATTTTCTGAGGATATTTTTTTTGAGCGAAGAGATGTTTGGCATCTCCCCTGACAGGGACAGGAACAGCCTTTAAGCTTCCCGTTATACACACGCAGTTAAGGTTAGCTGCTTCAGCAGATCTTAACCAATTTCATGAGGACATCCAGTCAAGATATTACAATCAAAAAAATTTAAAATTCATTAGCTAGTGAATCAGCAAAATCAGATTAAAATGGTGAAAACATCTAATTAATCAGAATTACATAATGAGATGTCTAACATATCACTGAAGAACCTTTATTTGTAAGCAAAAATACAAGAATTTTGGTACCAGCACATTCTAAACCATCCCCATGGAAAGATTGTCAAAAAATACCTTGTTGTAATTCTTGAGTTATCGCTTACGTTATGCCACGCATAATGTGACATGACAATCCCACAAAAAAAAACTGTCAGGATCCCACTCAACTGTAACAACTGCACAAGCAAATGAAGATATATGAGATACATATGCCATGCATAATTCGCAATACAATCAGATAATTGGAAAAATCACATGCACATTAGCCAGAAAAAGTTTTGAATAGATTCGATTTAACATAATGGGGAAAGTTTTTTATGCTAAGCTCCACCTGCATAGAAACTAAAATACTGATGAAGAGAGGACAACAAGGAGGCCACCTTGCTACAAGTAATTAGAATTCCTATCATCTTTTGATTGCAAATCACAAATGGTACAAGCATCTCAACCAAACATGGTAAGCAACATTTTTTTTTTTGATTAGAAGAACACAACAATTTTTAAACCAAACAAACTGGAGAATATTGTTTCCATCCTCACCTCTGCCAGCATGTAGGACAGATATGCCATCAGGGCCATCAAAGCAATTTCACGATCAGTTGAATGCCTGTAAAATAAGAACTTCAGCATAGAGGTCAATCAAATAGAAGGAAAGTTTGTCCTTTCTGTTGGCTTATCTTAAACCACTTACCTACCAAAATATAGGGTCTTAAGAGCATAAGCAGTCAAAAGCCCAGTCTAGAAGAAGACAACAAACAGTGAAAATGGACCCCAAAGTGCACAAAAAAATATGAGCTCAAGAACTTCAAGTTAAAGACAAAAAAGAAAGAAAAAAATCCTTCATCAACATGCTGTTATGCAATAAGGCATACCACAAACCAAAATGTCATGCAACATAAAGAAACAAAAAAAAAAAAACACATACTACAGGTTTTGCACTGAAAAGGTTCAAGGAGGCTCCAACAAATATATTGTCAATTTAAAAAAATTATTTCAACATGCTATTAGATATCTAAGTTTTTAAAGGTCATGCATTAAATGAAAAAATGGATCTTACAGCAATCCCCAGGATAGTGCTTGTTGAAAATAAGTATAGAAAATCTCCAATAACATGAACTGCTGCCCAGCCTTCTAATTTAGAAACATCGATCTTTTGGATTGCATTAAAGAGAACAACGGATGTAGCATCATTTACAACTCCTTCCCCAAAAACCAAACTATACAGACGAGGGGTCTCATCTTGATGAAGGACCTACACTTAAAATACCAGAAGTTCAGGATATCACTGCAATAGCTAGTCAGTGATTTAAAGAAAAGCTGAAAGATATTGCAAAATCTAACCAACCTGAAGTGTGCAGACAGTATCTGTTGAGGCAAATATTGTTCCAAGAGCTGAATAAAAAATAAGAACATTCGATTAAGCCAAATATCGAATATTGTTCCACAAGCTGAATAACAACAAGAGAATATCAATCACATCTTAAGACCAATCTCCTTGATGCAATGGTATGACATCAAAAACAATCAAATCAAACAGAAAGAGCAACCAAACCTAGATAATCCTGTGTACTTAGACCACTGAAACCGATCTTTGGAAAAAGCCACCAGCAGCCTAATTCAACATGCAACACATCAATCAGGAGAGGATTTTATAAAGCATACATAAAACATAATAGCAAAGGCTTTTCCTAAGGTCAGAAAGACAAACAGAATTAGATTACTAAAACACCTATAGTCAACGAAAGCCGGAAACAGAATAGAACATAGATAAAAAGAACAAGAGTTAATAGTTTCACTTGTTTAGATGCAGGACAAAAACAGCCAAAAGGTGAAGGCAAAAATAACCATTGATATGAAACAGCTTGATATGGTCAAAAGCTTCTTCTTATCTGTTTTCTACATTTAACTGGTGATTGTGATTATTTTACATTGTAGCAGGACCAGTAACAAGTTTTTGGAAAAAAGCATTAAAAACGCATGCAAATTAGTATGAATCCATAGACATGTCTTAGGGGGTCCAAACACTTGACTTTACATAATCAAAGCTTCCCAATCCTCATCTCCAACATCACTTCCTTCACCAATTAGTGCATGGAGGAATCAGCTATCAGTTATACATAATTTCTCAAACCATGCACAGGAAGCTCTCTTAAAAGCACAAGTAGTCAGACAATGATGATACGAAATGTGCTGAGTATAAAAAAGCTAAAATGAAGTCACACATGAATCTCCATCTAAGAATGGAGAAAAGAAATCCATCCAATTGATATCGTGCAAAGGGTTATCAAGTGCTAGAAGCAATGGTGAACACAACTAAACAAGGTCATCCTGGAAACTGGAGAAAAGGCATCCTCGTTAATACCTAATACTAAGAAAGCCACGCTACCAATAGACTTATAAAGCTTAATTAAATAAATTGTTCAAGATGTTTGTTTTGTAAACTCTTGCATGAAAAAAGGAAGGAGGCTATCAACTGTGTGAAGAACAAGGCCTTAAATCAACATGCATTTGAGAGAAATAGCAGCTTAAGTACTTGTGTATCAGGAGTTTCTCTTTTTCTTTTTTCCTTGTCATGAAAATTCTAGATTACCATTTTTATTGCATTTGTGGTCTCATCTAGAGTAATATGTGTCCATATAGGCTATCATAGATATACTTTCTAAGGCATCATGTCTATCTGGTACTTGCAAATATGACTTTAGAACTCATCTGGCATATGTCTGTTTTAATAGGTGATAATCCAAAACAGGGCTAGTCTTTCAGTTAATCAATTACAGAATTTAATCATTTGAGATGTGAAAATTACCAGCTGATATGATGGCAAATGATATGAGAACACCAACTACTCCAAACAACATTATAGTCAAAAAATTATGGAAGAACTGTTTCTTCTTAACCTGAAATCTGGAGTGACAAAGGAATGTGAGTTTAATGGAGTCAGAAAAACATCTAATATAATTATTTATCAAATTATGAGCACAATATGAAGTTGATGCTCTTACCCAGCATTAAAAATTATTGGTGGTAGAAGGTATATAAAGAATAGTTCCTCATCAAACTTCAGAATGTGAGAACTTTGACCTTTGCTTAAAAATAATATAATAGTTCCAACGATGCATCCCTATAAAGACAAGAGTATCGTAAGCCCTTTTAAGAAAGAAATATTATCAAAAGATCAAATATAAAATTACATCCAACATCTGGATAAAATAAGAGGGATAACTGTCTCAAATAAGCATGAAGGTCAAGTAATGCTTTTATAAAGTCTTCCATCCACATTCCAACCACTGGTAAGAGTAGCCTAATGCTTGTTTCTTAGTTCTATAATAAAATACATGATGAATGAATCCTCTAACACTGAACTAAAACCATCTCCTGGTCTCTAGCATTCTCTCATTTCCCCCCTATCAAGAATTGGTGAATTTTCTGCTGACATTGAAGTGGCTAACCATCTAACAAAATCTTGAGAAAGGGCATCTATTGTGGTTCAGACACTCTACACTCGCCCACTTTATGTGCAAAAAGTTGGGCTCAGCCCCCCTTTCTCCAATAAGGCCCTCCTGATAAACCCATCAGTCAATCCGCTGCCAATGTTGATGAGAATACAGTAGCATTTCTGCTCCACGAAGCCAAACAACATTACTCTTGATGAGGAATTGTTCAGACAAGTGAATTCATTGTTGAGTTTTATAGTCCAACCTCAAGGTAGAGCCTCTGAGAAAATCTGATTTAGACTTGGTAAGCAGCTTGATTCCATTCCCATGATGTCAGGACTTTATCCCAAAATTGCAAATGCCTGAAAAACCATCATGTGAATTAACTTCACCTTTTCATTTTGGTTCTGAAAACAGCATTAGAATCAACTTCACTGCAGCTGAACTTGAGTTTGATATTAAGGAACCCATATTTGGATCAGTGGATGTCGATTCGTGGGTTTCCCTTAGCAATACAAACAGACTGTACATCTCTAGACTTCAGAGAGTATGATGTGGTGGGATGGAATGCTACAGACCTTTCTGCCAAAATTTATGGCTTTTTTAGATATCACTGTTTATATGATGGATTTTATAAGGTCATATCTAGTTCTGCAACCAATAGTTCCAAAACATGAACAGCCAAGAACAATAGGAATTGCAACTATATATTTATATCAAGAAAGTGACTCCAAGTCCACAACAACTATAAGTTACCTAGCTAGCATAGGTATCAGATATGGCCAACATCCTCTACACAAGATGGGCACAGTGAGAACCAAGAAATAGAAAATAAAAATTGCATAGGGCTAGTTTCTGAAATGGAAACCTTCATATAGCAAGCTCTGTAAGAAAACCACAATTCTAGGGATCAGAAAGTTTCTTCTCTAGGCCAAGATGAACAATAAGACAACACAAACTCCCGCTTCTAAAGGTCAAAGCCACAAAATCAACAATTTTAGCAACTGCAATGATAAACCAAATGTAATTTCATGCTAGGCTATGTGCATTTCATCTGCAGTACCAAAAACATAGATGAGTGCGATGCCTCTTCACGTCTTCCGTCGTGTTCAATCATATCAGAGTTCACAAGCTTCCCTAACTCACCTACTTAGAAAATGAGTTTGCTATAGTTATTTTCCTCATATTTCCTGATGTGAAGGCTCATGCATTCCATTAGTTTCCCAATTAGCCCTAGATTGTCATTTATTTGATGCCTGAAAGCAATAGGTCTAGAAATTACAAGGAACATACACTACTGTCTCTCCCCATTCCATATGTAAGGTTTTTCTGAGTGAATTTGAGAAAAAATCATCTAACATCCTTTTCTATGTGGATCCTTAGCAGCCAAATATTAGTGGCATAGCTACCCAATTGTAATTTATGACTCTCTTCATCAGCGCCCAATTTTTTGTATTATTATCATTACCACTAAGCATCAAAAGCAATTTGTCAAAAACAAAAGCTCGTAAAGAAGTATAGACTTGCATGGATCATCATTATTTTGTCAAAATTCCTTTAACGTTCTTTCTGGCCCATCAACTAAACACATCCCCCAGATCAAGTCAGAAATGATGACAAGCATCTGTTTTGAGCCATGTAAGATAGGCATGACCGCCAATATGAATTCATACACCGAACAATGTCAGAATCACATCACTAATCCTTCAACTACCCAACCGGAAGAGCTATCATCAAGCCCAAAACTGAACACTTTTGAACCCAAACTTAGAAACAGAGGCCTTTATTCTAAGTAGAGAAACAAGAAATGGGATGTGAAGGCAAATCAGTGGGTCCCTTGTTTGAATAATACATTAAACCGTATCCGTTATCCGATATCAAAGATTGATGGATTACAAAAACTAAATACCATTTAAGAACAGGAACATGCATCCTGATGAAACCTTATTTGGCTTTATTTCCAAGATCTGGCCTCTCCCTTTCGTTATTTCGATCAAAAGAACCATTTCGTTCACTCTTTCATATATGCAACCGGATTTATCATCACGGAGAGGGTGCACAGTGATTGGAATCGAAGCTTACGATTAGCATGGCGGTGATGGACTCGTTAGCCCATCGATTCTCTCCGAGCAAGTGCCCGACGACGATACAGAGGCAGAGCACGGCGGCGTACACCGAGATTGAGACGACGCGGTCGTGATCGGCGTCATTGGAGGAGAAGATCCGGGCAAAGGAGAGGAGATCGGACAACTCCATCGTTGACATCGAAATACGACGAAAAGGTGGGGGGGTGGGCCGGCAGGCCGTGGAGCGGGGAGTTTTGGAGGGGAGGGGAAGAGGTTCTGGGTTTTGGGCAGGACGGCGGCACGGGCAGCTGGTTGCCACGTTGCCTTGCTCCTATGAAATGGCTTCTCTTTAGAGCGCCACGTGGTGGAACATCATATGATCATGCGGGTGGGACCTACTAGAGCTGCCAGGTGAGACGTTTGCTGATCTCACGGATTCTTATTGGCTCTTTGGAGCAATGCTTATTAAATGCTTAGCGGTTGTTCTCGCACGCTCCGCTCAGGCTGGTTTGGTTGACGGTTAAAGGTATCACGAAATTTTATTTTATTTTTTATGAATTAAAATATTTAATTTATATTTTTAAATTCTGTTCATGACTTTATTTTTATTTGATTTAAATTTTTATATTTTATAAAAAATAAAATTTTATTGATATCATAAAATTTATTTTTTTCATTATAATTTGTTTTTTTTTTCAATATACTTTTCTTTTTTATTGTATATTTTTTTTCAAATCAACGGGTAAAAGAAGGGAAAAAACGTTTCAGTTCTGTCTCGTTTGCTTCTCTTTAAATTTATGGGATGTCAACTGAAAGAGAGGTAAGAATTAGTTGACATATTTTCTACATATTAATGTTGTTGTGTCAATTTGACTTTTAATCCTTAATATCTTTTTTGCTGTTGTGCTTTTTTTGAGGTATGTTTCTTTTAAAAGTTAAAAAATTTAAGAATTGTATCCTATTATGATTTCGCTGCTTTTTTTTTTTCTACTTCTAAAATGGTTTGAAGATTTTTCTATATATTTTTTTTATTTATCGAAGGATGGCGTTGCGATGATTCAATCCAAGTTTAAGGACTTGAATATTTTTTTTTTTTCTTAAGGTTATAATTGATATTCTTCACTACTCTTTTGAAAAAAAATTTATTTAATCAAACATTATAGTTTTATCTTTTTTAAAAAAAATATCTGTTTTCATGATCAACCAAATGTGATAATTCAAACATTTTATGCTTAAAAATTTAATTTTTAAATATTTTATTTTTATCTGAAAATTATTTTTTACGAACCAAACGAACCCTGGATGGCAATGGATGCCCGGGAGAATCAAATGCATCCCTCGCCAGAGGTGATTGAAAAAAAAAAATAAAGAAAAAGAAATCTGTGGCATCCAATGGAGGGCAGGACTGCTGAAGCCAAGCGTAGCCACCGAAGTTCATCGTGTTCTGAAAAACATCCACAGCCTTCTTAACTGTCCTTTTGTACATTCCTCCTCCTAAATTTTATTATCTTAATAAAGGCTTGGGAGAAGGGAAGAGTTTTCCTCCCACTCCCAAATTTTACGCTATATATATATATATATATATATTTCATTCCTGCTCCTCTCTCCAACTCCATCCACGTCTCGGAAAAAAGCTTTTCATATTTACGTAAAATTATTTTATATTCATATTTACGTTTCAAATCATTTTGGCAAGAGTTCATTATGATATAGAAAAGAATAGTAAAATTATTTTAAAAATTATTTTGATCTTTGAAACTTTCAGTGCAAGAAATAGGATAGGAATTTGGAAGCTAAGGATCGACATTTATTAAAGAAGATTAGTGGCTCCTCTTTGCACCCATGAAGATAAAAATGCTTACTCTTCTGTTTTACAGTGAAGAAAGCCTCACTGCCACCTTATGCCGCATATATCTGCAAGATTTAAGGCTTCTCCTAACAAGCTGGAGATATGAAAGAAGAGCTTTTGTGCTGCATTAAGTATTTGTTATTTACGAAGACACTTGTATAATGCTCCCAAGTCGGCCACCAAGATCATCTTCATGCTTCTGAGAATTTAGCCCATCAACAACTATCATTGCATCAAGGTACTGTTGGCTTTGATCGGTTAATAGGATAAATTGATGGATTAAATAATAAAATTATCAATTTTAAAATAATTATGAAAGGCCAACCTATAGTCTAATATTTAAGTATTCATATTTTAAAATTAAAATTATTTCATAATTAGGCACATTGGGAAACTTATTTTTAAAAAAATTAGGACAAAACAGTAATATTAAAATATGTAAATATCTAAAATTTACAACTAAATAAAGTAATCATTTCTTCTAGTCAAAAATAATATTCTTTAACAATAGAAATTTATAGGGTATATTTTACATTATGTATTTAAAAAAGACTATGGATATAAAAATAATTATATTTTATGAAGAAAATAACCAGATTTCAAGTTCAGGAATGAAGATTTCGGTTATCATCCTCAAACTCAAATCTAAACCTAATAAATTTTTAAATTTTTTTCTTATCTCCATCTCCATCCCTATTTAAACCATCTAAACCCATCCCTTTAGGATGGTTCCTTGCAGGGATTGAATTTTCTCATCTTCATTGCCATCCCTAACTTCAATCATATAAAGTTATAGAATAGCATTTAATATAGCTCGATATCAGCATTAAAATTTAGTTGCTTACTATATGACTGGAGTACATATTTGTACGAAAGTAGTAGCAGTAACGATGAAGTCGAGTTATATCCTATATAAATTTTTTTGATGCAAATTGAAATAAAAAATCATCAATTCAAACCTATCTATTTAATGAATAAGTTAGATATGTTTTACCTATCTTATCTGTTTACTGGATAGATATGGTCAAATATAAAGTTAAAGTTTGATTCAGATCTGAATTAGAGTTAGGCCTGTATCTTAATTGGAGTCAAGAGAAGAGCAAACCCTAGAAATGGGACGGCCTAGAGAGCAAGGATGAGGAGGGCTTTTTAAGAGGTGTCACCAATGAGAGAAGAGAGAAGCATAAGGGGGTAAAAAAAAAAAACAGAGGAAAGAGTAAAGAAATTGACTGCTAATACCCCGTATGGACCAAGATCCTAAGCCACCTACTCTCCAAATTCTAACTTCACTTGAGTCCTAAACCTCAAATCAAATAGATTAAACAGGGAGATTGTAGATAGATTGAGTCAATCCGGCCTAATTATTAGACGGATTGAGAAACTTGGCTCGTTTAATAAACAAGCCAAAATGGCTTAATCTATTTGTATCCTGAATATTTTGTCCGAACCTAAACATACACATGTTTATTATTGTTTGAGTGCATATCAAATTGACAAATTGGATCGCAATTTTCCACAACTAATGACAAATAATTTAAATAACAGTTGTTATAATTATTTTGAGAAAATCTGTTGATATTATGTAATTTATATTGTTAAATCTAGACGCATGTTAACCGCACAATAAAAAGCATCATCCCACCTTTCTTATCGGCAATACACAAGTAGGTGAATTGTGTAGTTCTTAATTTCTTAAAATATTTGATTTTAACTCAAATTTTTGTTTTTCTGAAATTAAGAAAGAGATAATGGATAAAGGAAGAAAGTTGGATAACGGTGAGTTTCAAATTTTTGATTTTAAAAAGAGTTTTCGGTGCAATTTCACCAGAAGCCATTGTATGTTCGGTCGAAATGTCCAGTGGATAGCAACCGCTAAGGAAATTTATGTATTATAAGAGATATATTGATAATAAAATTTTAAAAACAGTTCTCATTTGGCTTTTAATTGATTGCAAAAAATATTATATAACATAAATAATGGCTGTATGTTATTATTAAACTCATGCATTGTTTGTCTAAATATTTTTTATTTATTTTTTAATATTTATACAATACAAAAATATATCTTTGCCGGATAAATAATGGTTTTGAGTAAAACAATACTTTTATTTTTTTTCAACATCATTCATTATTTTCTGTTGTAACAACAAGTAATCACTGTTTCAACAGTCCTCTGTTTGATTTGAATAATATCAATTTGGACAAGTATGGATGTGTTACGATAATTATAATCATTATAACAATTACTAATAATTTTATTTACGGTTACATGTCATTGAAATCATGGTTAAACCATTGCAAGAAAAGCTATCTCAACCTAGAATGAATGAAACTCAAAGCAGATATGAAATATTAACTCTTGTGCTCTGGTTTTAGCTTGGAATTTTTCTTTTTAAAACTTGAGAGTGCTTTGTTTTGTGATAACTTAGAAGTCCCACACAAAGAGGTTCGCTGCCACTCGAGCATCCTTACATCTGGAAGCCTGTACAGTGTCTGCTAATTGCTCAGAATAATATGACAGAAATGTTGCACTTCTGTTTCTTTGCAGTTACCACTGCTCGATTTTTTTTTTTTTTTTTCTGATCACGAAACAAATTACTGTCCTAGAAAACGATACATGTCTAACATCTGCATCAAGTTTCTTCTAATCAAGCTTTGATGCCAACCAAACTAGAACTGGATCTGGAAACCAATTCTGGTTTGCATCTCAGAGCTTTGGAAAGTCAGACAAACATATTGGTCTGCATCAGATCAAGCTTTGATGCCATGGAGCAATGACGTAGCTTCACCTTCTGGTTCTCTATTTTACTTGGAATTAAATCAGATCTCAAAACTTGGACCATATGATTGTAAACAGAGAAGTCCACTTCCAAGCATGAATGGTTCTTAGTAATTTAGCATCCTCTGTTCCTGTACCTTTTACTCGAACCATTGAAGCTAAGATTCGATACCCTCTTTAACATCCAAAACTTCCATCTTTATTTCTTCACAAGCTCATACAGTTAGGCACTCTATATTCTTTGACATCTAAATAAGCTTTTAGTTTGGCAAGCAAAGCGGAGAAAAAGAAAGAAAAAGAGCTAAACAAAGAACACATCATCGAGAAAGCAGCAGCTACCAGCTCAAACGGCGAGTTTCTGAGCCAGCTCTCTCTCTACAGCCCTCTTGAGGAAGCTCCCCTCCTCCACCACCATCTGAACTGGCAAGAAGCCGAGGCCATTTGCCACAGCAAGCATCATCTCCCTCATCTCAGCCCGAAACTCCTCCAAGTCCACGGTTCCGTTGCCATCATGATCGAACCGAGCGAACAAGCCACGGTAGACTTGAAGCAGCTCATCAGGGCTCAATCTCACTTCATCCACGCCGAAGTGGGTCTCAAGAACCCTGAGGCTCATCAGCTCCCTCGCCATCTCCGCATACGAGAGCAGGCCGTCGTGGTTGGTGTCGAGGCCGGCGAACCGGTCCTCGACGGACAAATTGAAGGCCGCTTCATCCTCGATGAAGTTGCGAATTGTAGCTCCGTCTAGCACTTCTACACTCATCTTTGGATCGATGCAAATGCTTCAAGAACTACGAGGAGATCAGAGCTCTGCTTTGAGGAAAGGAAGGTGGTTGGCCTTCTGATTTATAGAGGGAGGGAGAGAAGAGGTTTGTGATGTCTTTTGCTATGGGCTTGGTCGGTTTGGGTGGGTCGGCGGCTGGCCGTGGTTCCTCTGGTGAGGCGGGCTCGACGCGTTGACCGGTCAATCTTGGGAACCACCGAACGCGGAAGGTCAAGCTGGTCAAAATCCATTGGTGAACCCCATGGAATGCTTGCAAGCAACGCAGGCGAGGGTACAAGTTCTTCTTTTTGGTCTTCTGGCTGCCTCCGGTTTTTGGATCAATGTTTTGGAATATTCTTTGGACGAACAATACCAAGAAGATGCCAAAAGATATTCCAAGTCAAGAAGTCGTATGGAGAGCGTCGACTTGGAATGTGATGCAACTCATCATGTTAGCCGCGTATGGGGTGTCGTAATGCCCACTGGCAATCCAAGGCTTGATTCCTTATTCTTCCAAACCTACCTGATGGGTTGATTTTTTTTTTTTTTTTTTTAAACAAAAGTATTTGTTCCTTCGATCTTTTGCAAAGCAACGTTCAGAGAACCACAGAAAAGGTGCAGCAACCATCTGGTTCAAGCGCTTGGAAAACGTCTTCTAATATAATGGTTTGTGCATCACCCAGTTTGCTTATATAATAGATAGTTAACTAGAAAGAATATAATAGTAGTATTGGCTTAGAACTGAGGGAGTTTAACCTCTTGGTTTGATAAAGAGGAATGAATCATCCTATAGCAGCATGTCCGACTGTTTCGTACTGAATCAAACTGTTCGAATCAATTTGGTACAGTGGCAGACATGAGTAAAGCTTCTTGTTCTATCAAATTGGTACACTATTGAATCAATACGATACGCACCATACTCAATCATATCAATATAGTACCAATATAATACAATGCTCAATACAATGGACCTTAGTATAGAGTGATAATTCTCGGACACTTAGGAAGGAGGAGATAATCTTATACTAGCAACAGCTAAAAGAACTTGAGTAAGAGGGGATGGCTACATCTGGAGTAGTGGAGAAACAACAGGGTGTTTGTTATTGGATTGTTGGTTACAAGGCAGGTTCGGGATCATTTTATACAACCATTGAGTATAGGCTCATTTTCTTCAACTTTTTAACTTACAAAATCTAGTCTTCAGAAAACTTTGAAACATGGTTGGTTTTTGTTGATCATGGCAATATCCTTCTAAATTTTGATTATAGGGTTTTGCTCAAATTCAATTCAATTCAATTAAGAAGTAAGGAGTTCAATGTCTAAAGTTAAATACGATAATGATTTAGACTTCTTCAAAAGAGTTTGCATAACTTCTTTTTTTTTGGGGGTTGAATATTGATATTTATTTTCCATCTCATGAAATGAACTATGGGAAAATCATCTCTTCCAAAAAAAAATAATGCTTCAATTAATATGTTGGCGGGTCAAGTTCATATAGCCTTAAAAATTCAAGTATAAGTTAATTGATAACAGAATAACTTAAAATATAACTTTTCTTTTTTTTTTTTTTTTTTCATCTGATGTTAAATTATTCATGCATGAAGTTATTATAAGCTAAATGCTCAAGTGGGATGTGTGTTTATCAATCTTGATATGCCTATCCTGATTGCCTCTCTTTGACATATATCATAACCATTCATGAAGTGACTCTGAATATCGTTTTGATCAAATAGGAATATCAAAATGTAGTATTCTTCACTCTTGATTTAATCTTTTCTTTGAAAAAAAGGTTAGATTCTTCACAATTATTCAACAACTCACACTTCTAGTCTATTATGTGCTTGCTGCATGCTAAATTCCAACACTTAATGATTACAAGCATTGGATACTGATGTGTCTTGATGGTAACTAACCCAGCATGCATGATTTTCTTATTGGGCCAGTATGAAGATGGCATGTTAGATATCATGTTCATGACACCAATGCAGCTTGTCCAAGGGCAGTTAGGTCTCATGAAATTTGATCAAAACTTGTGAGTCTTAACAAAATCAAGCGAAATTTATTTATTTTTAATAAGTCTAAAATCAGACTCATTGGTTTTGCAACTTAATCAACTAGCCTAGACCTGGCAAATGAATTCCACTCCATCTAAGGAATGATCACATCACCTTCCTAGGAGGAAGATGCTTTTCTCCCCAATTTCATTTTTGATCGCAACCTTTAGCAAATAGTCACAACTAGCATATCACATCTAGTTTTGAAGAATTTTTCAACCATGTACTCCATCTGATCATGGAATGAACTTGGTTGGTATTTACTTCCTAGTTTTTAACCCTGAAAATTTCCTCAATGCTCTTATAAACTAATGTATGAGCAAAAAATAAGTAACAATCTCAAGTACCACATTATCATGGGATAAAAGATGTTGACTAGTCATATCTGTCAAGTTACTAGCAATTCAAACTTGAACTTTTATCCGAAGGAAAAATTTCGATATCCATCAAAATTAGCTGTAATTTCAAAAATTGTTCACGCGTAGTGAAGACAATCTTATTGAAGTTTAAAATTTTGTAAAAAATTTCGTGATTATGAGAAGTTACATAAAAAGAATGGAATTATCAAGTAGTTTTGATACTCATTTTAATACTTGATCATCTAACATTACATCAATTGCATGTCTCACCTACATATGCAAGTAGTGTCATGATAAATTGAAATCTAGAGATGCTACAATAGCATTAATAACAATATCCAGGATTTGCTTCTTAGACCTCTACTAAGATCAAGTATCCAGGAAAGCGAGACTCGCCAACTGAGGTTACAATAGACCTAGTCTAAGCAATATGCAAGTTAATCAACCTTTTTTTTAACATAAAATTAAGAGGATTAGATATGTAGATTCTAACTATATATATGATTTAACTATCCCTTCACAAATGAATCAAGTTTAAAGACAACCAATGTTTTAATCATGGTCTCAAGCCATTGAATTGTAGCATCGAAAATGGGGACAGCGAAAGGAAAAAAATTTCAACCCCAGCCAAAACTTTAACAACATAATCATACATGACAGATGGATCACTGTTATGTGCATGCAACACATACTCTAAATGAGTGCTAGATTAGGTTTGGTATCTCATACACAACATGGTCCATAGAGCATTATTTCATAATGAAAAAGAGGTGCCATATTTCCACAGTTCCGCTAATCTTTCTAGATCTCATTGCACAACCACCACACTGGGGATCCAATGATCTTTGTAAGCAGTGTTTGTCTCAAGATCGATCGCAAATTAATGAGAATCATGAAGCTTGGGTGCAGCCCGAGGGACCATTAAATATGATCTATGGCCCCACCATGCAAATATGCAGTGCATGTAGGTTGATAAGGAAATGAAATTTATGTAAAAAATGATATCTTGGAAGATCCTTTCATTTGTGGTAGCACTAAAATCTTACACTATGCTAATGATATCTTGTTATTTGTCCAAGCCAATAAAGACTATTTGACTGTACTAATGATGGTTCCTCATTGCTCTGAATTGATTATTAGTCTCATTGTCAATTATCGAAAAAGCTCGGTGTCATCTATTGAGAGTGATCTAAACTGAAAGGTGTGCAAGTGGCTTAACTGTAAGTTCTATACCTTGCCTTTTATTTTCCTTGTGCTGCATTTATCCACTGATAAACCCTCCAAATCTAATTGGTTGGCATTGATTCAAAAGGTAGAGTCAAAATTGATCTAGTGGAGAAGAAAATTTCTCTCTTTTGGGCGGCAGACTTACTCTGATCCATTTAGTGCTTTCTGCTCTGATACAATATTACATGCCAAACTATAAGCTTCTGACTTGAGTCATCAAATGGCTAGACAAGCATATAAAGGCTTTTCATTGGAGAGGTCACCTGCCACCACTAGCACACCCTACAAAGTCAATGGGGAAATAGTTTGTATGGAAAAGGAAGAAGGTGGCTTTGGGGCTAAAAACCTCAATCTTATGAATCAATCTCTCTTGGTAAAATGGGACTAGAGATATCTACTCAATGATCTAAGTCCTTGGAGGGAACAAGTTCATCGTTATTATCATAAAAGGATCAAACTCTCCTTGTTGGAAGCTATCTACAGGATGCTTTAGCCTTTGATGAGATAGTATCAGCTCATTCCCATCCTTTTGGAATAGAATTCCATACAAGATTAGAAATGAACTTCCCTCAATTTATTAATAAGGAAAGGAAAATAAAAAATAAAAAGTAGAAATGGAAGAAGAGGGAGAAGAGATAAAAGAGCTGGCAGAAATTCAAAACAAGATCGGACCAACAATAGATTCAAATAGAAAACAAAGCAACTCCTATTGAACAGTTGCAGGAATCAAGTAGGAAAGTGAATCCCAAAGTCTTCGATGCCCATTCAATGCCTTGACTGAACAAAGTTGCTCCCATTGGCTGAAAGGTTTTTTTGAAGAACAGTGAAAGCATAGCTACTCCTCCAAAGGAATAGTCTTGCATTGTGCTCATTCCAAACATGCCAACACGCAGATATAAGCTGTTGATCCCAAGCCTTCTAATGCATGTAGGAATTTTTTTTCCTCCTCCAGGAAAGAAGATTAGAAGTGACCTTGAGATGCTTTTTTAGAATGACAATTGGCTTTGTAAAGTCCCTCTCAAAACTCTCTTCCCTATTCTCTCTAAATTGAGTAGTAAAAAATCTAGTTTTGTTGCCTCCTCATTTAACAAAAAATTGGCTCAATGGAAGCTCCAACAACTAGTCTCTACAATGAAAAGTGCTCCAAAAGAATTTACTAAATTCTTTTTTCTTTTGTCAAGTGTTTGCTTAAATTCATGGATGATCATCTTATGTAGGTGCAAGATAACAAAGGAAACTTTTCTACTACATTTCTCTATTGTTTTTTAAATACAATATGTATCAAATGAGATAAATTCCTTATCGAAGTTAAGAATGCCTTTAAAAAATCAAATGGTTCATCTAGTTATGCTTGAAAAACAAGCTAAGTACCAGAGAAAATTTAAATAGAAATCGTGGGAAGTATCTCAGGGAATGTGTTCTTTGGAACAGCAGCTCTAAAATAGTGGATCATATCTTCACTAGCTGTTCATTTTTCTTGTACATTTGGCATATCATTTGTTTGCAATTGGAGTATTGTAGCTGCCAAATGCAATTATCCTTTTTCACTTGGAATGGAGACAAATTTTTTTAAGGGGTATTCAATATTTGATTTTCATGCTTATAGCAGCCATATATTGGCCATGTCGGAAAGGAAGAAATTCAAGAATATTTTACCACAGTTGGCCTAGCTAGTCTTAGCTTTTTTTATCCTATGCCGTCACTAACCTTCAGCATTGGCTAAAGTTTGAGTGTAGATCAAATTCTAAGTAGCATATCAGTAGCTTGATGTTCAATGCCAACTTGCCTAATTTCGTGAGAACTCAGAATTATAACATGGCCTCAAGGGAGTTTCAGTCATCTGCCTCTAGCTACTTTGATCCCATATTTCTCTTCTAAGTACAGCTGTCTTATATATGTTTGAAACTTTGTTTTTTAGCTATGTGTGAAGCTCTACTTTAAAAATTTGTATCAATGTCCTATCAATACCTAATATTTCTTTTAAAATAAAATTCAGGTAGCTAAGCCTTTCAAAATAAATGCCTACATCTTCTTTTGAAAAAAAACTCTTCATACGGTTCGTCATCACTCTGATCCTTAATTTTTAAATCATGGGATAGATTATGCTTTTGTATCTGTGCTGGGTGCCTTAATGTCCTCATGATCGAACCGAGCAAATAGGACACGTTAGAAATGAACAAGCTCTTGTAACACCCAAAAAATAGTTTCACATTAGATGTGAAAAAAAGTGTTATATTCCACTCGAATTTTTGAGTCACGTGGTTTTGGTCCGTTAATAGGCTAATTGAGCCAGCAGATGGACTTAAAGTGTTACAAATGGTATCAAAACCGATATGAGTGAGCAAAAGTTGATGGACATAAAAAAAAGGACGGTGATAGGGTTCCGCTATGCCATGGAACCATACTATATATGTCATGGAGCCATCTTATAGTACCAACGATTCGGCTCGAGATAGATTTTGAAAGAAAAAGTGTTAACTCAAGTTCACTTCTACTTATTAACTTTCATTTGAGTTATTTTATGATGCAATTTCAGCCCATTAACGAATTAAAATGGTGGCTTCACCGGTCAAGCACGCACAACTCCAAAGCGAAGGAAAGTTTGAAAAGAATGAAAAGAAATCGATTGGAACGCGAAGAATGCCTTGTTTTGAGGAAGGAGTGGCATCCACACTTTGGCTTGGCCCTGTGGGTCGCGGCGTGTTGTTTTGCACCCTTTGTTTCAGAGGGTCCATGGCTTTTGAATTTCGATGTGCTGGAGGAAGTGCATGAGAATTTGGGAGGCAAAGTCCACACGACTAGAAGGTCAAAACACAAAAATAAAAAAAGAACAAGCCTGTCCTACTTTTTCTTGACGCGAAGTCGGCAGAAGACTTGCAGGGCCCCAGGGCTACGGCCCAACAACCGGCCCGCGGAGAACGCCATTGACCAACCACTGTTTTCCACGAGGGGCGAGTCAATGATGCCCCTCGTTTTCGCATCAAGAAAGAACTTGCCCCGGATTTAGATGGTCTCGCAAGGAGTCACGGTTGTGCCGCTGAATCTAATTCGCCCACTGGTGTTGTTCTTGCTTGGTAATTAAGCATGGGTTATTATTTAGACTTTAGACAACACCACTAATTAATTAATGATCATGGTTTTTTATCCACCTCCTTTAAGGAATGTACTGCTAAGATGCTATATACCATATACAATGAATGCCCTTTTGAAAACATTGCTTTCATCCATGCATATTGTCACTTTGCAGCTGGCATAATTTGAGGGGAACATTAGACGGCAACCGAATGGAAATGACCATGATCATTTACTTTAACGGTTTTGTAGTATTTATATGTGATAATGTGCTTGTAATTTCTTTTAGAATATATTCTTTTTATTATTAAATCATATGATAATGTTTTGATTTCAAAGCAACACATTCATTATCATCATATATTGCAATCCAAGCTCATGTTATAACCATGGACAACGGCTTTATATGATTTGTTTATTTATGTGAGAACTTGTCTTGTTCTATCGATCAGAGTAGAGCCTTTAAGCTTTTACCAGATTTGAAATGGGTTTTTCATCCAAAATTTTTTGTGAGTTTGTGTGTATGAGAGAGAGAGAGAGAGAGAGAGAGAGATAGAGATTTTATGTTCACAATGTGATTATTAATAATGTAAACAAAATATGATTTTTATGTTTTTTATATGGTCAAATTATAATCTTAATAAAAAGAGTGATTAAAGTATGTTTTAAAGATAATTAAAAAAAAAAAAAAAGATAGGAGACAAAAGAATTGGGTTAGGAAACTTCATTCTCCATGAGGCTAAAGAGTCATGAGCTAGCTTCTAACAACGGTATCAAACAAGTCCTTCCTAACGGACTCATACAAGCTTCATTCAAGCTTCGGGTTACCTCTCTGTCCATGACTCCAATCAGCTAGCCCAGGGGATGCAATTTAGGTCCACAATGGTGTCAATTTCAGGCCATGGCAAACTTTGGGGAACCTATTTCACATCACATGTTAAATGGCCTATCAAACAACCTCCTGCTATCACTGATTTAACTTTCCCTGCTCCTCCCAATCATCTATATTACCACATCGATGTACATCTTTTCTAATTAATAAATTTAAGGAGAAGTGTTTCACTAATTATATAACGATCGACACTGAAGCCAAGCATTAGCATGCAGCACCGCAAATTTAATTTTTATAAAACTACCATTTATTTCTTCATAGGCTCGTACAAACATGCGGCCTCTTTTCTCGTATTCGTATAACCCTTGAAACAAAAAAAAAGGACTCGATGGTTACTTAGCGCGAAGACAAAGAAAGCAAGAAGATAACTAGAAAAGCGGCGACGGTTCTCCGGTCAGGTCAGCTCAAGCAGCGAGCTTTCCGGCCAACTCTCTTTCAACTGCCATCTTGAGGAAGCTCCCGTCCTCGAGCACCATTTGGACGGGCAAGAACCCCAGCCCGTTAGCCACCGCAAGCATCATCTCCCTCATCTCGGCGCGGAACTCCTCCAAGTCCACCGCTCCATTGCCGTCGCGATCGAACCGAGCGAACAGGCCATGGTAGAGCTGAACGAGCTCGTCGGGGCTCAACCCCACCTCGTCCACGCCGAAGCGTTTCTCGAGCACCCGAAGGCTCATCAGCTCCCTTGCCATCTCCGCATACGACAGCAGGCCATCCCGGTCCGTGTCGAGGCCCGCAAACCGGTCCTCGATGGACACGTTGAAGGCCTCCTCGTCCTCGACGAAGTCGCGAATGGTGGCTCCGTCCAGCACTTCAACGCTCATCTTTGCTCAAGGGCTTGCTAAACGATGGATATATCTGGTGGAAAATATGAGAGGGAGTTAGAATCAGAAGACCGGCTTTGGTTTGGTTTGGTTTGGTTTGAAGAGCGTTGAGATAGGCCTCCTTATATACGCAATGGGTTGAGTTGTGGTAGGAGCTGATGGTATTCTTTTGTTAGGGGTGCTGGCGTGTTGTTTTGGAGGGCCTGTGGTTTCTGATTTCTTAGCGACGGAGAAGTTAGGGGGTGGAAACAAAGAAGACCGTGGAAAGCCTTACAAAGAGTCGGAAAGTGGGCTTTTCGGCCGAAGGCTGAGGCGATGAATGTTGGGTCGGTGAGGTTCTCGTACGATCGAACTGTCCATTGGACGCTTGACAAGAAATGAAAAACTGGCAAATCCATTGGAAGGGGATCGCCGAGTGAAACCGTGAGCCATCATCTTTCAAAAGGTTTGGGTTAAAGAATTTCCATTTTTAATTGATGGGTCCAGAACGTAAACTGGGCATGACAATGAGTTGGTTCCGGTCAGGCTCGGCTCCACCTGCCCCCCCCTCCCATTAAGTGCTCAATGTTGTGATAAAAACTTAGGCTTGTGCCTGTCACACGCATGGCTTTTGGAAGAGTCATTGATCGGTAGATCTAATATACCATATGTCTGATAGGTCAGTTTAATTAATGTCTGCACATTGATCGTGGCCACATCGATGTGCATGTGAGAGCCATAACGGTATAATTATTAGTAGACTAATCCTTTTTGAATAAGATCTTAAGTTGTGAGAAATGTAACAAATCGAACTTAATTAAAGCAAGAGTCACTACAAATAGGCTCTATATATTTATGATGGGATTTGAATGCGAAATTAGATATGGACTCTTAGCCTGGCAAGAATATCAAAACTTAAACAAGAAAAGTTTATGCAAATTTATGCTGGCAAGTATTTAGTCCCACATCAATTATGTACTGGAGAGATCGTAAATACTTATATAAGATCGAAAAGCCTAAATAATACTTTCTGTCTAAGCTTTTTAGGTTAGGTTTTAAGCTATGATACTTGATTTATCAGGCACATGGTAGAGTAGGTCTATCGAAGAATGGCTTCTTTCGAAGGATGAATGTTTATATAAAAAGGGATTGGCAGCAGATTAAGAGGAATATCCGTAATAATTTTTTTTTTATTTAAGAGAAAAAAAAAAGTAATGATTGTCTTGCTAGAACGAAGCTATTGGTTATGAGCTGGTTCTTTTTTTTAAAGAGAAGTATAATTTAACATTTGAATTTTAAAGTATCAATTTGATGAGCTACATTCATTGTAGTCCGCTTCTAAATTTATCAATTAATTGGTAAAATTAGGCTTGAGATTGGGCACTTACTAGAGCAAAAACTAGTTTAAAACCTTTGTTAGAGTAGAATCTCTAATAACACTCTTTATATTGTATTTTAAATGTGAACATATTGAAGTATTATCTTACCTGTAACTATATAATATGTGTGTATTTTGAGAGCAAGGGAGGTGGCCCATTATCATATGATTGTCCAACTCCAAACCATCCAAAGCCTTTTTTATTAGTTAGGTTGAGAGGTGTGGCCATAGACAATGCCCTATTGTCTGATTGCATTTTTTATATTTTTAAATATTAATATAATGCAAGATGAGATGTTTTGATTGGCTGCAATACCTCTCCTCCATTTGGAAGAGGATCCAACCCTTTTTTTTTTTTTTAAGAACCATGTTTGAATGAGTTTGATTGAACTCAAGTAAGGACATGATTTAAGGCAAAACCACTGGCATCAACAACTGATAGCTTTGTCAGATGACCTAATTGATACCTTCCTAATCAAACTTCAAACCTTCCATAGTATTTCTCTAGTAGTGTGATCTATTTAGATCTAGTATCTTTTAATTATTTGAAGTAGTTGGTAGTGCCTCTACCATTATTTCATAAAAAATAGTATATTACTTATGCATAAACAATAAGATTTTTTTTTTGAAGAAAAAAAAAAAAGTAAGTTTGCAAATATGAATACAATAAATAAGAATGGCAACAGATCAAAGTGAGAGCAAGAAGCGAAGATGGGGAGGCATTCCCTTTTCTCGTCCTCATCACTGTTTTATCCCTCTATCTTTATTTTCATCTTTACCAATAAGAATGAGACTTCCCCATCTTATCTCCATGGAACCCCTATAGGGGATAGCTATTCCCACGAAACCCATTTTTAATAATGTCTTCATCCTCGTTCTCATGAAAATCTCCATTCTCATGAGGACCCTATCTCCACCAAGTTTTTTTTAATATTAAAATATTTATTTTTTTATTTTGATTCTACTCACTATATTTAAAAAATAAAAATAAAAATAAAATATTGAGTTTCATATTACAAACTAAATAGTTTAAATAAATTTACTATGATTTTAAATTTTATGAGCTAATTCATAAGAAATACATTAAATCATATTCTCAAAGAACATTGTAACATAAGTCCATGATCTCGCGAGATGAGGATTTAAATAATATAAAATATATGGAGGCCCCATGGGATAAGGATTGGGGACTCTAAGAAGTAAGGGATATCCTTCTCATCCTAATTTATGCAGATAAAAATTTTTTATCTCCATCCTCATAAGAAAAAAATCTCTTTATCCCTACCCTATTCAAGATACCAATTAGGAAAATTATCATGGAGAAAAGATACCAATTCCCTTCTATTTAGAGATTAATAATATTAGGATCCAATTATATATATATATATTGCAAGTTTAAAAGATAAATTATATAATATAGCAAACATGCAATATTTTTCTAATGGATGTAGCTACACTTCCTCTCTAATGCATCTATTACTTTCTAAATAGTGAGGCTTCCTTTTGCATGAATCACATATCTTCAAACATTTTTCTAAAGATACTTTGTCCCACAAAAGACCAGTAAGGCAGCAAAGGATGGCTTGCAATTAGGACACTCATGATTGTTGGCATTCAAAAATGGCTTTCAAATGCGACTTGACATAAAAATGAGAACTCAAACAATAAAATATTCTCGATTGGCCTATGAACGAGCTCTTACAATAAAGAAAAAAGTGGAAGAGATATGAAGAATTTCTACAAAGGGACTCTTAGACACTTAAATCAGCCCATGCAAAAAGAGGAAGATCGATTTAGCTTTCCATAGGATAGAGTTCTACAGTTTTTAATCTAAGCTTCTGTTTGAGCTTGACTTAAAATAATTATCATACCCGAAGGGTTTAGGATTGCTCTTATAAGTATCCAAAAGAATCCTCCTGATTTGATTTATTTAATAGTGAATAGATATAATAGTTTGAATCTTAAAGAACGCAATGCTATTAACAAAACTCTCATAATTAAAACTTCCTTCTTTGAAAAGACACGTATTGCCTTTAGATCGACTATTACATGTTACTTTCTAGTTATCTAACACATGTCATCATCAAACGACTTGCTAACTCAAACCACATGAGACAAGTATTGTGGGGATCATCATTAGCCATGACTCAATCTTCTTCCTTTCCATAACTTCAATACTCCAAGCTCACTTAATAAAGTTTCTTTCTATGAAATTTCATACATACCTTGACCTCACCTACTCTTTCATGCTAGTTACTTTGCAATATCCAAATCATATATATATATATATATATATAAAGAGAATTGGATTTGGCTGCATTTGCATATAGCAAATTTTGAATTCGATCATTTTTTCCATCCTAAGATCCATATGAATCTCGAAGCTATCCTATATTTTTCATACTTTTTATCTTTGAGATTCATAATCTATATAGATTTAAGAATGAAAACTGGATTTGATTATACTTGAGTATAACCAAATCCAACTTTTTCTTCTTTTATATATATATATATATATATATATATATATATATATAGAGAGAGAGAGAGAGAGAGAGAGAGAGAGAGAGAGAGAGAGAGTAAATCGTTTATTGTTCTTTGCTATAGATTATATATGGAAAGTCTAAGAAAATTACGGTAAAACAATGCTATATATTATACATGGTAAGTCTAAGAAAATTCACTTTTATTTTGCCATATGTCCAATCTCAATTAATACGTTTCTTTTGTCCTTCCCCCACGGGGGCCGCGGCTCTCTCTCTCTCTCTAACTATTTTCCGCCATCAACTTTCAACCTGGTCCTTGGCCTGTGAAGTGAGAACATTGAAGGGTGCCTTTGTAACTCCAATGCTTCGATCCGGACATCAAATCCTTGCCGTCAATGGATCACCTCCCAATGCAACTACTCATTAGTAAATGATGGTATAGTTACCATCATCAAAGTTTGGGACCACGTAATGAGTCGTCATACTTTTCTAAGCGTTGTCACGGGCTCTTCAAGCCCATCTCTGAAGAAAGATTCAACAGCCCATTTGGGCATATCACTTCTTTGAAATCATCAAATGGAGATTATTCGCCATCCATCATTAGTTGGATTAGGATTAGCCATTTCAATCTCTCAACGTCCTACAAATTCTCTTCAGTTTATCATTATGATCGAACTAAAAGATGATTAAAGCATTATAATTGAAAATAATGATTTCAATTACAAACTATAACCTTCATCCTTCTTTTTTTCAAAGAGGACTGCTATAGCTATTATAATGTGAACTTCTCATTACAACTCCAACCCCACAATGGACCAACACCTGGGGGACCCCATTGAATGCTCTCCTCTCTCATGCAGCCAACTAAATAAGCCCACTGTTTGCTTGCCTTGTCAACAAGTATCCAATTCCTAAGTTTGCGTAGATGGTTGCATGGTGTTTAAAAATAAGAAGGGGCTTTGTTCAAGGTTGACAAAGGCCGACATGTTTGCACGCCTTTTGTTCAGAGACAGAGCCTGCTTGCATGTGGCCCATAATAAATAAATCCGTACCCTTGGCCTGTGCTCATTTTATCCACAGTTATAAAAAAAAAAAAAAAAAAAAAAGGTGGTCCCAAGTGGTCCAAAGTTTCAGCTGATTTCCGTGATGAGACGAGCATTGGCAAATTTGCCTCCCAGCAACGAGGCAGCTGGCAATGAGCGTTTCAAGCAAACCCTCTCTCTCTCTCTCTCTCTCTCTCTCTCTCTTTCTCTCTCTCTCTCTCTGTATGTTGTGGTGGGGTCTTATGAGCCACTTCCATGGCTCCTTGCCATCCATTTTAAGTCGTCTTCTTTTTACTTTCTTAGGCCTTTAACAAGTCTAGGCCAGCCATGGCACAGGACCCAGAGGCATTGCTTCACCTCTTACTTTATTCATCCTTGCCATCATTTATATATGCTAAAAGATCTTTGTGATCTGATGATATGTTTTGATTTCATTGGGTACCTAAATCTTGCTTTTGTCTCTCAAAGTGCACATCCCTTTCAATGAAATAGAACAATTATTTAGCCTTGCCTCAACCATCTTGATTTGTTTTATATATCTTTGTTTCCTAAATATTGAAGTCCGTATGCAAATCTTTTTCATGATTCAATATTCTTTTATAGTTCATCAATTAATGGAGACCTAATAGAAAATTAGAATACCTTTTCTAGAGTCTTCATCTCTCTTACTCTTTCTCACTTCTTTGTAAAAGATTACCCATACTACATAAAGAAAAGAACTGTAATATCCAACTAAGATTAGAATCTAACGTCAACTTTTCATAATTTTCATCTAATCTCCATATCAGTTGTATGATATTTAAACTTTTAATTTCTCCCACAAAAATTTCTGGATCTAAACTACGAACTAGAGACAAGGTGGCATGAACGGCAACTTGACATAGTTAATATAGGAAAATAAAAGGTAGAAAAACTATTCATAGTTTTTTATACGGGACGATGGGAGGAAAGTGACGAGCAGCAGCGAGGAAGGGGCATCCAAGGCAATGGCACGGCAGTTATTAGTGGGGGCTACGTTCACCATGGAGTCAGCTCAACCAAGCGTTCGGTCAACTTGTCCCGTAAAAAATGCTCACTTTGGTCTGACTTGCCGTGAACTCCAGGATTTGTAGGACTCGCATCAACCCATCAACCACAGTCATAAAAAAAAAAGAAAAGAAAAAAAAAAACAAACAAACAAACAAACAAAGATTGAAACTGCCATCCATTCTAGTCCTGCAAATACTCCACAAATTCAGCACTCAATATAAATTTCTTTTGGCAAATGGACATCAAAATAAGTCTAAAAGATATGATCTAAAAAATAATAATAATAAAAATAAAATAGTTTGGAAAAATATGTTAAGGTGTAGGTAGATGATTCATTTGCCATGTAAAAATAGAGAATCAGTGCGATTCAAGAAATTTGTTGTGATATGAGATTGGTTTGATCGTGCACAATACCATCCAAAAAATATTGTTCAAAGAAAAAGAGTCATCTTGCTGGCAGTAAAGATTTAAAAGTTTCAAGAGAAAAGATTATATTAAAAAAAAAAAAAAAAAGGTTTATAGCGATTGTTATATCCATGCATATTTTAATGTGAAGTAAATATAAAGGAAAGGTGATTCTTAGCAGTATCATTCTCATCACCATCAATAGATATCAATCCATATGTGATTATGAGAATCTGTAAATAAAAATAATCATGAAGAAGAATTTGCTGGCCAACATGCTGGCTGAAATCATTTATTATTTATTGGCAATGAGTTGGGAAAAGATGTTGACTTTATTAGGATAAAGCAAGATAGAACCTTAAAGGAGCTCTATAATTAATTAATCACCAAAAAAAAATTTATATGTACATATATTTTTGATAGTTGGTTCAAATTTTAAGCTTCCTTTGAGCTGTTAGGACTCCACAATGGTAATTTACCCTCTCATTTCTGTCAGTAGAATAATGTATCTTATCAATTTGGATGATACCGTTTATTACTATTTAAATAAGATGTTGAGATTTGATTCCAGTTAAAATAGTTTTCAGAAATTAAGACGAAAAATAAAGATAAAATGGTGAGAATTACCCTTCTTTAAACTAGAAAATCTCCCATGTTTATAAAAAAGAATAAGAAAAAGAAAAAGAAGAATTCCTCATGCTCTGCTCATAAATTCACCGGTAGCCAATCACGGGTGGATGGTGATGATGATGGTGTTTGGACACCAAGACGGCAGGTCAGAAGAATTAACGAGACATTAAAACGGGATTCCTCCGTATGAATTCACCGGTGACGGAGTCAATCGGGTATTAACGTGGGCGCAATCGGTGGTCCCACACCCACACCGCCCATAATTCTTCGATCATATAAATAAATTATTAGTCCCAATTGATGCCAAGCGCAACCCAAGATGTCTCTAAGAACGGGTCACATGCAACCATTTTCCACCCTCTCTCTCTCTCTCTCTCTCTCTGTGGCTCTCTCTACCCTCTCTCTTCCTCTGTCTCTCGTAGTTAGTGACCCTCACATTGCGTCCACCTCTCCCTCTCAATAAATCCATCCCTTCATCTGGGTTCTCCCTTCTTGTCCACCAAAGCTGCGAAGAAAACACTCTTCCCTCCTCTTCTTCTGCTTTCCTCCACCATCCTCTGTTTTTTTTCCTTGGAAGACTCGGAATCTGTTTGTTCTCAAAATTGGCATCTTGCAGCTTGTTTCTTGCTGGACTTTCTCTGATAAGAGAATTCCCATAACAGTTGTCTTGTCTTGGTGGTTTCTTTAGGCCACTGCCTTTTTGTTTCCGTTCTCTTATCTTCTCTTTCTGGCTTCTCTCTTTATCTCCCCTTTGCTCTGTTTTAAAGGAGTGGGCATTTGGGCTTTTGTTTCTTTTGAGCACCTCTGTGTTTTTGACCGTTAGTGGGTGGTTCGGTGGGTGGATGCTTTTTTCTTGCTCTGTTTTGGCTCTCGGACTCTCTGCTGTTGATGTGTTAGGAGTGCTATGTCTTTGGCCGTTGGAGCTCTTTCTAGTTCTAAAACCATGGGCTTGGAGGACAACAAAGAGGTCGCTGATAAAAATGGGATTTTGATGGCCAGGGAAGGAGAAAAGGAGGAGAAGAGAGAGGAGAAGCATGATGGAGAAAAGGGGCTCGACAGGCAGATGAGTGCAGCCTCTCTGTATGCCACTGAGGACGATGATGAGGAGGAGGAGGAGGATGGGAAAGGGGCCAAGGGGATTGATCTGGGGCCTCAGGTCAGTCTCAAGGATCAGCTGGAGAAAGATAAGGTTGGTGCCATTTATGTCCTTTTGGTTCCTTTCCTTTTCCTCCCCGGTTTCAATCCTTTGTTTTGTCGTAATTATTGGTATTTATGATTTGCACTCCTTGGCATGTGTTCCTCTGGAGAGAAGGATGATGAGAGCCTGAGGAGGTGGAAGGAGCAGCTTTTGGGGAGTGTGGATTTGAGCTCCGTAGGAGGTACCCCACTGTCTGGCAAAATTTTGTTTGCTGTACTTACCAATGGATATGTATGTATATATTCTAATCTATTCATTCTGGCTTCTGTTGGATGTAGTCCATTTCTCCCTCTCTCTCTCTCTCTCTCTCTCTCTCTCTCTCTCTCAAAAAGTTGTTCAAGGCGTATGTCATTATTGAAGGGTTCCTTTTTTTTTTTTTTTAATTCCCACTTGATTGCCTAAGGTTCCTGTAGATGGATTGCTACATTTAAGATCTTTAGCCATAGTCCTGTTTTGTTTTGTTTCTGCATGTTACTTCGCCCGTTCTACTGTTTTGATCCTCATGTATCTCATGCAAAATTTTGAAGTAGAAGTCCAGGTATCAACTTGTCTCTACCATTTCATTAAGCCATAGCTGAATTTTGTGAAATGGGTCCTGAAAGGTTGCTCGTTTTGTTTATTTATTCTTCTATGAGTTGATCTAATTTTATTTCCAACCAATTTGGCGATGGTTGTGTTTGGTACGCTAATACTTTGGACCTTTTTTTATAGAAAACTTGGACCCAGAGGTTAAGATCCTGAGCCTTTCGATCCAATCTCCTGGTAGACCTGACATAGTTCTTCCACTTCCTGTGGTCCCTAATGCCAAGGGTGTATGGTTCACTTTGAAAGAAGGTAGCACCTACCGGCTCAAGTTCTCCTTCTCTGTGAGTAATAACATTGTCCTTGGCCTGAGATACACCAACACAGTCTGGAAAACTGGTGTTAAGGGTGAGCTTTCTGTCTCCATGCTGGCAATTCAAACTGGCAATAAGCCATTTATGTGTAATGCTTAATAAATTACTTCAGACATGAGTTTATTCAATTATTCTGTTAAATTAGCTTCTTGTTCTTTTATATCAGAAGAAGAAGAAGAAGAAAAAAAAAAAACTTATTTGATTAGAAAGAGACACTATGTTTAGGTTCTACAACTCACTGGTGTGAAATTGATATTGACTTGAGTGGTTTCCATTTCAGTGGACAGCACAAAAGAAATGTTAGGTACCTTCAGTCCTCAACTCGAGCCTTACACATATGAGGCACCAGAAGAAACCACTCCCTCTGGTATTTTTGCGAGAGGATCATATTCTGCTAGAACAAAGGTATGATCATGCTGCTGCTTGTTCTCAAAACTAACAAACATGAGTGCTCTGTAAATGCCAAAACATTTTCTTTTCTTTGATGAACAACAATAATTACATGCATGCATGCATACTTGCATATGTTGTGTATGTGTAGGCAATAAACAATTTTGGTTGTCTTGGATTTCCATGTTAATTGAATTCCCATGTTTGAAGTCTGTCTGCATTAATGTTACATGAACCCTTTCCTAGATTAGCTGTATTTAGCTTACCAGAGACGAAAGAAACCATGCAAAAGCCTAACTTATCATCCTTTTGAGCCTATAGACTTTAAGGTAGTTTACTACAGAACCTGGGCATGGTTCACTTAAAAACATTGTCCGAATTTTTGGAAAAAAAAAAGGTTTAAATATGTACTGATGAATTGGAAATTTTAATGGAGCCAACCGTTTTCCATGTTATTCTATTACCATATAATTGTGACAGCACAATAATTGAATAAAATTGGACTAGATTAACAATGTATTCCTTTAAAAAAAAAGGAGCAATAATATTTTAGGGTGCAACAATGTGTCGCTGACTTAAAACACTTCTTTGGTATCTTTTTACAGACAAAATTTATCATCCATATTTAATCTTCTCACACTACTTCTCCATTGATCATTGTACTCTGTCAATGTGCATTGATCTGATTGCCATGTAAGGCCGTTTTGTTTTTCTAATGTCATGACTTTCTTTTGTTAGTTTGTTGATGATGATGGCAAGTGCTACTTGGAGATCAATTACACCTTCGACATCCGTAAAGAATGGCCATCGGCGGCCTGCTGAGATTACCTTTTCCATCTACAAAATTCACCTGCCTTCAGAGGCTATGAATTGTCTCAGCAAAATCCAGCTCCTGATAAGAAGAAAGAGACTTAGTACTCTGAGATCTATCCTCCTCATTTTCTTGTCAGTCTGCAGTACCATTGTGGGTGAAGGAATTTATTTGTTTTTATTGTTTTGCCTTCTTTCTTCTTACAATGTTTCACCATCTGTATATGGATTGTTTAGCTAAGGAATAGCGTTGACAGTAGTCTATTTGTCAACGCATAGACACCAGCTTGTCCTTGCACAGGTGAACTGATTTTTATTTGTGCTACTGTTTCAAACATTACTATATTTCAGGCTTGTTGTCTTTCGTAAGGTCTTCACTCCCCCATGGTAATTTTCCAAGTGATACATGTGCCTGTATGCATGTATTCTTCCACTCATGCTTTGTTGGCTTTCAAGCCTTTAAACTTTCTTAGTTATTTCTCATTATTTTTTCCTGTCTTGGTAGCCTATTTGAGCCCATTATTTTTAAATATATAAAAAGTATATCTGATCCGATGGTTGGGCAAACTATCTTGCTTCCTAGCAATGATTTGTACCATAATTCGAAGTCTTCTGTGATTAAAATAAAGGATTGAATTTGGATGCGGTGCATTACTTACATACCTTCTTGTTCGGTGTTTCTCTCTTTATTTTTTTTCTCTCTTAGAGAACTGCTCTGAAACAAAAGCTATTTCATCAGCTATGTTGCTCTCTCTACACAGTCTACATCCTAAATATCTCTTGGTGAATTGTTATGCTTAGCCCAAGGCTATTCCTTCCCTTGAATACTTGTGCGCACTGGACCACTCTTCATGGCAATAAACTAGCTTTTTGTTTTCTGCTCTGGATGCAGACTGTTTCCATTATTTTTTTTTGAGCTGTCTTTAATGATGGGATAATGGCTTCTGTGCCAAGGCATTGTAACTATTAGAATCTGAGCATGAAGCCGAGACAAAGAAAAATGATAAATTATTTATGATGGTGGACAATTGGACCAAATTTGAAATTTTTAGGTTTAATGATTTTAATTTTGAACTCTGAAAGTTAAAAAGTTGGCAATAAGGAGGATGAAAAGTCTAAGAGAGACAGAGATGGTAAGTTCTATTTACTATTTCCACAAGGACCAACGCTAAAGGATTATAGAAAAAGTTGAAGAGCATATATCAAAAAAAAAAAAAAAAATTATGCCAAATTTTTTTTTGTCAAAGGCATGCAATTGTACATCTTGAAGGAGATTCATTGCAAGAGAACTTGAATTAATCTAATGAAATTAATTATCAAGTTAGTTGCGCTTGAGGTTATTATCAATGATAAGGAGAAGGCAACTGTACTGCTTAGCTTAATGCTCAATTCATGGGATAGTTTGATCCTAAATTTAAGTACTGCAACAACTCCCAGCATGGACTTGATGGCGTCTTAATAAGGAGACTTGATGGAAAGAGTAATCAACTGGGCTCTTCACGTAGCGCGTTTACCAGTGAACGAATTCCTTTCTTAGGCCACCTTCAACCAACAAATCGCTAGAATCGAGTGGTCCAAAGCCTCCTCTGTTTTGGAGCTGTTGGCCTTGATTCGAACGGAGAGTGTCATTCCCCTCTTCGACAAGCCTCGCACAACTACTTGTGGTCAAAGTTCTGAGCCCCAACCGCTAAGCAGGCAAGCCGAGCGTCGATCCAACGCCAAGACGAGTTGCTTTTTCCTATTTCCCTTCATTCCCCTACTATGGCCTGCTTGTTTTCTTTGGTTGTTGGCCATTGCCATTGCCAGCCACTCCTCACCCAATCATCCACATTGCCACTACCATCATTCCTCTTGTTGTTTTTCCCCTAATAGGACTATGAAGAATTTTATAACACCCCAAAAATAATTTTATATTAGATAAAGAAAAAAGTGTTATGTGCCTATAATTTAAGTCTACTTACTGCTTATTAATTTTCACTCAAATTTTTGGATTACGTAGTTTTGATCCGTTAATGAAGTTAATTGGACTAACAGATGGGCTGGAGAATTACAAATGATATCAGAGCCGACTCGAGCATGTAGAAGTTGATGGACATAAGGAAAAGACCATGAAATGATTGGACGAGTATGTGAGCTTAGGGCATTATAAGTTCTCTTTCTTTCACAAAATGTTCTCTGTCATCCATTCCTCTTGATATGCTAGTAATGATGGTTCTTGTTGTGCTATCTTTACTACTGGTCTTCTATTCATTGGTTTAGCAAGTTGTATTAGCACCCATATCTTTTCTTTTTCTTGTATCATTCCACTATTGTTATATTGACACCAAGTTCACTTTAATTATTAGTTTTGATCATGCAATCATCCCAACAAGAAGACATTGAGCAAGGAATTTTAGAGCCTGATCTTTAAATCGAGATAAAATTCCTAACTTTTAATTTATTTAATTTTAAAATAAGGCGGGAAAGAAAACATTTAGAGGTAAGGGCAATTTAGATATTTAAGCTTCAAAATTAAAAAATTAGTAATAATTAGATGATGGTTAATTAAGAATAAGTTAGTATTTTATTGATTTTAAATTGGTTAAATATGTTACTTATGGATTGATAATGTCGAATTTGAGCTTATGCTAGTCGTGACAAGGATTTTTGTACATAATCATCTCTTCTTTATATATATAAATATGTATTATATGTTGATAATCTTAGATTGCATGGTATATGTATTAGTTTTTATTAGATGGTGCATGCTATAATATTAAATTATATTTTTTTTGTCAAGTATAAAATAGAATGGTTAAAGGAGAGGCATTAATTTGAACTAACCATGTCGATGTAAATAGCTATTATAGAATGGCATGGTATTATTGATTATGACCGAGAATTGAAATATAATATTATAGATTGTGTTCATGAACTGAAGTATAGTATTATAGATAATTTCACCATGAGTAGATGCATGGCACATTGGCTCTGTGGTTTGCTAGTCATATGGTCATGGTTAGTCTAACATAAGAAGGATAATTATTGATGTTGATGGATCCAAATATATTAATAAAAAAAAAAGATAAGTTATTTGAAACTACTATTAATGAGAAAGATTATTATATATAATATATGATATATCATTTGAATGGAATGATTAATTGATGATATTTGATGTAATTAATAATATGTGATGTGTGTGTGTATATATGTATGTATGTATGTATATTAGTTTATATGAGCATCGTTTTATAGTTATTGTGTTATTTTTGGATATTTTTATTCAATTTAGTATTGAATATTAGCTACTTTTATCTTTATTTTAATTATGTTGGTATGGGCATGCAGGGATTCTTACTAAGCTATTAGCTCATGTCACTCTATTATTAAAATTTGAGTGAAAATAATAGTAGTTAGATTGTTTTAATACTAGATGAATGAATAAATTTATAATTTAATATTATTATTATTATATTAATAGAACCCCTTAGTTTTATTGAAATTAATAATGATACATATCTGTGTTATTGTGAAATTGATAGGTTTTAGGTGTTGCATAACCTTCGATGCCACACCTTAAAGCATATGCAGCCATATATATCATATATTTAACCAAGAGTTAGGTTGGGGCGCACAGTATATTGATGATGAAAGGAGATCACCAGAGAAAGGTTTGGCAATGGACCATCAAGATCCAAGTTGTGCGAAGCTATCATCATAAGGAGAAAGTCCATATTAAATGGGTGTATCTGCAATATGTATAGAAGTAGAAGAATGGTGGTCATTCCTTGGAAGCGATGGAAGCATTTGTGCCTACCAGTGATATAGATGTTGGAGAGGTTCTTATAGTCTCCAATGGTATGAATACTTTAGTTGGCCAGAAGTCTTTTTGATGAGATTTGTAGTGTAGGGATGGCAAAAATTTAGTTGTTTGATGGAGCAATGATTATTTAATTTGAGTAGGATGTAGTGTGCCCAAAAATGTGTAGAAATTTGATTTTGCTTGGTGCACTTGACTCCAAAGGCTATGGAGTTCAACAAGAGGTTGGAAGGTAACATATGATATTAAGGTAAATGACATTTTTAGAGGTGAAATTTGTAAATGATCGTTTTTATGAATTTGTAAATTTTATAAAATTTTAAAAATTTTTCTTTGAAAATTGCCAAACAAGAAATTTTTAAATCCTCACTTCAAATATCGCTCTTGAAAATTCTCCATCCAAACGCACCCTTAGTTGGCTTGGCAATAGAAACCAAAGTGGAGAATGATAGGATAATGGCTTTTATGCTATGTTTATCTGACGTGTCCAAAAAAAACTAACAATCACATTGAGCATGATAAGCCTCCTTTTTACGTTTGAGTAGAATTGAGAGGAGTTATTCCAATTCTTCAGTCCTTAGTACCCTAATATCTTTTAACTTCTAATTATTTATGATACCACCTACATACATCCAAAAGTGTGATGGAAAAGCATTGCTAGAATTGTAAGACAACTTCTGTTAGTTTGAACAAGTTAGAAAAAGAGAAAAAAAAAAAAAAAAGAAATTAAGAGAAAGAGAAGCGGTTAGAAAAAGAAAGAGAGATAGAGAAGAAAATTATTTTTCTTAAAGTTTTACTCTAATAAATATATTGGTAGTCTCTCAACCACATGCTTCTAATATATTAGATTTCTTGATAAGATTATCTTTTCTATTCATATTTTTCTTATATTTTTTTTAAATTGACTTCTCCCAATAAACTAGTATAAAAACAGGCTTATACTCCATAAATATTATAGTGGATCTCTCTCTCTCTGTCTCTCTCACAATGGACATTGCTTGGTTTTGATAAATTATGTTGAATCTTGATATACCATGCCAAGTTTATTTTTTCTCTTTTGATTATTTTATTTAGCTATATCTGAGAATGGAACACTTGATACGTTGCACATAGGACATTGGAGCTTCATTGACCGGATAGAAGGCCGCAATGCAGCTAGTGGTAGCTTCATAAGCCATCTGATCACCCCATAAATCCTAGATTGAATAGAATTTGTCACTTGAAATTAAGACTTCATCTAAGGATATTCAAATGCTGTTCATTGGTAAACTGCAATACCGTCCTTAACGATGTATAGACCTTTAAGCTGAATTCAATTTTCTTTTCAACCATCTTTCTTGGTATCTAAGAAAATGCCATGAGGCCACACTTCCTATCCTTCAACCCTTCCTTGGTATCCTTCGATGACCGGAATATTTATGGGTTGACAGGGCACCTCCAAGAACAATAAAAATATACGTCATCTCCATGAGTTAGAAACTAGAGATGGTGAAGCATGTGGCACAGTCCAGCTTGACACAGTGTGAACTATGCCAAGCATGACACGGCTGCTATCGTAACCAAGCTAGATCAAGAACGGCACAATCCTTAAACCATGACAAACCAAGACTTGCCAGATTACAGGCCACATTGGCATAATAAGCCATGGCACATTAAAAAAATAAAAGAAATTAAAATAAAAAATATTAAATGTTATGACTCATGATATTAAAAAAATTTAGAAGAACAGCGGTGCCGAGCTTGAGTCGTGTCATCGGCCGACACAGCATGGCTCTGCTTGGCTAGGTCGTAGGCTTGCCAACTATGCTAGGCCCACTAATGTCGCGGGCCATGATAGGCTCTCTTGATGCACGATAGTCCGTTGGGCCAATCCTTACATGGGTTATGCTAGCATGACCTAATCTATTTGCAAACTCTACTTGAAACTCGTAATATTATATGTATAAATAGAGAGGGCTGAACTTAGCAACATTTAAATGTAGTCAACTCCAAAATATAATCATTCTCTCATCCTTGGATATACACTAATTTCGGAATCATTCCATCTTTTTTATCTTTTTCATCCTTAAGATTTTTGAACTATATAAATTTAAGGATGAAGAAGATAACCAGATATAAGTTTGGCTATATTTGAATGTAGTCAAATTTAACACGCGCACTCTCTCTTTTTATATATATAAATATATATATATATATAGTAACATCATTATAACATTCAGATGATATTTTTACTGTATTATTGTGACATTGCAATGATTCAATCACCCTACGTTGTTTTAAACCTTTAGGCACCTTCTCCACGGTTTCATTTGTTCATCCATCATAGAATGCAAGAACTGCCTCCAAGAAATGACCTTGTTGTGAAGGAGTGGGAAATTAATGTGGATGTTGATCAAGGAATGATGATGCATCCTTGCACAGCACGCTAAGTAGATAGACGTCAAGTTCTACTCCAGAGCTAACTTTTTATACATTTTTTAGTAAATATTTAATGTTAACTGTTGGGAGAATTTAAAATAAAGGTACCAAGAAACATTGCATTGGCATCACCAGATACCATGCCATGGATCCTTAATCGGCTTTTATGTATAACCCAAAAAACAAAAAGGCAATTAGCTTGTCAAAACTTTATTATATCTTAATTATTATCATGGATTATATAACTAGAGCAATTCCATTCACATATTTGTTCTTATTAGTGATATTCTCACTGTAATCCAACATATCTCTATAAGATGTGAGCTGTCCAAACTCTCTCTTTTCCAGAACCTTATAATTTCCTCAACTCAAAGGAGAACCCTATTTATCTCCTGTTAGAAAAATAAATCATTTAAATTAATTTTTTTTTTCAAGAAAACGATTCACCTTTTACGCCAAAGTGTGAGGCGGCTACCTCCACACGCTTGTCAATAAAAAAGTTTGCAGCTGCGATTTTTTATTCTAGAAACAAACTGAGCATGGTTTGAGCAGAACAGTTGGCTCAGACTGAATGCAGTCTAATCTGTCCCAGACCAACCTGCCCAAGTTGCATCTCCTTTCACCTGCTCAATTTTTTGGGCCCATTTTAGTTATAAGTCAACCATCCTCATCTCCTTTTCTTTTCTTTTCTTTTCTTTTCTTTTCTTTTCTGTTTTTGTGACAGTGAACAGGGGAGAAACTCTTCTTATTTTATTAGAGAAAAATATTTACACAGAAGAGGAATATATAAGAGGAAACCAAGTAGGATTTAACTTGGATTTTAGAGTGTTATCAGCATCAGCAACATTTTCCACTGTTATGTAGTTTAAAAATTCAAAAGAAAAGAAAATTTTTCAAACAACAGCAATTAGAGAGAAGGATTTAAAGGAAAAGATTTTAAAGTTTCTTTCTTTCAAAAATGCCGCCTTACAGAGTTGATCCTATACTGGCCTTCAAGCGTGGAGGACATGACTCTCCCACCAAGATGTCCATAAGCAGTAAAAATTCCTGAATAAAGGACATGGAAAAAAAAAAAAGATTGATGACTCTCGAGTTGATGTGAAAGTGGTCACGGATCAAGGACCATAAACTCATGAATAGAGGACATGAGAAAAAAAAAAAAAAAAAAGTAATCTCTGATAACTATTACACAGCAGGCATCCAAATTGACCGGCTAATTCTTTTTAGCAAGCATCTTCTTAGAATCAATTACGCAAGATAGCCAAATAAAAATTTTACTTGCTTTCCAAATTAATTTATAATATGGTCAAAAGAACACCTTTCAGATACACTGACAGAATGAGTACCTCGATTGGAAACAGAAGGCCTAATTGTCCGAAGGAGATCCTCTAGGTCCTGGACTGGTTACGCTGAGACCAGCAAAGGTTCCTGACCAACTTCAAGCACCATCTACCCAAACTCTGGTTTCAAAGAATAGAAACAGACATAATTGACTTGGTGATACAGCCATCCATCATCATCAATAAAGCTTCAAGTGCTGTTCATCTTCACCAACCAAGGGAAAAGCAAATAGTCATTGGGTATAATGATCGGCCTAATATATCTGGTTTGTTTTGTTTCTAGTACACCATTCATCCCCCTTTTCTCCAGTTTTTTCTCATCCTCTTCACTCATAATAAGGCCTCACACAGTTGAACAGAGGCTATGTTGGCAAGCTATAATGCTGGCGTGAAAGATTCTGACAACCAGCTGCAGATTGATCGACTGTAGCTAGCAACATCGAGAAAATAAACTTCGATCCATGTGGTTCCCGTGGAGCCATTTTTTTAGAAGAGGTAGGTAGCTTTAAAAGGCTTTTCAAAGGGATGAAGACATTTAGTGGAGCTAACAAAGGGCCATGTCCCTGAGCATGAGTTCATTCCCGGCTCCCCACATGGATTATATTTGTAATAAAAGCTTATGCATCATGCGAGCTAGTGCTTGTCATAGAAAATGAAGTTCCTCCTGCACTTTGTAGCACACAACGTGGTCTCCAACCCTACCATCTTCGTATTGTATTACTTATTTGATCCCTCCTTGGCAAAATAAAGATCATAATGGTTTTCTGATCAAAGATCAAAACGCAGACATAGACTGCATGATGGATGAAGAAACAAATCAAATTATGATACCATTAGGCCTACAAATTGAGGTACTGCCATATGTCCTCTCTCAAAAACGGTTGGTTGTTATCCAGCTCAGAATTAAGAAAGATTTATGAGATGCCATAAAGATAATGGATTGTGAATGAAAGATAATCATTCATGTCGAAAATGAAATATAAGACGATCATTCAAATACTTTATGGTACAAAGCTTATATAATAAAGGATCCCATTTCTATTAGGCTAATACCTTGCAAGTTGCAAGAACTTCAAGTTTCATGTCAAAATATATTTATATATAGAGAGAAAGTTGGACTTGACTACATATAGCTAAATCTAGGATCTCATCATTCTTTTCATCTTTATATTTATATAGATCCCGGAGCCATTCCATCTTTTTCATTTTTATCTCTGTAATTCATGAACTTTGTGACAAGAGTGAAAGAGGTGATTAGATATAAATTTAGTTATATTCGAATGTAACCAAGTTTAACTCTATCTCTCTCTCTCTCTCTATATATATATAAGAACTTTAAGTCAGCTTCATTGTATATAAGAATAAAATGTTAAACCAACCTAAAGTGTGGTATCTTTGACCACGCTTAGTGTTTCATTAAGATCTCAACAACTTCACATCCTCATTGAGAAACACCTAATAATTGTACGTGCTAATGGAATATATATATATATATATATATATATATATATCTTAATCAAAATCTCAAGTTTAAGATCAAATCTTAAGCACCACTTATGTAGCACGATCCTGGGCGTTGTGAATTTCTAATTCCATTGCATTATAGAGCTGACCTGCTTTCTTAATGGAACAGTGTCAGTGCTCTCCAACGACAAGTTGCCAATGAAAGGGGTGGAAGCCTGTTAGCATGACCTGGAATTCAAGAAGAAATGAACACATGTAGTTTGACCATTAATCGTATCCACCCGCAAACTCCTCTTCAACCCATGATGAATGCTTTACAGCTCTACGCACATAAAACAATTCACCTGGAAAACTTGATTGTTACTGGTTCGCTATGGGTGGCTGATCCCCATGTTGCCATCCTTTCAAGAGCAGCTCTACGCATACCTTTTTTTTTTTTAAAAAAAAGGAAAGACCATCTCAACACATGCTATTTAGTGGGTGGGTGGTTGGCATGGGATTGAAAGAATTAAAAATGACTTTGATAATTGTTCATCCTAAATGACTTTGATAGCTTCAAACTAGATTAATTTTCTTCGAGGAGATAATTTTTTCTCTCTTTTATCCCTAAATTGCTAATTTATAAAGAATAGGTTCAAAAATTATTTATAAATAAAAAAAGTTAAAATATTAAAAAATATTAAATAATCTTATCATTTTACTTCATCTTATTTCTTTAACCTTAGTGATAATAATAAATATTAATAATTTTTTTATTCCTTCTATATTAATCTTATTTTAAAAGTAATTAATAATTATATTTGTAATATTTTATTTTTCATTCACGGATACACTCAAAAATAGTTAACCAAAAAATATGTTTACATCCTTGACATTTGCACTAGGTTCGATATATATTTTCTTTCTAATTATAATCTCATACCAAAGGAACCTTTAAGTTTTTTTTTTTGACTGCAAATGGAGGGATATTTTCCTCAAGCTTTTATTAATAAAAATATTTATAAGAGAGGAATATACAAGGTGAATATTATCCAAGCCAAAACGAGCCAGCTGTCCTGCCCTCCACAAAAGAAAAGAGAATATTTTCAAAAGATTATATGAACTGAAGAGGAATTAGAGAAAAAAAATTTTAAGGTTTTTTTTTTTCAAATATATCAACATAAGGTTAATATCAATTAATCTCAAGTTAATCTTTATTGAAAAGAAATATGCCTAACTTTTCAAAGTGGCCATGAATGATGAAGGCTTCCAGACAGCACATGTGTTGATTTAAGACAACAATAAGTTGCAAAGAGAAACCGACAAGGGACATGAATGCAGAAGGCGTTCAGTTGACTTAATAGGTTCACTATAAAAAACGCATTCATAGTTTTACATGACTTTTTTTTTTATTTTTTTTTATTTTTTTCGGCTAGTCTTCCTCGCAATGTAAAGTATTATCTTTTAAGAGCTAATCTTACGAAGATTTGAATTTTTTTTTGAAAACTAATAAATAAATTAAAAAATAAGTCATCTCACACCATTGTTATTGAGGGATCCACAGAAAGAGATCTAGGCTCGGAAAACGCACCCTTAAAGTCAAAAAGCCCCTCATATAAAGTCGAAAGGTTGCGGTAACAGAGAAGCTTTGAAATATGTGGATAAAAAAGTCCCGCGGTTCGGTGGAAAATCGGACGGAAGTCTGGTGCTGCCTGGTTCAAATCACGTGAACGTCGGACGCGATATTCGCGATTGGATCGTGAGATGATAGATATTGGAACAAACCTAACCATGGGAACCTGGCTGGGAAACTGGGCATAATGTTCTTAACAGCTAAACACTTTGGTTGCGGGCCAAGCTTTCATGTTGGCTGGTTGGAGCGTAATTATGTTCAATTTTCATTCAAGATCAGGTTAGGTTTGAACTTTAAGGCGAAGGAATAAACTTTTTATATTATTTAGGTGAGGCTTATAGATGATTTACATGAATTGAACCTAGTTTTTGTTGAATAGATTGTTAATAAACCAGTTGGAGATTGAGGACTAGGTCGAGAAATTTTGATCCATGTTTAAATTTTAGCTTTTGGTTGTGTAAGGTTTCATGCAAACAAGTATTTAATCTTATATAAATTATATATTAAAAAAAATTTAAATATATAAGTAGAATTAAAAAGTTTAAATAATATTATCTTGACTAATTTTTTTAAGAAAAGATCGTAGTTTTTAGATTTGATATAAATTTGAATATGAATTCTTAGTCCTGTTTCTCGGTTATTACAAATTAACGTGGAACGAAAAGGGCTATGGTTATTAGTGCTTTTTAATTTTTAAAGGTTGATGCTTTGCTGGCCTAGATAAAGCGCGGAGGATAGTGGAAGATGCCAGGATGGTAGCTGTTAGTCCAACGAATAGAAGCCTTTTGGTGACATCTAGGAGCTATACCATGATGGTGTTAGCTTGTAATCAAACTCATAGCATTCTATCTCTATGATGGCTGGCAATACAATATCCGACCATGTTCATCATCATCTAAACCATCAGAAACATGTGAACAAATAAAAGCAAGCGTTCTATGATGCATTTGTCTCACTTCTTTCTGCAAAAGAACGTGAATGAATCCAACAATTATAAGTTGGGATGCAGGTTTTCTTGACCAAGAATATCATGAACTAGGTGACAAAAAGTGCTTCATGTATGATTGTGATATCAGTGCTGACAAACAATGATACCATCTAGATCTCAAAGATGCAAGGCTTGCACATTATGACAGCAGTAGACGCTAGATCCATTATTCCCAACAAGGGTGATTGGTTAATTTACAGTAAATCATGGGATCATCATGAGTGATGGAGCACTCCTAGAACAGTCTTAGATTTTGTTGTTCCATAATGTTGTGTGTTGAACAATGTTGACTGAGCCTTTGATCTCCATCGATGATCTGATTATATAAGAAAATAATCCAAATTACTTCCCAAGACAGTGTAATTCTACTTCGAATGCTCCAACCATATAAACGGCACTAGATTATTGATGACTTATTGCAGTACTCAAATTTACTTTCAGATTTTAGACCATCGATTTCAGAAAACATTGCCAATTTGATCTCACATGCGAGCAGCATCTTAACTTTTTTCTGGATGACCATGAAGTACATAACTAACGTAGGCAGCATTATTATACAACTGTATCAGGGGACCAACATTTCTCAGAAAAGAACCATAAAATCAAAGTAGCCAAACGTTTAGGAGTAGCCACAAGGAGTGGCGACCCATCAATTTAGCAGCATATGATCCATGGGCTCAGTTAAAGATAGCAACGACCCGAGATCTACATTCGCACCATAAAAAATAATCTTCCTCACTATACCATTTCATAAACAAATTTTTTTTTCATTCAATCCCCATCATAAATTTTCATACTAGCCCCCTGTCCTCTTTCGATCATCATCGTTCCACCGTATCCTTCTTAATCATATGCATAAATTTTTAATAAAAATTATAAGAATAATTTTATAAATATAAAAATATATAAAAAAATATTAATAATACTTAAGTAGAGAATCAATAAAAAAATAAAAATAAAGCAAAAATATACTTAGTTTTTATGTTTATTCTGTTCTGTTAATAAAAATAAAAATAAGTTCTGCTCTTATCTTTATTTCTTCATGGGGTGAAGAATCTACGCTGCAGACGGAGTGGAATGGATGTTCTTCCTTGGGCTCAACATGGACCTTGTTACTAGTCTGGAGCAGACCTATGCACGGCGAGACCAATGATGCAGCTAAAGAACCTCTCACGAGATGATAAGCTGCTGAGAAATTGCAGAGAAACAACTACCACAATATAAATTGGCGTTAAAACTAGAAACTTGGGGTAGAGTGCAAGGAGGAAAATTACGATCAGTTGGAGGGACAGTTTTGCGATCTAGCCTGACCTGGCCTCCTGCCTTTAAGCTTTCCCAAGGTGGTGTGGTCCACACTGGATTTTATATATATTATAAAGGCTAAGACCATCCTCATCTCGCTTCGTTTTTCCCATCGTCTGCTACTAATATTTTAAATTCTGACAGAAGGTCATTTTATCTCGCTTTTATGAAAGAAGGTGATAGAAAGAAGTAACGGTGGAAAAGAAGGAAAGAAGAAATAAATCAAAGAAACAAAATAAAATAAAATAAAATAAAAAGAAGAAGAAAACGGGCATGAAACGCTTTAGTGGGATCGCGTTAGGCTGTCAGGGATTTAGGGTCCGGCCAACCATCACCGTCACCAGCTGCCACCCGTAAGACCGCAACCAGCTGGCAGCCATAAGACCACCACGTTGCCACTTAACTTCTTTTATTTTTTATTTTTATTTTTATTTTTATTTTTATAACACCGCCTCTCACTCCTCCCTTCCTAGACTTCGTGCCTCTTCCAGCTCACATTCAAGGCTCTCTGGTCGGGTCAGTGCTTCACCCCTTTCTCCTCCATCCATTTATGTTCTCTGTTTGCGGCTTTAAATGCTCTGATTTTTGTGGCATTCTCCTCTACCAGCTGGTTTTCTTCCCGGAGGTGAAGTGTAGAAGGTGATTCTAAGTTTTTAGATTCATGCCTGCAGTTCCTTTCTATCATGTATGGCTTGGATGGAAGAGATTTTTACCTGCATTCATGTTTTCTACCTTCTTTTCTCTTTGTTTGATGCTTGAATTTTGGGGCTTTTAGACCTCCAGATATGGATCCTCTCCTGTTGGGTCCAAGTGCAGCCTTTTATTTTCTTGGCATTTTCTTAAATGGGTTCTGTTGTGCTTGAGCTTCTCTTTTACTCTCATTATGATTTTTTTCTCCCAGATGAGAACAATGTACAACTTCAGTTGTGTCTTCTTCTTTTTGTTTTTTTAGATCTAGGAAACATCTGCTTGTAGCTCTCAGTCAAATTGACTTTTTTTCTTGAAGTTATTATCAGTGAATCTTTTTGTTTGAGGCATGCCATGTTTTAAGATCCTGGCTGCCTTTCAGTTTTGTGTGGCACCAGATCTGTTCTTTCCCAGATTCTTTTTTCTTTCATTAATTTATTTTATGTCAACAATCACTTTTAAGATGTAGACCATCTTTTAGAGGGCATGGTGTGTTTTTATATTTGGCCCTCCTTTGAATGTGACAGAGCTCCATCAGCTGTAGTCAGTTATCTTACAGGGTTGCTTATAGATGATGCTTGGAAATGGTGAAAAGAGTCAAATAACTTAGATCCGCCATTTTTATGGCCAGAAAATGGATTTAGGGACTAGTTCTTGATGATAATTATATTTCTTTTTATCTTCAAGGACACCCACTACAGGAAGAAGAACCCATATAAAAATATAATTGCTTGTCTCTTATATTTTATGCTCTGTTCAACCATGTTAATGGTCCTGATTCCCTGGTCAATTCTGTTGAACAAGATATTCATGTTGTTTAAGCTCTCCAATTTTACACACTTAGAGATCAACAAGAAGAGCAATCCACCACAGTTTAGGAAGAAAAGCTTTCTATCTGCATATGTTTAAAGACAGCTCACTCAATTTTGCTAGCATAAGAATTTAGATTTATATATATCAGATTGGCTTATTTTGATGGGTTGCGTTCCTGCAGGGCCATCTGGTGTTTGTCCACTAAGAAAGCAAAGAGAAATATTAGATCAATGGGGCTTACCACAGTATTTGTGGCTTGCAGTTTTCTAGCCATACTGATTTCTTCTCCAACAAATGCACAAACCACCCCAGCACCACTTCTATCTCCATCTCCAGCACCTGCCCCTGCCCCACACTTGGTAAACCTCACCGACCTGCTCTCTGTTGCTGGTCCTTTCCAAACCTTCCTCAACTATCTTGAACAAACTCAAGTCATCCAGACCTTCCAAAACCAAGTTAACAACACCAAACAAGGCATCACCATCTTTGTCCCCAAGGACTCAGCCTTCTCATCACTTAAAAAGACTACCTTCTCCAACCTCACCCAAGACCAACTCAAGACCCTCCTCCTTTACCATGCCTTCCCCAGGTACTACTCTCTATCTGATTTCAAAAACCTTAGTGCTTTGAACCCTGTAAGCACATTTGCCGGTGGATCGTATACTCTGAACCTCACTGATAACTCGGGGCTCATTCGGGTCGCTTCTACCTGGTCAAACCCCAAGATTATTAGCAGTGTGTACTCAACTGCGCCTGTTGCAGTTTATGAGATTGAGAAGGTTCTACTTCCAATGGCAATCTTCAGCACTGAGCCACCTCTAGCACCGGCTCCAGCCCCAGCTCCAGAGACTAAAAAGCCATCAGATTTAGCTCCATCGAAGAGCTCGGGCTCGAATGTTACTGGGCCTGCTCCTAAATCTTCTGAGTCATCAACCACTGAAAATTCTGCATACGGTAACGGCATTAGCCTCTTCAATTACTTGGTTATGGCAATTTCTAGTGGCGTGATCCTTATGTGGTGAGAAGAATCCTGATGCACATGTGCCTTGAGTTATAGCAATGCAGGACATTCAGTGCTCTGGCTGTGGCTCTATTGTCTTTCATTTCATGTTCATTCTTTTCTACAGAGTAGTTATGTTATTGAAATGGGATTTCAGATATGTAGTATGCTAAAGTTACCATTGTTTCATTTTTATTTTTGTTTTTATGTAATGATATGGAAGAGATTTTCAGAATTGCCTCTGATTTGAGACTCATGTCCTGCTCCCTGCTTGTGCTTTTCATTGGGTCACTAGAACATTATATTATCTTAAGCAGTGGCGAATTGGTAATGGGCAGACTTGATAGCATTCAAGTTTATCTGGCCTAAGTGTTGCAGTTGAAATGTGTGCCAAAGAACTAACTCCATTCAGGTCTCTACCAGATAAAAATGGCCAGAAGCAGTTCTGCAATTATTAACTGTTGAAGTGCCTGGTTTTGTTCCTTCTCTGCTGTTTGTCTTCCAGTCATTGACCATTCAATTATGTGCAATGCAATGTAATCAGGCTGGATGCTGCCCAATATAATCACAGCTTAGCATGGTGTGCAGTTTGTCTTTTTTACAATATTCACAGTTATGAAGTCACAGTTTTATAGCCTGCATCTGAATTGTCCTTCTATGGACATTGAAAGTCTTTTTGTGGAGAAATGTGTGGATGCATCATTCTTATTGATCCCATAAATTGAACCCTGGAGAAGCTGTGCAAAGTCAAATAAGAGGAGCATGTCAACGAACTACTTTAGCTAGCAAGAATTCAGATATTCTTTTGGCCTTTGCACTGAAATCATCAAGGCTCCATGCGAAGTTCTTTTTTTGATTTTGGTAACAAGCTCTATGTGAAGTTTAGTTAACAAGCTTTGCCACATGCAATTATTATACGTCAGAGAACCCAGATCTTAAGGGTGGCTTTTTGTTTTTTTGCTATGGTTTTTGAAAGGCCACTAGCTCTCCTTAATCTTTGTCCATCTTGCATTTTGACTTCAGCAAATCAAGCTGTTTGTGTGAACTTCTCTCCATATTATCATCTCATGGTTTGTCTGATGCTATTTTATAAGCTTTTTGGTAACCATAGAAATCCAAGTCGTAGTATTAGGTTTCCATTAGTCTCGGCAAGCCATTTGCAGATAATAGTTCAAAAGTTAACATGAGAATTATTACATTTAGATCCGTCTTATAAAATTGTAAGTGAGTTTATTCGGTTGATATATGTCCGAATAATGGTGTGATACCTCAAAAGTTTAGTCCCACATTTGATGGAAAAGAGATGTGCTGTGTACTTATAACTCAAGTCCACTTGTTACCCATTAATTTTCATTTGAATTTTTGGGCCACGTGGTTTCGATCCACTAGAAGTTAATTAGGCTAGCGGGTGGGCTTGGGGCGTTACAAATGATATCAGAGCTGATCCAAGTGTGCGAAAATCGGTGGGCAGAAAGACTATCCATGGGGCGGAAACATGGTATGAGGAAAGGACTATCCATGGGACGGGAACGTCGTATTATAAGGTGGGGAGAGGATCGCCCTATCATGGGCATGAGGAAAGGACTATCCATGGGGCGGGGTGGGGAGAGGACCCCCATGGGGTGGGAACGTCGTATTATAAGGTGGAGAGATTATCATACCCCAAAAGTTTAGTCCCACATTGGATCATATAACTCAAGTCCACTTGCTACCCATTAATTTTTACTTGAGTTTTTGGGCCACGTGGTTTCGATCCGTTAGAAATTAATTGGACTAGCGAGTGGGCTTGAGTTGTTACAGATAGGACCAGTGCGACGGCTAACTTTAAATTTTAACAACTTCAAGAACTTGGATGTGCCATCATTTCATATCTTGTCTGGCACATTTCATATCTTGTCTGAAGTTGAACCGGTCTCGGCACTCTGGCCGCCAGGGCTAGTTCGTGTTCACACTTGATGCCCAATTGTTACATGTAACCTATAATATATAATTACTTTACATAAGTACTTATCATACTATAATATTTATTTTGATTGTTATAACACAACTTCCTGGTACATTATTAAATATGAACTATTTCTAAACTATTAATTATTACAAGCTAATTAGAAATAGATGATTTTTATGAATTATTTGTGACTTACTCGATAGTGATAAACAATCCTTTTATGAGAGTAATTTATGTTGATCATATTGTATTCTATTATATTTGCAGTTAATGTTAGGTAAAAAATTTCATTGGATTTTATTTTTTACATAAAAGCAAAAATTTACAACAAGTTTATAACTATACATAAACAACATCAATGACCACAAAAATGTAAGGGCTAATCTTTTCAAAAGAAGCAGCCAAATCACATGTAGATCAATCAACTTTTAATTAAAGGACTTGGTCATTTACTAGTCAAAGTAAATTGGGGGTAGAAAAGTGATGTCGGATAGTTATTTATTCTTTAAATTTGATGTCCAATGATAGGATGTTAAGGCTTTTTTTTATTTTTTTAATGGCTAGTGTAAGGGAGGACAATTGAACCCTTAGCTCCTTTTTTATTTTTTTTTTATTTTTTTATGAAATTGGTTAAGATAAGGTAAGGTTTTAGCTTTCAAATGATCGTATGATGGAGTTGTTTGGTTGGAGAGAAATTCTCCTAACTTTTTTAGAGAAAAAAAATAAATTTTCTTTGCTTTGTTTTAGGCTTGTTAGTTCACTTCACCTTAAGAAAAAATGTTTTTTATTTTAACATTATGAGATAACAGTAGATTGAGACATCAAAGATTTGATATTTTTGTATACACTTATTACAACTAGCTTCTTAATTGGAAGAAGTGAAAACTTAAGGGACCAATATTTTTTTTTTTTAAGAAAAATGATATATGATATAAGCTAAGAGGACCTAGCATTAGTTTCACAGTTGTTAAAGGGAAGATTGAGCAAGCTATGCAATAAAAGCATATTAAATACAAAATCTTGAAAGCAATTATCAATTTAAAAACTAAAGGCTATGCATTTAGATTCTAAGAAATAAATTAAAATGAGAGATGCAAGGTAGTTTCTTATCTCACTATTAGAAGAGTCTTATTGTTGCTAAGAATTCTACTAACTAATATCTTTAAGATGTACGATAGTTAAGGACTCAAACTAGTTGCTTTATTAATTCCTAAAATCCAATAAAATTGAGCAAAACTTTTTAGATAGAAGAGAATACCAAAGTGCATTCAATATAAAGAATCTTTACTAATTTTTCAATAATCAAAATTGATCGAATACGTGAGGGTGTTTGTTGAGGATACCTATAGGGATGAGTTCTTAAGATCCTAATTTGAGAAGAACGTGAAATTATATTTTTATAACTAAATTAAACTTTATCAACAATGTGTCAACATAATAAATCTTTAATAAAATAGTATAACTTTGTTGTTTGAGTTCCAATTGAGGTAATTCAATATCTGCTAAAAAGCTGACTGGATTTCAAATATCTTGAGGATATTTTAAGCTAGAAGTTTAACTTGTAATGACTGTGGTGGTATCATTTTTTGGAAATAATGTGCCTTATTCTATAACTTAACTTCATATTAACTCATTTACATAACTTAAGTTTATGATGCATTTGTGAGTCAAGTGCCATCTTGTATCTTTTCTTCATCAAGTCTTAAAGAGATCTAGGCACCATTCAAGAGACTTTTGATAGAGTGTAAGCTTAACACTTGAGCTTGTCATACTATAATTTCTTATACATTCATGACTCTCTTTTCAGTTTTGATGATATACCCATCCTTTGAAGTCTTTGATCAAAAAATTGTTATAAGGAGTTATAAGAGGATCAAAAAATTATGATTCCAAGTGGATGTGTTTTTTTTTATATATATATTCTTATTTTACATAAAAAAAAACTGCAAAGCCCAATGCAAGTAGCTTGAAGCCAACCTCCAATAATTATTGGTCATAGATTTATTGATTCAACGTCTTAGCTTCACTAAAGTGATAGGTCTAATGACAATTCAACATCAATGTGCACTCAGTGCACATCTGTCTCTTGTGATGATAATTGTCACCTAATTGATGTAACTTTTATGAGCACCACTAACTTTGACAACTAATAATGGTAGACACCCAAATATTTTCTAGGCCCATGCCATGCCCTATCATCCCCTTAGTTTACCACATATATTCTTTTATATATTTCTTACTTCGAGTGACTCCCTGAACAATTCATGCCCACAAATCCTCCACTTGGCTTCAACCCTTTCGCCCAAAGAACGTTGCATGCCAACAATTCTCATGTTAAAGCAATTATAAAGTTAATCAAAATTAGCTTATTATATTTCAAATTATATGCAAATCATCCAGCTATCATTCGAAAAAAAAAAAAAAAAAGGCATACACTTATAAATATATAATAGATCTTATCATCTTGTGCAAGACTCGAGCTGTGATGCATTGGGCTCATCCACATGCACTATGTCTTCAATTATTGCTTACTTTCATAAAAGATCATATGATGAACGCATTCCAGCAATAATTCATCAACAATGCATGGCATAAAGCATAAGCCCTAATTCGGAACGGCGCCATCGTAAATTAGATCAGTGGTTGAAATTTAGCGCTACGGATGCGTGGCAAAAGTTGAGGCATCCTATGATCTCCCTCCGCATCGCGTCCCATAAACGCCGACCATGCCACGGCTTGGCAGGGCCCCCAAGCCTTCGTGGCTCCGCAGAGCAAGCCGTGTTTTATCCTTCACGCCTTCTGCTTTCTTATTATTTAGTCCTCTCTTCGGCCTTTTGGCAGGGCGAAATCAAAAGCCGGGGCCCCCACCACCCCGCCCCTGCGTTCCTTCCAGGATTCCTGGAGTTCGGAATAGAAATAGAGGAAAGAGAAGCCCGAAAAAGGAGGACGAAATCTTCGCCTTCTCGCACGAATCTTCGATTCCCACCTATCGGTTTATCAGATCCCATCAGCTCATCGCGAGCGAGGTCGTTCTTCCATGTTGTTAATATTTTTAATGTTTTCTCCCGATTTTTATTCGTTTTCTTGGATCGGGAATGACGAAGTTCGCGTGTTTTCCGATCGCAGTCGATCGACATCGTGTTTTCTGAGATTGGGTTGGTGATTGCAGTCTGAATTCGGTTCGAAGTTTGGATTGGTCTGGTGAATCCGAAGAACGGAGCGGGAAAAGAGTCGTAAGATCGGATAACCGGCGATTCAATTAAAAAAGAGATGTCAGCTGCTGGGGTCCTCGTCTCTGATCCTTGGCTCCAGAGCCAATTCACTCAGGTGGAGCTCCGAGGCCTTAGATCCAAAGTAAGAGATTCGAAACAGCCCCCTCTCCTTTTACTCGTTTTGGTTCTTGGTTTGAGAATTTTATATTTATGTTCCTATTGCTTATCCTGTGATGGGATTGGATAGTTCATTTCTGCGAAGAAGGAGCCGGGTCTCGTGAAGGTGGGAGATCTGCCGCCGATGATGGGAAAGCTGAAGGGTCTCAATGAGTTGCTCACCGAGCAAGAAATCACGGCGATCTTGGGCGAGTCGTATCCCGACACCAGCCAAGAGATAGACTTCGAATCATTCCTTCGGGTATTGTTGTCCAGGATTTGGACATTGTTTCGTGATCAAGGATAACGAGAGTAGGCGCAAGATTGTTGAAGTAGAACTGTTTTATTGGGCAGGCATATTTGAATCTGCAAGCGAGGGCGGCAGACAAATTAGGCAGCAAGAAGAACTCATCGTCGTTCTTGAAGGCAACCACCACCACACTCCTTCACACCATTAATGAATCAGAGAAGGCATCCTATGTGGCACATATCAACAGTTATCTTGGGGAGGATCCATTTCTGAAGAAGTATCTGCCTCTGGACCCTGCCTCTAATGGTCTGCTCGACCTTGTGAGGAATGGTGTCCTCCTCTGGTGAGTTATTCAGCTGGATGCATTTTCGTTTGGAAAAGCTCGAAATAAGAATAAAATACATGGCTATGATTGGTTTTGTATGTCAGTTTTTGCAATTTTTGTTCTCCAAATGATCCTGGTTTTGTTAAGAGACCTGCTCTTACATGGAACTTCTCAATGATGAAAGTTCTCTGATTTGATTTTAGTAAATTGATCAATGTGGCTGTGCCGGGGACAATAGATGAGAGGGCAATCAATAAAAAACGAGCACTCAATCCATGGGAGAGAAATGAGAATCATACTCTTTGCCTCAACTCTGCAAAGGCTATTGGATGCACTGTGGTTAACATTGGAACTCAGGACCTGGTTGAAGGAAGGGTAAGTGCAAGTGATATTGTCTTTGATAACCACTATGTCATTGACATTTCTCGTTTGGCTTCATTAGTTTTGAAACAGGAAGTTTTTTAGTAATTTTTCTTTTCAAATCTCTTTTTGCTTGTGTTTGTTTTTGAAAAAACCATCTAGCTCGGATGAGGGGTTTGGGCACAAACTCCTACTGGTTTTTTAATGCTCTTGCTTGTCTTATTGAATATGAACTAAGTGGGTTTCTTTCCATTTTTTTCTGTTATTCTTTATTACCTATCACAACTTTTACATAACCATCAATTTCTAGGAGCTCACCCAAAAAGGCTAGCCAGAAATTGATAATCAAACTCTTTGGCCTTGTACAAGTATCCAAGATCTACCCTATATAGCTAACGTGGGAATAAACATATGCCACGATGGGTATTTCTCCTACTTAAATTCAATTCAATTAGAAATACCACAAGCCCATCTGCAATGTCTCTTGGTTCATATGAGCTATGGATCGAATTTACTCTGATACCAACTATAACCTAAAATCTCACCCTAAAAGTCTAACCAAGAAAGTAAGAAGGTGATATTTAGGTTCGCTGGTCCTATATAAATAAGCTAGATGTACACAGTGCATAGTTGGTATGTGACTAAACACATGACAGCACAGACTCTCACAAATCAAATCTTTACTATGCATGCTCATATCATTTTTATCTATCTTAATCACTTTCTCCTCATACAAATCCTCTAGCTGCTCTTATATATTGAACTTTTGCGCTAGGCTTCTTAGTTTTATGACACATTTATCTTAACATTCTTCTATCACACTCAACTTATCTTTGCTAACCCTCTCCATTATCTAATGCTTTGAGCTGTACATCATCGCCAACTAATTCTAATCATATAACAAATGTTTTCATCTATCTCTGTGTCATTTTATATAATAAATCCTAAATTACCAAGTCAATCACTTTGTGGTATTTCTTGTCCAAAAAAGTTGAGGCCTTATTTTCCTCTCTATTTCCAACAAAGTTGCTTTCAATACCCTTGTTTTGCTGATTTTAAAACTTTGTCTCTTAAAGCTTAGCTCCTTTAAATTTAATTTGGTATTTAGTCTAGTCGTTTAATTATCAATTGACACTATCCCATCTATGCATAGCATATACTGCGATACTTCTTTTTGAACATTAATAGTAAGTTCAAGGATTGTACAACCTTGAAGCTGTCTTTTAGTTTGAAAAATGGCTTTCATAGGTTAGTTTCTTGAGAAACCACTTTCTACCTTAGAAGTTGTTATGAGGTTTCCCTTTTGAAAATTAACTGTTTTTTGTTGCACGTGTAGCACTTATGCTCTTCTTTCTTAATTAACTGTGCACCACATATCTAGCTATCTGAACTCAGAAATTATAGTTTTTATGCAGCCTCATCTGGTACTTGGGTTGATATCTCAAATTATAAAGGTACAATCTCTCTCTCTCTCTCTCTCTCTCTATACACACAGACACACACACACATATATCTCCCCCCACCCCACCCCCCCTTTCCTTTTTTTAAGGACGCACTAGGAGTTGCCTGCAATCTTTTTATGACGTTCTTCAATATTTCCAAAAAGAAGGGTGTTGGAAGAAGAATTATTGTTTCATTTGAGCATTGAAAATGTGATGGCTCAGGTCATGCAATCAACAGGTTCAAATAGTTATTCTATCTGGAAAGGGGGAACATTGTATATACAATATGTATGATTATGTATAAAGAATCCAGTGATATAATTGACTGACTTTTCTGTCCAATAATCAGATACAACTGTTAGCAGATCTTAACCTGAAGAAGACACCTCAACTGGTGGAGTTGGTGGATGACAGCAAGGTCAAGTGGCATTAACTTCCATTTTCTTTTTTGGATGTCTATAACATAATTAATATAGGATAATTATGATGCTGGTATTATGTTATGCAGGATGTGGAGGAGTTGATGAGCTTAGCACCAGAAAAAATGTTGCTGAAATGGATGAATTTTCATCTCAAGAAAGCAGGTTACCAGAAAACAATAACAAATTTCTCTTCTGATCTCAAGGTAATACTAGAATCTTGAATTAGATGATGTTCTGATATTTTCTCCTTCAATTATGCACACCATGTTGGCCTCACTAAAAATGTTCCTAAAATATATTAGAAGATAGAGTGTATTGTATGCCTAGAAATGCAACATTATGATTGAAATGCCATGGACTGGAAAACTTTTAGTTCAGGTTTTAATAGCACATTCTTGCTTAAGCTTCTCATTAAATGATTGGACTTAAATGAATTCTGCTGGTGTTTTGGACTCTTTTGAAAGATTTAATCACCATCCAGTAGATCATGCTCTTGCATTTTATGTGAGGGGATCAAAAATATGATGGGAGAGAGACTTATGGTGATTTCTTTTATTTATTTGCCTTTTTTTCTTCACCCAGGAGTGTCAAGCCCACGGGTGCTTCTATTTTGAGTTCTGACAAAGCCAGTATTGCTATTCTGTTATAATTAAAACCACATTTTTATACCGGCCATCTATAATATGACTTTTTTCACTACATTTTTATCATTTCATGGTTTCAAATTGTGTGCCTGATTGAATATAGTAATAGATATTCTGTCATTAACTGCTGCATTTCTATTTTTACTAAAGGCTTATATTTGTATTTGGTGACTAGTATTGTTAATGAATCAAGTCAAACAGATTTTGATGAAGGTAATAGAAACAAAAATATTTTCAAGTGGAAAGAGAACATATCATTCTGCTTTGCAATCGACAAATGAGAACATTAATGACACTCTCAAGATTTATGATTCCTCAGTCCATCAAAGATTATAAAATTTATGGGCGCAGCAGTGGAGGTTCTATTCTACTTCTAAAGCTCCTTAGGCATATGTTCTGTTCCATATGGTGTCACTATATTTGTAGAATTTGATCGATCCATTGTATCTTCAAAATAAATTTGATGATATTTTTAAAATGAATCTCTGTTGCCGCATTTCAACTGGGAGAATTTGATAGATTTTATTGACTTGGTTGCTTTTCTAGTTATCATTGGAAGCTGCTTTTCTAGTCATCATTGGAATACTGCTTTTGCATTTGCTTGTGATTAATGTTTCTCTTCCTGGGCTTTTCTTTGCATATCATTCTCTTTCTGTTATTCATCCATTGGTTATTAGAATGTTTTCTTTATCTCATAAACCCATCTACTTACAGGATGGAGAGGCTTATGCTCACCTTCTCAATGCTCTTGCTCCTGAGCATTGTAGCACAGCCACCTTGGAGACCAAAGATCCTAATGAAAGGGCAAAAATGGTGCTTGACCAAGCAGAGAAGTTGGATTGCAAACGATACTTATCTCCAAAGGACATTGTTGAAGGCTCTCCTAATCTGAATCTTGCATTTGTAGCACAAATATTCCAGCACAGGCACGAACTTGCATTTCCTTTTTCCTCTTATACCCTATGCCTTATAAAGAACTAGTTCAAACAAGTAGAAACATGTTCAAACAGTAGTTTATTTCTCCCTTTTTCATTTTATTTATTGTCAAATTCTTCGGATGGCAAGATCTTTTTGCTACTCCATTTAAGTTTGCGAAGGTCTTTTCATCCTTGGATTGCAAATGATACTTATCTCCAAAGGACATCGTTGAAGGCTCTCCTAATCTGAATCTTGCATTTGTAGCACAAATATTCCAGCAGCAGGCACGAACTTGCATTTCCTTTTTCCCCTTATACCCTATGCCTTGTAAAGAACTAGATCAAACAAGTAGAAACATGTTCAAACAGTAGTTTATTTCTCCCTTTTTCATTTTATTTGTTGTCAAATTCTTGGTTGGCAAGTTCTTTTTGCTACTCCATTTAAGTTTGCTAAGGTCTTTCTATCCTTGTTCCTTAGTCAATCCAACATATTTTTTAAACTTCAAAATGTTATTATAATTTTAAATGCATTGGATCAAATTTAGATTAAGAAAGAAAAGAACTCTGGTATAAAAGTATATATTATGATTTTTTTTTTGCAGATTGACTCCTCCATCATAGAAGATGAATCCTCCATTTTCAATGTATAGAAGAAATGAAAAAAAAAAAATGGTAAAGAAGAATAGGCAATTTATATCTTCATTTATTTTTGAAAATTTACAACAAAAAAAATTCTTTCAAAGACCTAAAGATCCTCTTTTATTAAAGAAGCAATCTATTATAGACTTTACAAAGAGTGTTGTCAATACCTTAATTTAGATTGGTTTGATGGCCAGAAGAAAATTGGCAACTAGAATGGTGGCCCAAAAGGATGTTTGGCCACCAATGATCTGAACAATAGTTTTTATTGATGAAAGCATTGCAGACTTCCCTCAAGAAAGAATGTGTAGCCTCTTATTTATTGTTAGACATGATTCTTTATTTTTCCCCTCGATGAGGAAGATCTCACTTGAAGGCCACCACTTAGTTGTCCTTTAAAATATGGATGTTGTACCTCTAAGAACTTTGCCTATATCATTTTTATCATGGATGAATCATTGTCTAATTTATGGACTAAATTAGCATCCTATGACTCATTAGATTATATAGTATCATCGCTCTAATCAGAACTTAAATTTGCAAGGTTCATGACATGATTATCCATATTGCATGCCCCCTGACCTCTTCTTCCTGTTGGACCATCTTTAGCTTGCATGACATGGGACCCAACTGTATCTTAGTTTATGATCTACTTATGCTATTATGGTGCACCCTAACTCTACACTTTCTAAGCTTAAAACCTATCCACCTTTGTGTTATTTTCTTTTTCATGCTCATTTGTTCTATATTTTTCTTCATTTCCCTAACCTTAATGCAAATGGTATATTTGGTGTGAAGGTTATGTACTTAGTCGTTGCATTCAATGATTGCAAAAAAAAAAAAAAAAGTTAATGGAACTTGTCCACTTTATTGATCATGTTCAAATATCTTCAAAAGAAGTGTTTTTTATATAATCAAACTTGTGTAAAATAATATTTGTTGGGGAAAACCCTCTATCTTTTAGTTTTTCTAGTATCATACATTATGACCATTCCATGAATACCTTTATTTTATATTGATCTTTAGACCTTTATTAAAAGGGTGGCCTATTACACGAGGCTCCCATGATTGTAGCATCTAGGAGGGGTCAGATGTATACAGCCTTATACTTACACATGAAAAGACTTTTTTCATGTTTCAAACTTTTGACTTTCAGGTTTGCAATGGAGCAAATTTTAGACCTTTATGACATTGAAATAAAAAGTAGATAAATTTGTGAGTCGATCTATTGCTGTCAACACATTGCTAACAGTGATCAGTTACCTAGCTCTGACCTCATAGTAATGGCATTATTATTGAATCCCAGCAGAGTATAAGGTTGACCTCCAGTAAAGGCCAACTGCTGTGAGAAACTCCCTAATATCTTTGTGAGTAATTTGTATATCTGTCTTTGCTCCCTCATACTTGACACATGTGATGCACATCTCTTTTTTGTCAAAAAAAAAAAAAAAGATAGTCCTTATCACATCAATATGTCCTTTCTACATTTAAGATGAGGAAAGACTCTAATTTCTATTGGATATCCACTGTAACAATAAAGAATAAGCATGGCAGATTTTTTTTTTCTTTTTTCTTGGTTCTCGGTCTTCATGGACTCTGGAGAAATACCAAAGGAATTAAATTAGGAAGGCTTCAGGAATGAAGGCTTGCCTCTTGGACATTAGCATTACATATAGTTAAATAACATCAGATATGCCTTAATCTCATGGATCAATAATGAACTCCCTTGGTATAGCTACTTTGTTTGCCCAGTCATTAGAACTCGTGTTAGTTCCTTTTTTCAAACTATTTTTTCCAGTCAGTTGCATGGAAAATGAAGCCAAAGTCCTTGTCACTTAATATTGTTAAAGCATTCCACGATAACTAATGAAATTTCACATATCATATTTTTTCATCTTTATAACTTTTATCATGGCAAATTTCCTCCATTCATGCAGCTCGTTAGCTTCATCCTAGTCTTCAAAATGCCCTTATGATCAAATTCTTGGCTTTCCTCATATTGCAATGACCTCTTCTTCTTCTTCCTCTTCAACCTAACCTTAGAGCCTTTATTTCCCTAAACGACATTCATAAGTGTCCTCCATTCCAAATTTTCATTGCTTTTTACAAGCTCTTCACCATCTTGTATATATTTGCAGTTAATATTAGGGCTATGATAACAGCTGTTACCATCCATTGTGAAGAAAAGTACCAAACAATAACAGCAAAATAACAATGTTATTTGATTTTGCCACTGTTCATGGAATATTTGACAAAAGATTGGATGAAAGCAGCAAAAATGACCCCAGTCAGGACCAAGGGGTATGATAGGATGAAGCATCTGGAAGTGGATGATACCTTCCAGCTTTTAATATAGGCAATAGATGTTCAAAGTTCAAAAAAATTTCATATACCCTTCTTATTATTTTTAAAAATAGTAAAGTGTTAATATATTAAACATTCAGATGTATTTATATTATGATTTTCTTGTGAGAAGTTTCAAATGATTATCAGTAACATTCATGATTGTTATTTCTATTCTTGTATCCTCTATCTCAATTTGAGATGTAAATGTGGCATGGGGCTCATAATCTTTATGTTATGCAGGAACGGTCTATCCACTGACAGCAAAAAGATGTCCCTTGCAGAGATGACGCCTGATGATATCCAAGTATCTAGAGAAGAAAGGGCCTTTCGGTTGTGGATCAACAATCTTGGAATTGTGACTTATGTTAATACTTTGTTTGAGGATGTCAGAAATGGGTAAGTTTTATTTGACATATAGTGATGTCTTATTTTGCTATCTAGCTACTGATAAAAATACATGCAGATGGGTTCTTTTGGAAGTACTTGACAAAGTGTCTCCCGGATCAGTTAATTGGAAGAGGGCAACAAAGCCTCCTATCAAGATGCCTTTCCGAAAAGTGGAAAACTGCAACCAAGTTATAGAGATTGGAAAAAAATTGAATTTTTCACTAGTAAATGTAGCTGGGAATGACATCGTACAAGGAAATAAGAAGCTCATTCTTGGTAAGTAATATGTTAAGCATATCTTTAAGTGTGCATGTTCCTTTTTTCAATTAAATATTTTTTTTATACTGTATTAGTTGTAGGTTTTTTTTTCCAAAAAAGCTCCTTTTTTAGCTTAAATTAATGATGGTGGCAATCAATCTTTAGGATTGGCAATAGGCTGAAACAAGTTAGGCCATGCCCTAGTCTGAGCCCAACTCGAAATTTTTTTCAAGCTTTGAGCTAGGCTCATGCTTGAAATTTTTTTTAGAATTCAAGCCTAAGCCTGATCTTGACCCAAACTCAAGCTTAGGCCTAGCCTAAAACCCAATCGGTCTGCCCCATAGAAACCTATTTGGGCTAAACATTGGACCGATAGAGTTAATTTTTAATTTTTAAGTATTTGCACGAAAACAAGTAACATTTAAAATATTTGCACATAATCAGTCAAGATAAAATGTTATAACATGGAGAGCTATTCTTACATAATTGACAAAAAATCTAGTATAAAATTTAAAAGGCCCACCATCTTTTAAGATTTTAAGGTTGGATTCGGGATAGACGAAGACTTGATTAAAAGCCAATGCTTTTGGCCTTCTTCAACTTTGGACACTAGGCTGAATCTGAGCTGGGCCAAGTAACAGCTTAAGCCTAGTCCAAAATTTTTTTAGCCTCTAATTTTAAGCTTAGGCCTAACCCAAATTAGCTTGGGCCTAGCCCATAGCCCAATCCAAAGTCAAGCCAACTCGATTGGCTACAGATCAGCTCAAACTCTCTTCCAGTCCTATCAATCTTATTGCACTACCCTAATACCACTATCATTCCTTTTGGATAGCCTGATTATTTTGTATGCATAATATAGTGTTTGTACGAACATTTCGAAGACATGTTCTGTGCCAGCATCTTTTTTTGCCAACATAATATTGCATATGGGTACTGTATGAGTACAAAGCCAATAATTCAGCAATGAAGTTTTCAAAACATTTTTCTGCCAGCATATCTCTTCCTTTTTAGCTTCTTTAGTCATGGAATAATGTGCCATAAGACATTACAAATTGTTTTACTTTAATGAACATTGAATTATGCGGTTTTTCATTTTTTTACTTGTGGATTGAAAGTAAAACATCACTGGTGCATGGTTATCATGATTGATACTTGAGGTGTTCGAACAAAATCTATAGCAGGTTATTTCTATATATATGATCATTTTCATTGTTTACTAGTTTGGCGCATGTCTCAACCACAAAATGTTATCATTATTGATACTTGAGGTGTTCGAGCAAACTCTGTAGCAGATTATTTCTATAGATATGCTTGTTTTCATTGTTTTTTAGTTTGGTGCATGTCTCAACTACAAATTGTTAATGGTATGCTGAATTGTGTTGTTCTAAAGATGGACAAGTCGATCCGTCTAACTGAAGAAGATACCAGTCATGGTAGATTAAATCCTTCATATTGACTCATTTTGTAAGTTTTCTAGGTTTCTTGTGTAAACTTCAGCCTTCAAAACTGCTTAAACTTTAGCTACTTTTGAGCATCAACTAGTTTTAGCTTTGCTAATCATCTCTTCAAATATATGCAGATAGGCCATATGTCAGGAACATTTGAACCAGAGAAGATTACAGTAAAAGTGGGCCTTCTGTATTTTCGTCTTCTGACTGCTAGTTAAAATTATACTTAACGCAAAATATATTGGTCAGGTTTAGCATATGCAGGAGTCATTACTTGGAAACAAAATAATCTGGACTTTGCTTTGTCATCTCCTCAATATCATGCAAATATATTCAACAAGAGACCACCAAAATAAAAGGGGGCTCATCATCTCTACATAATCCTTTTTGAACTTAGTGATGCAAAACAAATTGTTAGTTATCTAATTTTTTCTTGCAAAACAAATTGTTAGTTATCTAATTTTGTCTTTCAACTCTATGTTACCATACACTATAATCATTAACCATAAGTTTTCAAAGGTTGCTTTTGTTATGTCTTTTGCTGCAGCTGCTTCACGTTAATCATCATTTTTGGATGGCACGAACCCTTGCTACTTGAATAAGGGGGTACAGGTTTGAATCCAGTTAGAGTTGGCCCTCCAGACATGGTGTGGGTATAGAGTAGGAAGGTTCAAATAGCTCCTCTTAATCACAAAAAAATAGAAATTAACATCATTTTCTGGCCTTTATTCTTTAAACAAATAGCTATCTTAATGCAATAAATTTTCATAGCAAAAGGAAGTTGAGGAAGAGAGAGAAGATGTAACATGTGTGATGTTTAATATGGAAAACTTGCAAAGATAAGCTTATCAAACTTAGGGTCCCATTGTTCTATTTCCCATCTTTAACATGTAGAGAACTACGAGGCCTTCCTCGTGTATAACATTGAACAATATATACATAAACATTCCAATACTTTTCGGTCAGGGATTTGGATACACATTTTGTCATTTGCGTGTGTGATTTGGGCCGCGGGGGGGGGGGGGATTTCGGGGTGTTAGGTTATAATAGACATGGGGTGCAAAGAGAAAAAAAAACTCCACACCTGCTACTAAATTCAGAGTTAGCGATTGAAAAATGAAAATGGAAATTTGAACTGTTGTATTTGATCTAGAAGGCTTAAAATGTCTGCTTACAAAACATCATATCTTTTAGAGACCCCAAGCTCATGCATTAAGTCATCGAAATCAACACAAAATATTGTTCCATTACAATTATATTCTTAGGATGACTTGATGCATAGGCTAGGGGATTCTAATGTAGCTGTAAAGTCCTTTCTTTACCTTTATATGCATATGCATATACATAGGTACATACACAAGCAAACATACATAAATGTGCTTTTATCCTGTTTGCTTAGTTCTGCTGATCTTGGTTTGACCTTTTTTTTTTTGTGCCATTAAAAATAGCGGAAGGATTGTTACTTCAACCAATAAGTTGACTCTTTTTATCTTGGTTTCCTTCAGCTTACTTGTGGCAGTTAATGAGATTCAATATTCTTCAGCTTCTGAAGAACTTGAGATGCCAGTCCCAAGGAAAAGAAATATCAGATGCTGATATCCTAAATTGGGCCAATAATAAAGTGAAGAAATCAGGCAAAACTTCTCAAATGGAAAGTTTTAGGGTACTCTCAACAATTTTCTGCTGCTTGTCAGTTTTTTAAAGAAATATTACCTGTCAGCTCTTTCAATATTATTTTCCTCTCCAGTTTTACTCTTTTACTTTCTTTGTCCCTTCAGGACAAGAGCCTGTCAAACGGAATATTTTTCCTTGAGCTTCTTAGTGCTGTCAAGCCAAGGGTTGTAAACTGGAAACTTGTTACAAAGGGTGAAGATGGTATGCCCTTTAGCCAGTATACATCAAATCTAATATTTGTCTGTTATCATATGGCAACTCATCCATCTTAAGGTCTTTTTGATGTGTGTGTTTGCAAGATAAAATTTGTGCTTGTTCTTGTATGTTTAGAGAAATGAAGGCTGGAGAACAGAATTAGATCAAATTTACACTTTTCAATCACATACAAGATCACCCACTTATGGTTGACATCTTTTATATGCAGATGAAGAGAAGAAGTTGAATGCTCAATATATTATCAGTGTTGCAAGAAAACTTGGATGCTCCATCTTTTTGTTGCCTGAGGACATAATGGAGGTAAATTAGTGTAACCAGAATCATTAAATATTGCAATATACTTTCAGGTCTGCATGTTGTGCAAACAACCCGTAGAAAGATGACAATTTAGTGCATAGTTTGCTTCTGAAAAGTTTTTCAATGATTTGAAGGCATAGTCATTCATTTTGAAAATCATGGATTATCCATGCCAAACATATTTTATTAGATTGTTCATTTGGATGTGAGCACCTTCTTGTACATTGTCGCCTTTTTTGTAAGAACCATATGATCAGATAGGTGAAATCATCACATGGAATTGAATGGTTGGCTTATATAGTTGACATGCCCCTCCTTCCTCTTTGCCTTGGTTCCTCTAGAAGCTTTGGACAATCTTTTTTCTAATCAGATTCTTATTTGTTGAATATTTCTTTTTTCTATGCCAGGTAAACCAGAAGATGATCCTTACACTAACTGCCAGCATCATGTACTGGAGTCTACAGCAACCTGCAGAAAACTCTGAAGCACCCTCAGAAACTTCAGAGCCTGCTACTGAGGTGTCTGAACCACCAACGGAGGATGCTGCCTCACAGAAGTCTCCCTCAAATAGAGAAGATGAAAGTGTTGTTGCAAACAACATTTCAAACTTGAGCATTAATGATGCAGCTTCAGATACCTCACAGATTGAAAATGACTCATAAACTCAGTCCATCCCAAGATAAGCAAAGTTAGAAAAAGGAAAGCGCATCTAGTATTCTGGTAGGGAAAAGATAGCGGGATGCTTTTTTGCGTCCCAGAGTGGTTATGTCCACAAAAGGCAAATATATATATAGTTTTGCTTCTTAATTTCTCGTTTGAGAAGGAAAAAAAAAATTATAAGTATCAGAATGTGTTTATAGGTTTTCTAGTTATGTTATAGGTAATTCTTTGACAATTGAATTTTATTCATCTCTTGTTAATGGCATTTTTTGGGCAGATGCAGGTGAGGACAGTTTCTGCGCATATATTTTTTTTTTTTTCTTTATATGAACGTTTTTTGTATAATTTAGCTTGTGAAACAATATTTCTCTTTTATTATTCACAAATGCAGACTGGAAAGTTTATTTATGCCATCAATTAATTGTTTTGGAAAATGGTGTGGTAGTTTGTTGTTGGTTGAAGTCAGCTAACCAGGCTTTATCTCATCTGGTTGACACCTTCCCCAGCTGAGAGCTCCCAAATTTGGCTCAGGACAGTGGCATGTCCACCGTATTTCTGGGGAAAAAGATGTTGCGTGATAAAAATAGAAAGACTTCTATAGCCTGTGTTGCGATAATGACCTGGAAGCGACAATATTTTCTTTGTTTCTTAAGTTTCAAATCTTATAGAAGGTTGCAGCCTACCATTACAGCAGATGAAGGCTCTATTCAATGATGTTATGAGCCAGTAGCTGGCACATGTTCTTCATTATTGGATTTTAAGGCTCTTTACTCGTCGGTAAAAGATCTGAAAGGCTCCTTTTTCAGCCTTTCCAATGACTTTGAGTTCTAATCCTCGTTCTAATGGTGAAGCCTGCAGTAAATTTCACGGAGGACTTCTTGGAATTGTAGTAAACTTGGAAGCACGGATATGCTTTTAAGTTCCAAAATTTATGTTTTGAAGTTGAGCTCATCTATAATGATGTGATTCATGTTGTTAATAAACTAGCGTAGAAGTGGTAGTTCTCAAATAACTGATGCTAATTCTTTTGATTTCTTGAATTTATACTGCTATACTGTTAAAAGTCCCCTGATGCTTAATGTCCGTATGACCTTCCTTATACGGAAGATGCAGATGACTGCACTGCAACAACACCCACCACTGATTAAGGTGTTGAAATTCTAGATCATATTTTGACAACTGGGAATTTCATCTCTACAGTATTGAGGACTTTGTCCTTAATCCTGGATGTTTGTTAGTTCTTTCATAGCCTTAAAAGAGTATAAGCCGCGAGCAAAAACAGAGCATTTTAAGCTTAAAATTTAGGAACATTTTCAATGGGAAAGCAGGTGCTTATATTTACCAAGAGAGAGAGAGAGAGAATGGAGATGTTTTTTAGCTGTCTTTTGTGCTTGCTATTTCTTGAATTTTATGATTTATGCTGAAAGCATGATAATCTCTAGCACACGTCTCTTTAATAATTCATATTCGTCTTTGAAGATGGTGGTCGCCTCCCAACCACCGAAAATCAGTTGACATTTTTAAACAGACATTGATGATGAAGCAGCCTCACTAGATCTTTAATTTGAAGCAATTCTTTATCCAACGTGGGAATTCTCACATAATTTCTTTTGAAATGATTGGTCCTGCTTCATTGTGGAAAGATATAAATAGTGCTGCCAGAATTTATTAAAGATGATTGTTGATAGGGTAAAGAATATTAGAAATTTGAATAATACCACTTGAAAACACCATAAGAATGGCTGGTCATCTGAACAATTACACCGAACAGCTACACTTGATGAAGCAACCTCAGCGAAGCTTAATTGTCTCTCCAATGGTATATCAAAACACAATAAAGCATTAAAATAAAATGATGTCAAAAATAACTGTCATCTTTTTCATTTTATTGGCTCAGCTTCACAAAGAAAAGACATGTATTGAATCCTTGGTCCGTAATTCATCTTCTTTCACATTGTAACAAGAAGTAAAATGAAAGATGGGCAAAAACAGTTATCCTGCACCAAAACCACTTCACTACAGTGTCAAAAAAAATTGGGTACAACTTATAACATGGTGGACACCTGATCGGTGTGCTTGCATTCAATCGAATCACCATGAATTTCATTGGCTTCTTGTTCTGCAACAAGCATAAGCATCTCAAGCCGCTTGTCAAATAAAGCCGCACTCTCATCTCTCTTGTCAAGCTCTGCAGCTTCAGCTTCTAACCATTTCTCTCTCAAGTCATCAAGAAGATTGCCCTGATCATTGTTGCCTACAGACCCTGGAGCACTAGGACAGGTTGTCCGCAATGAGGAGTCTCCTGAGGGTGGTGGGAGAGTCAAAAGCATGGCCCGGAACTCTCGTGTATCAGCAAATGTCTCGAAATTACAAGCAATAACATCCAAACAATATTCCCTTATCTTTAGAACCCCATACCTGCATTAAGTTATCAACCTACTTGAGCAAAATTATGCATTTAGTGACAGTCGTTCTACTGAAACTGCAAGCAATCATTTCTGCATGGCCATTATGATGGTGTTCAGGGAAATTATGATGTGATGGGTTATGGTATGTGCAAAGATTATCTAACAGTGACAATTCAGTATTGGTGAAGGGACTTCATCATATAAAGACTCTTGGTTAAGATTAGCACAGTGGACAACAACCAATATATCAGGCAAGCAACAAACTCAAGGCCTGACAACGTTCAAGTAATATTTGCTAATAAAAATAATTTTTTTTAAAAAAAATTACATTTTTATTGAACGAATAAGATACAGATCTGACCACTTTTGTGAGTTATATTAAAAAATGGAGACCGTAGGAAAGGGATTTGTACCATGTTTTGCAAGATACAGAGTGATCTATATACAAAAAATGATAAATAAAAAGCTTTTGGACAATAAAGCACACTCCATAATATGAAACTCATCTGATGCCCTTTCTCAAGCTTAGTAATCCATTGCATTGTGCACCGACCAGAAATGTGTATGTAAGAACCTAGTACCTCCTATTTTCAACCGTTGTTGGAAACATTTTAAAATATATGCTAGCCAATTTCCATGCTAGGGATTTTTTAAAAACATAACTTAAGTGTCGCTCACGAAAAATGGCATAGAGGAATATAATAACTGCCAAATAAGGATGTCTGGGACCTGATTCAAGCACTGGAAAAGGCACAGAATTGAGATTGCTCATCAGTTGAATCTACTCACAGCACATATATACTTGAGCAGAAGCACTGAGTTCAGAATATAAAGAAAAAAGCTTGTGAATTTGCATCCATAACAGCAACCTTTGCATAATATTCAAATTATGATTTTTATCATAAATAGAACTTGATCATGCATTTTTTTTATCTTAGATATGTAGTAAATATCCACCAGATGCATAAAGCTTGAACAATGTAAATCGATGATCATAAAGCAAAGTAGATACATAACTTGAATCTTTAACTAACAGCTAAGAACACGATCAACAGAAAGGAGACATATAACTCCTTACATGTCTGATAATATCAACCAGTGGCAGAGTTCAGCAGGCGAAACCAGCTCCAGATGAGGTAGCAGAGCATCAGCAACAGCACGTTTAAGAGGAAACAATAAATATCTTGAAGAAGCATCAAACATTTCTTCAGCCTGATCAGGGTCCATATCCTTCAAGCCATCTGTGTACCTGAATTTAATCAGACATCAGAAACAAATGGGACACAAAGTAGAAACTAAAACTTCAGAAATAAACCTGGATCTTACATATATTCTATCATTTTCTCAAATGCTTCTGTGCTTAAGTCATGCTCTTCTAGAAAGGGAAGCGAGAGACTTGGCAGTCCATCATTCCCTTCAAGAAATCCTGTCATTCGAGACAACCTTGCTCTGAAATACTCTGATCTTGAGGCCAGGATCACTTGGTGGCAGCGGAAAATCCTTTCACCAACTTTTATACAAACATCAGCATGATCATCGCTGGACTGGCTCACTTCTGAGTCATGTGTATCATCAAAACTCATACTTCTCCCACAGGAGTTAGCAAGGGAAATTTCTAGAATGCGATGCAAGGCAAAAGGAAGCCTATCCTGCTCTGGTAGGGACAAGCCCTGCAAAATAAACCTTTTCTGAGAATTGTCCACCTCCCTCAGTGCTTTATATTCTGCATATTTTTGGTGAATCAATTCTTTCTGAAGGACTTTCTGCAATTCCTCACACTTGCAGGCTTTGCATGTGCGTACAAGATCATCCATGTCATCCACTGCAACTTCAAGTCTATCGGAATAGAAGAAATGGACAAGGCTATACAGTGCATGATAAGACAATTTTTGGCTAGAGAACCTCACTTCCTTGCGGTCCTTCCAATCTGCCTCAAATTTCCTCTTGAAGAAGGGTGACCGGGCACTTAATATAACCCGATGAGCTTCGATAGGTCGTCCGTCCAAATAGAAGGTGATATCTGGGGGGAATGGAGTAGAAGTGGATCCATCATTTAATGAAAAGAAACCTGTTCAGCAGTGTGTTAGTAATATAAAGGCTCAGTTATATGACTATTTGGTAATATTTATTTTAGACTCTGTAAGTAATGGCATTAGATGTTAAAGTTTTGTATTCTCAAACATCTTCTTTTGCCATATAAATAGGAATATGCTTACATTGTGCTTAAAATGGGAAAAAAAGAGGAAAGACTAGAAAACAGTTTCTCATAGATCTCGACTAGGTGAGATTGGTTGTATTGTAGAAAACAAAAAATTGATGTCAACAGTATGAGGAACTCCTATTAATTAAAGTCATTTTTAACCATCAACTGCCTCATGTATCAAGGATATGTGATAACTGATGACCCATATAGAAATTATAATAACATGCAACAACACTTGCAAAATAAATTCACAGAATTTATCTAGGCTGTAATTTATTTTGACATACAAAGATGCCCATGTTGGAGAATAAATAGAGATATTCTGAAGTAATTTCCAACAGTACTCAAAAACATGGAAACTGATAGAGCCTTGTGCACAAAAACAGTACATAAAAACCTGGAGGGGAAAAAAAACACCAGATGGAGGGACCATATGCACAACGAAGCAACCCATGCAAATGCAGCAGCAGCAGCATTTCTCAGGGTTCTATGTTGGCACAGTGACCTGTAGAGCACTGCAGGAGCACAGTCGTGATCATGATGGACCACCCTCTTGTCATCAATGGACAATTGGACATAAGCAAACCATGTCACTCAATTGTTCCCTAATTTTCACCTTGGATAATGCTACCTCCAAGTTTCCTCCAATGTATATTTCTATATAAGACAGTTAGGTCGATGTTATGCATGACCAATTTGATTCTTTGAAGTAGCAGGGTTCACTATCTTAATTATACAGATTAGATTGAATGTATGCACATGATACGCACCATAAGGCCTGGATCATGGATCATAAGAGTTAACTGAATTTCGGGTCACGGTATGACATGACAATATATTGATATCCCGACTTTTTTTTTTTTCACGTTTGCAGTTGTCAAATTTTCACTTCTTGAGGTTCTAGATATCTTTTACAGCCATATAATGAGGGTCAGACTACTCTAGGCAGGTTCAGTGCCCTACATAATTTTGCAAATGGATTTTAGCCCTTGTAGGCACATGGCTTTTGAACTCTAGAGATAGACCAAAATGTCACCAATATTGATGCCCCTAAGATTCAACACCTCAAGAATTAGGGCACCCTACCTTAAGGGAGGACAAAATTTATGACGGTCCTGGAGGGTGCTAAGGATTGGACAAGTGCTTGCGAGAAGGCACAGATTGGGTTTGTGTGTCTCAAGGAAGTCCTTTAATCTCTCATCTCTTTTTTGATTATTTTTCTTGCATATTTACATGGTTTATGCACAATTGCTTTAGCCTGCTCGCTTCTTTTCTCGATCCTTGATCCAGTTAAGTGTTTTAATACTTGCTTCGATGCCTTTTTTTTAAAAAAAACTATTTGTGAAACTTTAGTGTTTTATTCAATTTTTAAACATATTTTAGCTGCAAAAGTTATATCTTTGTGATAAATTAGATCTATTTAAAATTAACACTATAATGTACTATAACCAAGATAGGATGGATGAGATGGTCGAAATCAATCCCGGAATCTCTCTGGAATGAGACATCTCGACCATCTCGGCCCCCACCCTGTCGAGACTTGAATCACTGGGCATCACTACCATCTTCTATTAGAGAAATAGTACAAAATAAAAAAGAAGCATATCATACCGCAAGCCTATAACTTACCCTTTCTTTTTGCCTTACCCTTTCTTTATTTTTTCTGTCTCAGCCTTTCTTTACTTCTTCCACAAGTACAAAAAACCTTAGCTAAGGTCCCTTCAATTCTAGTTTGCCTCCAACTCTAAGAGTAGCTAGCCTTTAATATTAAAAATAGGCTAAAGTGGTGCGAGTGCGCATACTCACACATATACATACATTCATATTAGATCCACACAAATCTCAAAGCCAAAAAATCATTCATTAACCACCATTATATGCTTAAAAAAAATTAACGAAATAAACAGAAACGTATCAAAAATAGACAGAAATGGTAAACATTAAACAAAAACACAATGGAAGTAAACACTAACTGTTTTAAGGACGACGATAAACACTTATTCAACAAAATAAATACCAATGTGTCCAGAATAAACAACTACTCTGAACCAATAAACATAAATGCTAAGGAACAAACAAAAACTATTTTACATGTAGTGCACTGCAAAAAACGAGGTGCATTTATGGAGACGGGACAAACACGATATGCAGCCAATGCTTGCACACCACATATCCAGCCTCCACATGCCTCATACCTTAGGGCATACAAAACATCACATCCCCAGTCCAATAGTTTCTATTTATTTGTACAGTGTTTCTGTTTACCATCCAAAATGGGTGTTTATTGGTTCAAGCTAGTTGTTTATTCCGTACATATTGGCATTCATTCTATGAGATAAATGTTTATCGTCAATGTCGAAACAGTTAGTGTTTACCATCAAAATTTTTTTTTTAAAGCATATAACAATGGTTAACGAATAACTTTTTGGTTTAAAGATCCGTGTGAATTTAAAGGTGAGAAAGATGACCAGATTTGGACTTGGCATGCTTTCACTTATAAAGCACAAAAGAAAGGCTATGATCCTCAAAAGTCAAAACCATATGCAAGTTTAAGGAAATGATGGGATAGTAGAGCCAACTTCACTCACTATACCCTACATTTTTTTATCCACTTTTCTAACAGATCTGACAGCACAATGAAGGCTAGGGCTCCAATAAAGATAGATGTGAATGCCTGAAAGGACAACTAGTTTTTCTTAGATTAAATAATCTTAAATAAATTTTTGAGAAAAACATTAAAGGAAATTATTTAGGTTTCTTTCAATAGGCCAACTTTTAAGTCTAAGTTTTTATTTTTAAAAACACAAATAGCCAAAAAAAAGAGAGGAATACATGGTGGCTTCGGTCACCGCCTCACCAGGTTGTGCCCATCACAAAGCCAAAATAAAAAGGACAAAAACACTAAATAGAGAGGAATGGCTGAAAAGGAAACTCAAAGAGACTTCTGTGCATTTTCTTGGCCAGAGACAGCCCGTTTGGGGACAAGTCATGGGTATTTTCTTAGCCGAACAAAGTTGACTGAAGGAATTGGAGGTCTGGCTCACAAAACAACAAGAATCAATGGAGGCTGGGATAATGGATCATAGAAATTACCTCGTTTCACTCCTTTAGCATCACCATGTCACTATGACGCAGATGGTTGCTTGACGCCTTGGTGGTCCGTGACTAAACGACTGGCCACCTGGACTGGCAACCTTAATCGAAGAGAACCCTTGATCGAAGAAGATTAGAAGACAGAAGACGAAGATGCTTGGAATTGGAGTCGAGTACATAGGGAAGTTTCAAAGTCATCAACCTCAAGTGGAATACAATATTTGGGAACTATCCGGTTCATTAGAATCTAGCGCAGTTTAAACAAATGGCTGGTTCAACCACAATTTGAATGGTTGAAGCTAGTTTTTTGCCCAATCTAGTTTTAAAGGTTCATCCAGATCAGACAGCAGACCGATCGACGGTCTAATTGGTTCAATTGACCAATCCAGTTATGTTCTTAAAACATAGGTTTTGATAAGCTACGGATCAAGTTGGCATAAATCAGTGTGAGGTTCGCAATTCATGTAATCCTGCTTAAGTCTGAAAATCTTGTAAGTTTGACCAAGTACTAACTAAAACCTTACAAATTATATTTTAAAATATTTTTTTAGTATTTTATTTTTTCATTATTTTTAAGTTAAATTAATTTTCTTAGATTTTTATCCAAAGTGGAAATGCCCTTACTTGATATTTACTAAACTAAGATTTTCTGAAATTCTTCAAATTTGTTCTTGAGAGAAAGGTTGATTTTTTACTTTAAAGGAATTTAATTTTTTTTAATATTTTTTGTTGAATTCAAACAGGAAGTATTTTTCTTATTTTTATAAGAAATCTTAAATAAATGGAAAGAAAAGATAAAAGAGGAAAGAAGCTAGCATGTACTTAAATAATTTTGAATGTAAATAAGAAAGAGAAGAGAGGAATGAGAACTCATGAGAGGCTCTTAACCTCATATACCACCTAAAAAAAAGAAAAACTATGAAAAATAAAAAAATAAAACTATAAAAAATATAAAAGAAAAAAAAATGTCGTACCAATCGGAACCATCAATACATTGCCAGTTTGGTCTACTGCCTAGTTCTGCCAACCTTGGTACAATTCCATAGTTTTCTTTCTAATTTTTAGTTTAGATTTATTTATTGCATCCAAATTAGTTTAATCACCTTTAATCTTTCTTTCCTAAGCACTTTGAAAACCTTAGGCTGGGTAAACCCTTCTCCTAGAGTGGTTGAACCCACATTGAACACCGCTTGTGAAAGTAATCAAGTATATCAATGACTAAAGAAGCATTGAGTGGTGATCACAAGCAGTCCATTTGTTGTAGGATCTTATAGGTTGATCAAATACAATATTTGGTAGCAACCCTCCGCAAGGAGCAAAGGGCAGCACAACTAGGTCCTACACTTCTAAATGTTGAAAATGGATAGAATGAAACTATCATTTCTTCAATGTCATTGACCAAACACAATTCCTTGTTTACTCAAGAACATTAAAGAATAAAAGGGAAATTACTAAAGAGAGTATAGCACCAATCGTGAGATTCAAGCTTAGTAAGTTTATGATTATTTTTTTTAAAAAAATGTGGTGTTGAATCTAGCTATATGCATGTTTACGCATATTTAATCATTTTTCTATTATTTCCTTTTATCAATAATCAGTGAAGAATAGCATACAATTAATTATTCTAGATTCGACTTTCATTCAGCATGACTTAGAAGTAGATCCCGAAAGGAATAATTACACTGGGAGTATATGAACTTATTTGGGGTTTTCAATTGAGTCCTTATACTTTTTTTTTTCAATTGAGTATATCAACTCATAAAAGTTTTTCAATCAAGTACATTTTTAACGGCCGTTAACGATGACTTGACGGACTATAGAACGGCCATTAACAATAATTTAAGTATACCTTTTTTTAATTAAGTACACTAACTTGTAAAAATTTTTTAATTGAGTATACCAACTCATAAAAGTTTTCAATTAAGTATACTTATTTAAATCCAGATAGCATTTCTCATAAATACATGATAAACCAATCAATCAAAAGTTACTATAAATAAAATTCTATACAAAATAACGCAAAGGAAAAATGTTATCTATTTGTGCACACAAAAAATCTCGTGCATAAAAAGTTAATAAGCAAAATAATAACCTTTCAGTTGCTGGACTAATAGTGAATGAATTAACAAGAAAATTTCACCTCAAGTACATTTTTTTTTTTTTATGTTGTAGACTTTTTGATGTGTTACCAACGCATCTCTCAATCAAAAAAAATTTTTGCTCTGTTCCAGTAGAAGGAAAATGTGTGACTCCCTAGAGGCCTTTAGCTCTGCCACATAGAGCTAGTTATTAAAAAGGTGTCAAAGAATAGCCCCGCTGTCACATTCTTTTGTACTTGATTCAAAAAAATTTATGAGTCTGTATACCCATTGAAAAACTTTTATAAGTTACTATACTCGATTGAAAAAAGAGTATACACAAATCATCATTAACGACTGTCATTCAGTCCGTTAAGTTATCATTAATGGCTGTCAAAAATATATACTTGTTAAAAAAACTTATATGAGTTGATATACTCAATTGAAAAGAAAAAAAAAATAGTATAAGGACTCATTTGAAAGTCTCAAATAAGTTCATGTACTCATAATGTAATTATTTCATCCCAAAACAAATTTTACATATCTCAATTACTTCGATGCATGCTATGCAATAGGCCTATCAATGGATTAGATTCTAGACCAACCGATCCAATTGTGGCTGAATCTAGTAAACAATTTTGACATAGTAAACTATATTCCAAAAAAAAAAAGGCATAGTAACCAGATCATGAGCTGAACACAATATAATGACCCAAACTAAATTCTTTGATATTGTTATATTTATAAAATGTCTAAGATAATCTTGAAGATCCTCCATTAGATCCTTAATATAGGTTTTAGAAGTAACAGAGAAGTGGAGATATCAAGGACCCAATCCTCCCAACCAAATCCAAACCCATCAAGATCTCCCTCTTTGGCTTTTCTGAACCTCATCTCTCATCCTCAACTGCTTCAATGAGGAGCAGCAATGCCCAATAGTTGATACTCATCCACTACCGACAGCTAATCACCCGCTACCACCAATAATCAAGGCCTGTCTCCTTCACTTTCTAATCCTCTTCTCCTCTCTTCATATCCCTTTCTATTCCTTTCTCTATCCACCCACCTCATCCCAATGATCACCCCCTTACCTCCATGTGCCATGGCCGTCCACTAACACCTCACACCCAAGACTTTCTCATTACCCTACCTTGTCATATTGGTTAGTGAACCATTAACAGATCTGAATTTGAACGGCTGGTTGATCTAATAGGCTATAGGATTAAATCAAACTGAGAATTCTAGCTTTTAAATCAACCTTTATTTTATCTGAATCAGATACTATTAGAGACGCACCATGTTTTGTAAATGTTAATTGCTTGATTATTGTGCTCGTCAAACTGTTTAAAAATGAAATTGGGAAGATCATTATAAAGTCACACCTTCACAAATCCTCAAATAAACTTGAGTGTAAATGGTTCAGGAAGTGTAAGTGGAGCAGGAAGTGTAAGTTGAGAAAAGGTGTCCACCTGTTGACCTTATTTAGAATCAACCATGTAGAAAGGGTCTCCACTAGGTTATATACCATATTATAGAGAAGCTCCAAGATACCACAGTGAGCTCTTTCAGCTCCTTATCATTTTGTTCTTTAGCTTATAAATCTCAACCTCAAACTTGAATGTTATTTCCTATATAAAGCATCACCGTTTCACCTGGTTAAATAAGCCCTCATAACTAAGGACGTACATTTCTTGCTCAGTCACTGGCATCCTAAGTCTCCTGCCCAAAGTTACCTCTACTATGGATTTGATGCCAATTTACACAGGGTTGGCATCATCTTAATTGTAAAGCATCGGAAAGGTCTCCAAGGTTTGGGTATGATTTAAAAGTTCTCACTTGATGAGATTAGCTAAACTTAAGTTTTGCTTTTATAAAAAAAAAATGAAGAGAAGAGCTTTGACTAAGTTTTTCTTTTGACAAAAATGAAGAGAGAAGAGCTTTGACCTTTCCATTGAACCTACTTCAAGTGAGGTTTTGAGTTACTTTTCACCCTTTTATACACAGAGCAGGAGATCTGTAGGGTAACATCAAGGGCTTAAATTCAGGGGGGGAAAAAAAAAAAAAAAGAACGTTGAGTGAGCCATAGTAACCAGAACAGATATGGTGAAAACAATACCAAGCATTCTGTGTTTGATTTGAAGGGCGAATACGTCCTTTAGTATTATCATCCTTTATTCTTCTATCAACTTTTGTTTGGGATTAAGGTTTTGTTGTTGTTGTTGTATTCTTCTATCAACTTTCATGAAGAAAGTGATATCGTGAGAATAAATTGAAACATCTAGAATATTTTACCTTAGGAAAGATTCCTTTGTAATGGAAAATTTCCATTATGCAATGTAGATTGCCGAAGAAGGGCAAATATAATAGATGGCATCAGCCTTTTAAAATGGGCATACAAGATGGTCGCACTAGTATTTACTATGAAGTAAAAGATGGATTTAAGAATGACTTGCTTCTCTCTCTCTCTCTCTCTCTCTCTCTCTCTCTCCATTTCCTCTCCTGCAAGTAGCTTGCCCTAAACACCAATTTGCATGAGCTAAGGATGACTTCAAAACCGAGGGGGTACTGATATAAGGTCATGACTGGGAAATTAGGTCGTAAAATTCCCCATGTACTGACTGGTGCTTTCTCTTGAGAAGTGCTCTATTTCCAGCCTCATCTTGATGTGATAAGCACTACCATGTTTGTTTGTTTGTTTGGAGATTGTATGCCCTAAAGTTAAGTGCTTTGACTAGAAAAACATCAGGCATGGTTAGGAGTTTTCTGCTATTATATGAAGATATATGCTCTAGGTTTTATCAACAAACTAAATTCAGAAATGTAGTAAGAATGTTGACTTGGATTGCTTTTGCAATTTTTGACTTCAACCAGCAATTCCAACCATTTAAAGGCAATAACGGAGAGAGACTATAAGAAGTGACTCTATCTACTATGTTGATCATTTGAAAAGGAAAGAAGAGAGATATCCAAAAGACGAATATATTTGATTTCCTTTAGCAACAGATTTGATTTGGTTAGGGTGATAAATTTGTAGTTTTGCACTAGCTTCTTTTAGTTCAATATGCCTTAGTACTAAATAAAACTTTGTTTGCCAGTTTCTTTCATCCTCAGCCCTTTATTCTCACTTGTTTTTTTTTTTTCCTTTAGACTCCATCTTCCTTCACTCCTCCATCTGGTAATCCCTACTCCCCCTCATCTTTTTTTTCTCATTTAATGTCTGATAGGTTTAGCTCATTATGTTCCCTATTTTCTTCCCCTTTTCACCTCCCTTCTCATCTTAATTCATTAAAATTAACACCAAAAGGCGGCTAAAAGAGTTCCAAAATCCCCTTTTATTTTCTTTAAATTGGTCGCTCATATTCTTTCTGTGAATTTAATAAATTGTTTTCCATGTGGCATTTCAAAGCGGTAACACAATAGAGACAGAGACAGTAGGCCAATTTCAGCACTGCCCAGAAAATTAAAAGTAAAACGAAGCAATATCATGCCGAACAAAACTAGTTCTTTCAACAAGACCTATGTTCCACTGAATACTTGCCTTCTTGCTAGCTTCAATGGGAACCAATAATCCAATTTGTATTTGCTGGCTAGTTAGTCAGGAAGAAAATTAATTTTTTTAAAAAAAATCTAAGATTTGTTGGGGAATCATGCAACCTGACCTGATGCCCACGCGGCGGCGGCGGCAACATCATCGCACTGCTCGAGATAGGCGCGGCGATTAGCAGAACAACCAAGGAAGGTGTCACGGAGGGCGGCGGCCAGCGGGCTGAGCGGCGGTGGGCGAGCCTCAAAGGCCTTGAGGAGACGGCGGACGCGGAGGTTGAGGGCGGCGTAGTGGCACCGGTCGCCGTCGAAGGTGCGCTCAGAGCAGATGGCGCCGGCCTCGAGGAGCATGCGGGCGGCCTCGACGTGGCCGGCGAGGCAGGCGTAGTAGAGGGCGACAGAGTCCCACTGGTCGCGGGCGTTAACGTTGACGCCGGTCTCGAGGAGATAGCGGAGGCGGTCGACATCGCCGGCGCGCGCCGCCTCGAAGACGTCGCCGGCGGGGACCTTTTTCAGGGGAATGGACGGCTGAAGGTCCTCCGGTTCGAGGTCCAGGCCGTCCAGCTCTGGGTCGATGGCCCACGGCCGCCGGTTCACCGGGTCCATCTTGTCCATCTTCTTTTGGATCTAGCTCAGCTCGCCGATGCGGTGGGATTTTACGGATCGGGAGGAGGCGGGAAGCCCTTGGAGACGCTGGCGACTACCGTATATATAGAGGGGTTTTGCGTGAGTGTAGAGAGATGCCACTTGACTTCCAGATACTGACAGGTGCACCATTTGTCATTTAACAATAATGCTGCAAATTGGTGACCCATGCTGAAACCAAATTGATTTTGATCCCACCTAAATTTTAAAACCGACGGACATTGATGATATGTATTTTAAGAGATAATTACAGACTTGAGATCTTTGCTAATAAAAATATTATTTTATTAATATGTTATGAGAATAATATTCGCATCGAACATATTTTCAGAATGATGATGCATATCGTCGACTCTATCCGTACATGCTATCAACAACTTCAACCATATATTCAAGAACATGCAACTAAAACACAATGTGCATCATGCAGGTAGAAACTCCAATTCATCTTATAGCCCATTATGTTTAATCCACGCTTTTGTTACTTAATCAACTTTCTTATTTTGAACACATGTGCAATATTAAGTAAAGAAGTTCTAAAATATTATAGACCAAATTTATGAATCTAATAGGATGGTGGCTGAATGGTGCAATAGCATTCCCAAGAAGTATTGGACGCAACATTTAATGATGGCCATCGATATGATCACATGACCACCAACCTAGCTGAGTGTGTGAATTGTGTTCTCAAAGACATTTGACACATTTTCATCGTTGCTTTGATGCACCACACGTATAAGCGTCTTACCTCCTACTTTGAGAGCCATCAACATGATATGTGGGCCCTTTTGCAAAGTGAGAGCAAGTACATACTATATCTTCAAAGTCAATTGGATAGACAGAGGCAGAAGGCTAACTCGCATCGAGTCATGGTATTTGATAGGCATTCATTGCTCTTTCAAATGCAAATAATATTTGATAATATGACTTGAGGCAACATTTGGATGCTACAGAACCATTCTATCCAGTCAAACATCTAAGCTATTGGGAGGAGCTAGATTGACTGCCACTATTTCCTGATTAGAGCCTTATGAGATCTAAAGGGCAACCTAGAGTGATTCAAATTTGCAATGAGATGGACTAGAGGGAAATTGGCTTGAAGTAGAGTTGTAAACTATACAAGCAACAATGCCACAATCAAAAGAAGTGTCCGAGTAGAAATGCCCCAAAGCGAAGTGCATGATGAATGGAGTGTTTTTACATTTTCCGATCATGTAACTTATGCTTACAAATATCTCCATGACATTTATGTTGAATGGTAGATATTTTCATTTCCCTGGTGGTAGCATGGTTGTATTATTATCTTCTTTCTATTGTTTTTGCTTCGTTTATATTTAACACACTATCTAATTATGGTCAAAGTCTTATATCATACAGTAATGCATTCGAGCAGTCTCTCATTATTGTTTTGTTGTAATCTTATTGTAGATGGATTAGGGTCCTCAAGAGTGCTTGATCCTGACGTAAAAGAATCATCATTATTCGAATGTTGTGTAGCACATGTAGGTATCACATCATTTGTGCTCAATATTTTCCATGTGTACACATTATATTCACTTATGCTGATCATCACATCTTATAGTTTCAGAATTCCAAGGCCCTATACTGCAAGCATGGTAGTGCACTTCATCTTCCTCTAGATCCATGTATAGTCCCCTACCTCTTATAGAACCATTTCTACGATGTCGCAAGGCTAGGCTTCATGTAGCTTGACTAGCATCTAGTCACCGCTCTAGTGGAGAGGTGGCGACTGGAGATGCATACATTCTATCTGCTGCAGGGTAAGTGCATGGTCACCCTCGAGGATATGGCCATCCGATAGAATTACTAGTGGATAGCCTTCCCATGATGGGTAGTCTTTGCCACAGCTGGCCTACGGAGTGTGAGCGATTATTGAAAGCCAAACCTTTGAGTTCCATGATTAAAAGCTCCCATCTAGCTCTCAGCTAATTGTATGAATACTTTCAGCAAATGCCAGCTGATGCCAATGAGGTTATCGTGCAGCACCATGCATAGGCATACATCATGCTGCTCATAGACCATCGTCTGATCTCTAAATTCGATCTAATGAAAGCATAGTTAATATCATACATCCTCTAGTTTTTGACCTGTAGGAGGTACAGTCAACATGACTCATCAAATCATATCCATGATTTGGTCAAGTCACTTGCAGGATAAGTCCTATAAGTTGGGTCTGGTAGAATGTATAGTCAACATCAGTAAATAATCTTTTCAGAGTATGGCCATGTTAACATTGTATGCCCTCTAAAATTTGTCTAGTAGGAGGTACTATTTTTCATGACTCATCAAATCATACACGTGCTCCTATCAAGTCACCATCATTTGACTTTTGAATTCGATCTAGTGAGAGGTATAGTCAGCATCAATCAATAGTCTTCTTGGAGTATGGTTGTGTCAACTCAGCATCATGCACCCTTTGAAATTTATTTGATAGAAGGTACAGTCAATAAAAATCATCAAATCACATCTATGAAGACACCATCACGAGGCCTTCTTCAATCAAAGTAGTAGAAGATGGGAAGACGTGACTCTGTCCTATTTAAGCTAACATGACTGTCATTTCCCAACCATCTTAATGTTAGGCCAAATTGTAACTTTTCATTAACTGAAGATGAGTTCATCATATACCCCAGGTGATATATTTCAAGCTATTGATCGTCATTGGGCACTAGACGATGATTTCTGCTATCCACTGGATCCAAAAATGGAGAACTCCCTGAAAGTGACAAGTACAATGTTAGAAGAATGATCTTTCATGTACGTTAAGCTAATGATCCCAAAGTAGAAGTAAGAGTATGCAACATTCATGTTCTTCGCGCTCTAGCCATCGGCATGCTATGGAATGATGTTAATTTACTCCGCAAAACCCTTTATTATATTAGAGAGAAAAATAATCATATAAAAATCCGTATGAATAGGCATTACTTTGTAAACCATGCACATGAGGCAACTTGTGCTACGAGCAAGAAAGAAACATGCATGTGGGTTCATTTAAGCAAGGAAGACGATTGCCTCTTCGATATAAATATGTCTGATTAGGATGGCGATGCTTAATCTATATCTATGTATGAACATTGAAAAAATTGTAATGTATTTTTATCATTTTATTTTATAAAGTACGAGTATAAAAAGCATGAGTATAAACTTATTAGCCTGAGCCTTCAAAAAAACCCAAGTTGGTAGCAGGAGGAGGTAGGATTGATCCAAGAGGAGCGATTGCTTTAAAAGCCCTAAAGGATTTCCTTGTACGAAGTGCCACTCTCTTTAGCCCAATTCTTCCATGATTCTAGCCAACCTTGATAGATATGATGCAGCTTAGCCATGAGGTGAAAAAAGTTAATCTTCCACTTATGGATAGAAGATAAAAGGTAAAAAGAAAAGGAAAAACCCTTCTTAAAGCTAGGATAATACCACCCTTAGCCACTCGAGTGGTGCTTCAGGAGAAACAAAAAATAAAGAATATAAGGGTAGAGTGAAGCAAGCTTTGTTTGCATTGGCTATTGAAGTACCTTTAAATTGTTATTGGCCAACAACTATGTGAGATAGTTGTTGATGAATGTATAGAACCAACAACTAATCCAAACAAGCCCTCATACCCTTAATGCCTTAACAAGATAACATACCCTACTAAAAGGCACTAAGAATTCTCGACCAACTCAGTAGAAAAATCCCAAGTTCCTAGTAGGCATCTACAAGAAGTCCACGGATGGAGAGTTTGAGGCTAGTAGCCAATGCATTTATGTAGATGCTTAGGCAATTAGTGCGAGGCTTATAAGCCAATATCTGCACTGAAGGGGCTTTAAGGATTACCTCTAGTGCAACCCTATATTGATCCATAAGTTTCAAAGATGATCCTCAAAAATCAAGAATAACCCATCTAAAGCCCGAAAGGGATGATGAGGAAATGATGGTAAAGGGAAGATAAACATACCTAAGCTAAAGCAAACATCAAACATCAGAAAGAAGAAGGAATGGAAGGTTCATGGTAAAAGTCTAAGCATCAAAAAAGAAGCCAAAAATGAGGAAATGGAAATAATTTGGTGACCTTTATAGAGCCTAAATAATCATCAATTGATAGACTAGATAAATAGATAAGCCCTTTAGGCCCATGCATCACAATCCCATAAGAAGGCGCGTGAAGAGCAAGCCTGATTTTGCACCTTGGGTATTGATGCAAAGGGCATTAAATGTGACATAATTATCAATCGAACACCATGCTCGAAAATCAAGAAGGCACTATCACATTGCTATGACCTTGCACACGGCATTTGAAAGGCCCAAGCATGGAAACTTTGAAAAAGGGCAACTCAAAGCCCGTATGCTCTTAGACATTAACCTCGGTATATCAACATCAAGACTGCGATGATTCAAGCAAAGTTGACTAACTCAGGAGGCTCTCAACTTGGGAGCCTACATCTCACCATAAGCTGGAGCCAGTTGACAAGGAAAAAAATCCACCATAAACTTCTATAACTTTTCTATGCCTCTCGAGGAGCTAGAGGCCCATGAGCCTACCTCAAGCGATGAAGCCTGCAAGCCAATACTTAAAGTATTGAGTCTACTCTTTCAGTTGAACTGGCTACTTTAGCCTTAGAAGTGAGTGGCATGTCATGAGGCATGATTTATCAATTTACTAGTGGCTACCAACTAACCTCCACAATGGCCTCTAACAAGGCATTGCAAGGCTACTCACTTGGCAACAACCACTAATCCCTCAAGATAGAAGCTCATACCTAGCAGGTCGATAGGGGACATGTAGCTAGCTAATAAGGACATACATGCCTTGCCACTAGCTGGTAGAGCCAATCACTAGAGAAAGCAACTCATGGCAATAAGCATATGGCACTAGAGGTCAACCTATCATGATCAAGCATGGGGTACATGATTCAAACTAACTGCCCAATCTTAGACATTAGGTATGGAAGCCAACTAAGAATATAGAGCTTATCTTGAGCCCAAGATCAGTTACTTCTGTATTATACCAAACTATAAGTCTCCCTAAACGAAATGATTAGGCTTAAGTAAAATCAAGCACCCTCTCACATGAGGCTTTCTCCAAACCCTCCCTATCTTTTAACTCTTCATCCTTGCTCTCTTCTCTCTTCACCAATAAGAGTATGGTTACAAAGTCTGCCTTTGGCCATCTTTACCTTTCCTAATTGATTTGAGTATCAGAAGACCTTTGTTGGAATATTTCCTGCATCCCTCGTCCTCTTCCTTTTTTCTTGGAAATCCTTCGTCGGGAAATATCTGAGCCTTTCGCCTTTCTCATTGGAGTTGTGTTATCTCTTTCATTGTCAACCCATTCACCTTACAATCGACTCCCTGCATCATTCTCATCACCATTAAATATACTCTGCTTAAAAGAAAAAAAAAGTACGAGAACTCAATTATAATCTTCAAATAAATTTATATATTCTCAATATAATTATCTCATTTCTTTAACCTGATATCATTCGGACCTAATTTGGATTAATAAAAAATAAATTTAACTCCACTAAAACTCGATCCAACTCAATTAATAAGCATGAATTATATAAATTTTATTTTTTTATTTCTAATTATCTTTATTCATTAAATAATTTTTTTTTAAAAATAATTTTTATTTTTACCTTACAACTACATCTTCTCTTCTTTATTTTTATTTAATTATTTTTAAATATTTATATTTTATTATTTATTTTATTAAATTTTAATATATATTTTAAAAATTATAATTTATAAATTTAAAAATAATTAATTATTTTCATCAAATTAAAATTTTTTAATAAAAATTTAAGTTTAAATTGTCACCTTTTGGTCTTCTACTTTATATGTATGTTTATATTCTCAATACGTGGACTAAAATCAATAAAGTACTCATCAAATCAGGCAACCACGTGAAGATCGCACCGGGAGTTACAAAAGTATCAATCAGATAGCCCAGAAGGATAATTTCACTGACAGAAGGAAGTTCTATTTCACAGCTGCATGTTAAAAATAGCTACTCCACGGCTTTCTTATCCAATATTTAATTGGTCAGAGAGGTTTGGTGTCCGTCGCCATGTTCGCGGTCCGCGTTAGAAGATATGGCACGAATTCAAAATTTTCCCATCGTCAATAATATAATAATAAATTTATCCAGTCCGTTGCAAGGTGGACGGACGGTATACATTTAATTGAAAAAAAAATATCGTAATAAATAATACTTCTTATAAATCAGAACTTCTTTTCAACAACCGTAAGCCAAACGTCATGCTCTGGATCAAAACACGCAACCGAGAGCCCTTTATCTGACCGTCCACCTTCCCCATTTTCAAACGAACGGCTTGGATCCACGGTGTTCCCATGCGAGAATTTTAACATCTCCGTCTTGTCGAAGCCACGTAACAGCTACGCGCCCTCTGACCTTCATTTATTTCCCGCTCTCGCTCGCTCGCCAGTTTTAGAAGCCGAGTAGCCTATTCTAGCTTTTGCTGAAATCAGGCAGGGCTTAGGGTTTTTATTCTTTTCGCCACTCTTGAAAATCCCCCATCTCTCTTGATCGATTCAGCTTCTCTGGTTGCTTCCTTCAAACCCTTCTCAGGCTTTTAGGTTTAGGATCCTCCTTCTCGTAGGGATATTGTGATTTTTTTGGGTGCATTTCTAGTCTACTGTCATTGTTATTCTTGCATTGATTTTTTCCACGGATTTTATCAGTTTTTATGCGTTTTCTCTGGTGTTTCTCGGAGATTTTTAGGTCTTTCTTTTGTTTTCCTCTCCGGATTTCTGATTTGTTTACGGCATGATTGTTTGTTTTTTCTCCTGAAAATTTTCTCCCCTTCTCTGATGATATTCAAGAATTAGAAGCCGGTCTCGATTCTGAAATTTTGTTGACATGCTATATGTTTGAGTTTTACCGTGCGGTAGTTATTGTTTATCTACTCGAAATCCATATTTTTAAACATATCCTCGATTTTCTCTAGAAAAGGAAAAGTTGTGTTTTAGGAAACTCGGAGTGTAATCATCTTGAAGTTATTTAGAGGTTTGATTCTTTCAAAGGGATTGATGCATTCCTCTGTTATTTTTTCTGATTTCTTGTTTATTTTCGTTAGGTTTCCGGGTGAATCATGCCATGCTCAGAAGATGAAGGGGAGATCGTGCCACAGTTCATCACTAACTATCATTTTGTTGATGAGAGAAAGACACCGATCTCGTTTTCGGTTCTGCCTTTCTGGTGGGATGAAACTGAGAGACCCAACATCAGTAGAGGTCGAGTGTTCGTGCATGGCATTGCCAGCGGCCACCAGAAGGTTTATAATTATAAACAAGTGACTTCCTGGAAACTTGGGCTTGCAGAGCGAAGGCCTGAGATTTCGGTGCTTACGAAGGAAAATGAGTGGATAAGGCTTCTCAAACCAAAAAGGAGCTACTTGGAGAGGGTTAGGACGATCATGATCACTATACATTGGCTTCACTTTTTAAGGAGGAATCCGGAAGCATCTGCAAAGAGTGCTTGGGAACATCTATGCAAAGTTTTCTGGTGGGCTTGAGGTTGATGCTTCTTTTATATTGTTATTAACTTCCTTTAGCGTTGTTCTATGAGATCGTTGATAGATGTGTTGTAATATGCAGCTCTTTTGATGTCAGACCTTCTGAGAATGACCTTAGGTATCACACCTCGTGGATCAAGCTGGTTGCTGAGAGAGATGGGATATTATCAAACTCTCAGGTTTGGATACCAGCTGCAAAATATGGTTGTCATTTTTAGTGGATTCTGGGGTAATGATCATAGTTATCGGGACCAGACTAGACTGGCTGGTCCGACTGGCGAACTGGTGAATTGGACTCTTGACCGGTCTGATTCTTTTATTGAACCAGCTGGATAATTGGCCTGGTCAAATCTTGATGAACCGGTCGGTTTTTTATTGTCCTCATGGCCCAGTGTGAACTGATGAAACTGGACCGATTCTTTTATGCTCTTTAAAATTACTTCTTAATCAATGTAATTTAAACATAAGTGCTACTTTTTAGAGGTTTTTTCTATTTTAGGCTTAAATCTCTCTTTGCATCTCTCATCTCACTAACCAATCTGTAACTTTGTGGATATGAACTTTATGGATGATTTTATATCTTTGTTATACTTTTATCGTACTTGTAAACTAGAATTATCATTTTTTTTAAAATCTAAAATTAATTTTAAGTATTAATTTTGATATTATATTCTATTGCAGCTTAAATAATTTAATTTGAAATATTTAAATTTTAACATTGCTAAATTAATCAAATTTTGCAGGGAAATTATCTTTGTTTATCATTATGGATCATATTTCTTAATTTTAATTATTCATGTGGTTCAACCATTGACCCATTAGTTGGATCATTGAACCATGGACCTGGTCCCTCAATTGGGTCGATGGTTGGTCTGCTTCTAATGACTATGGTAAAGATGGTTTGTTACTAGGAGAGTAGGGCTACGGTAGTCACGACAATGATGACTAATGAATGGTCATTAATTTCTAGCATCTTGTCCGAATGGGTTGTTTTTGATTCTGGACTTTGAATAAACCAGAGTTAGAGCTTTTTTAAATGCGTGCAAAGTGCGATATTGAGCAAATAGATGTATAGGAGGTCCAAATCACCCTGATAGACTTGTCTGTCTGATGTTTTTGGGAAGTTGAGACCAGAGAATTATCTATAATCAAAACTTTAGTTATTTGAAATCTTATTGCTGATATATAATCAGTAGGGGTCACACAATCTGATATTATAAATCTATACACTATTCAGTGGCGTGTATATTGAATTTGTAAGTTACGGGCTAAATGCAATTTTAGTATCTCTGTGGAAACCTTATCTCATGATTGGAAATCTGGAATACTCAACAAACATGAGTGACTATGTATTATCCACCAGTGAACACCGTTTGGTCCTGACTAGCACCTGTTTGGTCCTGACTAGCACCTCTTTCTATCTCTTCACTGACTCTCTCTTCTTTTAATAAATTTTGTGCTTCTGTTTCTGATGTGCCAAAAACATGAAATCGTCTCTTTGATCATGTTTTAGATTGTGTTGGACTGATTATCTTTACAAAATTTGCAATTTCAAACTTTTGAATTTCTTTCTTGAATTTTAAAATGCATGCAACCAAGCACACTGCTGATTTTTGTGATAGTTGTGAACTTTGATGTGACTACTGCACATGAATACTGCTGCAGTTAGGATGGTTAAGAGTTATTGCATAACCTTCGCACTCTGACTTTTGCCAGTAGTGTCAGTTTCCTTGGTGCGATATGATATGTATTAATTTCTGCCATTGATGCCTATGTAGCCATTATCTCTTTATATGTATTTCTTATGATGATTTTGTTTGAATAGTTGTTACTGGTGGTTCTGAAGGAGAAGCTGGGGAGGGGACTGATTTCTGCTGTGGTTAGTGTTATTTTATTTAGTTTTTCCATGTAACCATAATTATTTCTTCTAAAAGCCTTCTAAGATATTGCATTAAAAATATAATATTATCATATTTATATTATAAATTCGGATATGTACCATAACTGAAGTGCCATCTCAATAGGCTGTTCAAAGCAATCTAGATGCAAAAACGCCATTCACTGCCGATAATGATGAAGTGGGCAAGGGCATAAGAGATGCTGATAGTGAGGCATCTGATGAAGATACTGGATTATTTGATTCAGTTTGTGCCATTTGCGATGATGGTGGTCACATTTTGTGGTATGTATTTTCTTACTGTTCTAGCATGTTAACACTCGCATCTCATAAAACCAATGTCTCTATGCTCATTTATAATGTTCTTTTCGATCTTATTTTGGTTCTTCTACTCCAGTGAAAGAAATAATTATGAGATTTAGCACATTCAATAAGGGAAGTGTAGAAAAAAATCTTGAAAATATCCAAAAAAAAAAAGAATGATAATATAAACTAGAACAAGTGAATAAGGAAAATTTCCCTGTTTTCCACATGAATCTGCTCCTCCAAGATCATATCATCCACCAATAACTGCATCCTATGAGAAAATATCCATGCCTCCTATGTGCTCCTAAATGCACAAAATCAATACCATGACCATGGCCATGGAGTCAACTTGAATATCTTGCTCCATAAATTCTTATCATCACATTTGTACCATTGTTGCGACCATCCTTGTCTCTTTATAGTATTTTTGTTATCTTTCAACAATGAACTTTGCACTACGCTCAACAGGCATATATGCTGAATTTTCTTTCATATCTTCATACCATCAAAAATGGGTTTCCATCAAAAATTCTTTTATTCCTCTCATTTACTGATTTCTATGTCCATAATGGAGTAAATCACAACAAACTGCTCATTATTTTTTTCTTCCTAGGCAGCCATTGTATTTACTTGGACCTTGTTTGTTTTACTGCAGTATTATCATCCATTTTGCAAAAAATCACATTGATGTGACTCTTTTACATTAATTCCCTTCTTTGGCAAAATTAATTCCAAGCCCTTGATCGACTGCGATTAACAAATAGTCCCTAGCGATATTGTATTTGCTTCTTAGTCACTGGTGTGTGCATGCCTAGGTTATAAAAATATTGCCTACCTGTGCCTGTTTTATATGACATGTTTTGCACATATGGTAAGCAATAAAAGATAGATGACAGTCAAGACAAGGGATAGGAAGTAAAGTTTTGGTCAACATTTCCTGATTATCAAATTGAAATTGAAATAGGAGCCACAAGTAATTTCCCCATTTTGTTATCAAGGTCCTTGGTCTCCTTTGTCTTTCCAATCAAATTGTTTTCTAGATATTTTATTTTTGTTCAAATTGATTTTCTGACCCATGACATGCTTTCTCTATAACTCCAATTCAACCTAGTTGAACTTCCTCCTTTGCTAGGCATCGCACAACACATAGTAGGCATCCAGTTTTCACATAATCTGACAACCGTTGCAAACCTGGGAATGATTGTTCTAGTAGGAACTCATTTTCAATGTCTTCGAATCGACACATATCAACTGGGCAGGTGTGCATCACGAACTCTCTTTCTTCAACCCATTGGGCTTCTTCGGGTTTGTTCTCTGATGTTGATCTTTCCGATGTTGGGCATTTCAATTGCATTCAAATTCCCTTTTCGTGAAGCCTTTATGTGCGAAAAAACTTTCAATCAGAAATGTTTCATGTTGGTTCGGCATTTTGATCATGGATGCAAGAGTAGCCAGAGCGTCTACGGAGCAATTCTTGTCTCTTGGGACTTGGGAGAATGCCATCCTTTTGAGAGAGAAAAAAAACTTGAGCATTTCAATCAATTTCTCATCTCTTGTTTTCCAGAATCCATCAGTCTGAATTATGACTAGCTTGGAATCTCCTCTCACATTGAGGTGCTTTGCATGATTGACATGTTAATGGCAAGCTTGAGTCCAGCCATACAGGCTTCATACTTTGCAGTGTTATTTGAAAATTCAAAATTCAGTCTGCACTATCATTCTTTTTTGCAAAGGGGAGGTGAGGGCAATGGCTGGAGATGGTTCAAAGCCAAAGTTATCATAGGAATCCTTATTTTTAGTTGATAGAGCAAAGAAAACCATAAAGTTGTCCCAAGATAATAGAATCTATCTTTATATAGCACCATGATTGTAAAGCAGTTGGTAGCCCTTTTGATCCTTGTGTAAAGCTCTCTTCCAAGATGTGTCCAAAAGATGCTGAATATCTTATCAAAAGGCAATCAGCAAACTTGGACTGGAACTGGACCAATTTGTACCTTGTTGCAAATAACTCGTATTCTATGTTTGCCATCCAATCTATTGTAATCAACTCATCCTTGATAGGTCAAGCCCATCTCTTTTAGGTTGTCACAGATAGATGAATAGTGAAAAGGAAGCTTTAGCTAACATGTGAATGAAATGAAAATATAAAAAATTTGTATTCCAAGGACCACCAACCCTTAAACAAGCAATTGACTTTCTCTTATTCCAATAACAAGCTATGAGGTGGGAGCTTCAAAATTCATCTAATTCAAATGCCCTGATCTTCATTTATCTTCTTTCGTAGGGTTGGAATAGCATAGGTTGGTGAGCACAGATTTTGCCTATGCTCCGTAGTTTGGTAGGTTGTTTTTTTTTGGATGTTTTCTAGGATCAAAAGGAACTGCTATAATGACCATCACTTGCATTCATTTTCTTCTATCTAATCTTTGATTGCTTTTTATGAAGTCGCACCGGGAGCTAGTGCTTGCTATCTCAGAATAGCTCCATGGATCTCATCGGAAATGTTTGATGCTTCTTGGGGCTTCTTTGGCGACCGTGAAGTCACCGGATGAATTGCCATGAAGTCACTAGATGAATTGCCAAGTAGGCAGATCAGATCTGGATGCTCTAGTTTCTCTGTGGCAACTTGGACTCAACCCGTTCCTACCCACCACGTGGTAAAATAACATGTTGGGCATTGGACGTAACAACTCCCGTCAGTTGGTCAACCATGCATCATCAAATTTTTTTACTCACTTCAACTTCAGATCAGAATTTGATTTGGCTAATGCCCATCTTTATTCGTTCTATCTAACCAAGAAGGATCCGCCTAGTCAAGTGAATACCAAAGAAAGCAGTCCTCTGTGTCCCATGCTCAAATCTCATATCTATTGCTGTGGGAAATTCTCATCGAGCTATGTTTTTGCAGCAAGTACTGTTGGGATGATGGTAGCTGGTGGGGGCAGATTCCATGGAACCAACATAGAGTAGCTATGGGATTGCTGGTTTTCCTTTGTATTTTTGTTGCATCAATTAAAATAAGTGCCCTTGGCAAAAAAAATACACTGGCTCAAATAACTAAACGTGAGCAAGCATTAAGATGTATGGTCTCAGGTTTAACCCTTGCTGGCGGTTGAGTATTAGAAAGCTCTTGCTACAAGTACTTAAACACTACTCACAACCAATGGATAAAGAATCTCATAAAATGCTTGTGTTGGTTAGAGGATGGCATGTCACATGTGCTATGCTATGTTGCATGGATGCTTGACACTCCCTATCATGCAAGGAAATGCTACTCTTGAAACAGATTTGCAATTGGTATGCTAAGTCATGCTATTCCAATAATTTTTAAATATTGATAATTCTAATTACCTATAGAATGTTAAGCATAAAGATACATTTTAGTTTTTCGTATATAAATCTAGGATCCTAAGTTTGTTCTGGCTATTGTGCTTTTTTTTTTTTGTGCATATTCCTTTGCCTGAAGCAACCTGTCATATACATAATATGAAATTAATAATGTTTTAAATAACAAGAAAATCTCTCCATGATTAAATTGCAAGGATGATTAAACTGCAAGGAGACTTGTAACTGTGCTTAGAAAACAGTCATTGGTAATTTAAATATGCTGCAAGCATTTGAGAAGCTGTTTTAAAGATGCATTTTGAGAGAAGTTTCAAACCATAATGAGTGGGAAGAGGATTATTTAAGTTGGCCAGGAGGACATGAGATTCTGCTGCTACTTATAGGTCTGTATCCAGGAACACAGGCTTGACAGACATTGATACCTGTTAATATGTAATGATATTGCCTGATAATGATGTTACAGAGGTGCACATCCCTATATTGTGGCAATAACCTGCTGGCACAGGACAATACTGTTAAGATAGTATATAGCAGAGGGGGACTTGAATTCTTGATCACTATGAGATACTTAATATTAGAGATGGCTGTTGAGTTTATGCAAATTTTAAATCTCTGCTTGTGTTTTTATTATTGTATAACATTCTCTTTAACTATAGTTTCAGGTATTTTTAAATGTATGAGCTGCTTAATTTTCTGCATCTGTTTGATGCTGGGCATGATCACCGTGGAATTGAAATGTTGTTATTTACCAATGCTTCATGATACTCCCCATTTTATTTCTGTAATATTAGAGAAATTTGTCATATACCAATGGCAGTTGTGAAGGGGAGTGCCTGAGGTCCTTTCATGCCACCAGAGATGCAGACAGTGATCAACATTGTAGATCCCTTGGCTACTCTAGCGCAGAAGTCAAGGTATTTGTTCATGAAATATGCTATTTCACTCCTTTTTTGAGCTTTTTTCTGGTTAGTGGTCTCTTTCCCTACAGTTGCACTTTTCTTTTCAGTGATCATTGGTCCCGTGCAGGCAATGCCGATATTTCTATGCAAGAATTGTCAATACAAGCAACATCAATGCTTTGCCTGTGGAAAGTTGGGTTCTTCAGATAAAACAACAGGTCCTAAGGTGTGAAATCTTCAACTGGAAATTAGTCCCCTTGCACTTCTTTTTTTTTTATTTCAGTTGATAGATTTGTTAAAATTGATCTGTCAGCATTTTTGAAATGTCTAATTGTGCACTTGTCTTAGTTTATGTGTAAAGTTATTCTCTTTTGTAGTTCCAAATATGGTTCTGGTCAATAGCATAATTTTTTAAGTTTAGATGGTTTAGTCATTTAGTCTTGTCTTAATTAAACTCCAGGCATGATTTGGTCTTTCAATAGATATTGGTACTGTGATGAATATTATTTGCCATGACACTAACAGATCATGCAAGCATGACATTATAGCTTTGATTTACGTGCCTTTCTTATCCATGTATGTATTTGTTTATCCATATATGCATGTGTATCTGAAGATGGTATCACCATGATCACAACCAACAAGCATGAATTCAGTTACCTAGTCTTTACTTCATGAATCATATATCAACACTTTATTTTTCTTTGCCACTAATTGGACATTTGTGAATTCCTTTTTTTTTTTTTTGATGGAAGACATTTGTGAATTCCTTACCTAAAATGTCTATTAAGTTTAAGCCTTAATATTTCTACTGTTGGAGCTTCATGAAATATCAGAGCCCTTTAGTATACCATGGCTTTTTTCGAGATTTGACTTTCAATTTACATAAACAAAAGTGTTAACTAGCACAGAATTTGTGTTTGTTCTCAATTTATTATAGTGATCACTGATAAGTGTATGCTCTATGCTTTTGTAATTTAATTTGTTTAAGCTGATTACTGTCTGATTTTTGTTCTGGTTGGCTAACTTATGAGGGGGCTTAGCTGGGCATTGAGATATTAGCTCATGCATCAAGGGCTAGTCATGATTTCTATGACTTAGTGATATTTTGCAAGAGAGTTGAGATCCCTAAAAAAAAAAAAAAAAAAAAAAAAATCTAGGATCCTTGTAATGGTAGTAAGATTTTGCATGGGATCCTGAACAATCTGATACTGTAGGAGTCCAATGTCTTAGAGACATGGCCCAACCAATGTTGCTTTATATCTACTATGCCTAACAAATCTTGACTTCTCTAGAAGGAAAAAAAAAAATCATCCTCGTGAAGAATTCAATTTGATCTCAATGTCAGCTCATCATGGTGATGTAGCTTCATAGACAATCAAACGTTAACTTGAATTTGAATATGATTAGATTTGAATCAATTTGCAACTAGGAGAAAACATTGGATCAAGATAGAATAAGAAGAAGATTACAAGGAACAGTAGAACGAAAGAAAAAAAAAAGGAATGGAAAAGACATAACCAATTTTAACCAAGTTTGACTCCAGCTAGATTTGCATAGTAATTCCAAGATTGAATTACATAATCTTAATATTATGTTTCACCGTATCAAATAGTACTGCCCCATACATGCATGCTATGCTATATTGGTAGCACATCGATACTTGATAGATGGGGGCATATCAAGTGTCAATGGGGAGGGTGCATGGAGTGTCAGTGCCATGTATGGTTAGAAGTTGGCACATGGCTCATCAGGCGGCCCAATTTTAGGTTGGGCCAGGGGTTAGGTGCATGCTAAATCGGGTATGGTTGTGGTCTAAAATAGTGTTGTTAAAAGTGCTAGGAGTACCAAGTACAAAGGGTTCTTGGAGCCTAGGTGCAAGATGCAAAGCGCAGATGCAAGATGCAAAGCGCAGATGTGGGTCTGAGTGAAGTGAGACACATTTTTAAAATAAATAGTAAAATAATTTATATAAGTAAGATTTATAACTTATAATAAAAAAGTTAAAAAAATCATAATAATAATATATTTTGCTTATTAGTTCAATGAAAAGCCTTCTTTTTCAGTTGAAATCTGCAGTTCCTTGATGTCTTCACTTTTCTTTTTTAGATGATTGCATAATTTTTGGTATTCCATCTCTTTGTCGTCTAATTTTTTGCTTTTTGTAGGGTAAGGAAAATAATTGCATATGGAATGGTGCACTATAAAGTCAACACAATCTAATAAGAGTTGGACTTGGTTACACACATGTAGCCAAGCTCAAATTCGGTTGCCTTTTTCACCCTTGGATCCACAAAGATCACAGATCTTAAAGGTGGAAAAGATGGGATGGCTTCAAGATCTGTGTGGATTCAAAGGGGGAAAGGGCGACTGAATCTGGGCCTTGGCTACACGTGAGCGTAGCTAAGTTCAGCTCATCTAATAATATGATAGACTTAAAAAAATATATTACAAATATAGTTTATTAAGAAGGCATGCTTTTTTTGGTGTTTCAAATTAGATCAAAAACATTTCTTTTGACTCATGTATATGCTTAGATGAAGGTGCCTCGTCTAGGATGTAAGAAGTGCTTAAACTTGGAGCATAAGAAGTGTCTAATCCTTGGCGCTGTATGCCTCATGCCTCATGCCTTAGGCGCGCCTAAGGCACGCTTTTGACAACACTGGCCTAAAATCAGATCCTAAAAGAAATGGGCTAGGCTCAGGCCATTATTTGGCTTGGCCCAGGCCTTGTTAGACCCGACTTGAATCTTGAGCTTGAAAAAGATCTGAAGTGTTGGCCCTCAAGGCCAAATCCGGTCCAGATCTAGGCTCAAACCCTAAAAAGTGATGGGTCTTTTAAATTGTGTATTGGATTTTCTGTCTATGGTGGGAGAATAGCTTCCTATATTAAGATAAATTTTCTTCTATATGAGAAGCAATAATTTGAGACCTTTATCTTGCTCTTGTTTGATTAGATGCAGTTATTTTAAACATTGTCTATTTCTATATAGACACTTAAAACTGAAATCAACTTTGCCAGCCCAATCTTTGGTCTCAATGGGTTGCTATAGGTCAAACCATTTGAGCTTCGGATTAGGCTTGGGCTTGAGTCAGGCTTTGGTTTGAATTCTAAAAAAATTTTGAGCTTGAGCCCATTCCAAAGCCCAAAAAAATTCTGGGCCAGGCTTGGGCAAGGGTGTGACCTAACCTAACCTGGCTTACTTCCTGCCCAAGTATTCTGAACTACCCTTTACCAACACTTTATTAGCATGGTATTGAAATTTATACAACAAACCTTGCTCAGTACCTTTTTTTAATGGCAAAGCCCCAATGCAACCCTATATCCCCAAACTACCCTTTTGAAGCACTTGGTTATGGTTTAGGCCTTCAGGGTTTTTTGGAGTGAAGCATTCCAACGTAAATTCCTGGATAAATTGGTTGGCATTAGAAATTCCTACATTTGAAGTGCAATAAATTATTCTCGAGAATCTCATTTGCACTCAATTTTAGAAATAAAAGATTAATTTGGGTGTGTTAATCTTTGATTCACAGAAATAAAGGATTATCAGGGAAATCTGATCCCTCTTACTCCAAACAGCCCCTCAGTATATTGCAGCATGAATAGTGAGGTGAACAATACTGCTGCAATAATGTAACTTTTTTAACTATCTATTGAGGCATTAGATCAAAAAAATCTCAGTTGTAGATTAACGAAAAACCCTCTAAAGATTAAAAATAACAGAAATGGCCAAAAAAGTTTTAACACTTAACATTTGTTCTCAGTTTTGATGATATGCAATCCTTAGCTGCATCTCATGGTCTACTTTCATCGCTTCACTTTCATAGTCTTCCATTAGTTTAATCTTCAATTCTCTCTTTAGTCCTCTCTTTAGTAGTGGTTCTTTGGTATACGTTGGGTTAGGCTAGTCAAGCGGGCAACAACATACAAAAAAAACTTTGATCCATACCTAACCTAAATCGACATTGGGACATGACTTGGTTTCAAGTTCTGGTGGGATGTTGGGATGGGTTGTCATCCCAATTGTCAAGACTAAACCTAATTTAACCTATCAAATCCAGTCCTTATAATTATTATCATCTTATTTTAAAATGTTTTAAATAACTACCACTAAAAAAAGATCAATCACTCAAAAATTTCTTATCCTAAACCTTGGTTGAAATCGTCCTAAATTGATTTAACCCAAATAGAAAGCTATCCTCATGACATGAATATGGTCAAGCTTTGTTCTATACCTGACCCATTTAAATTTTAAATCAGAAAATTTGACCCATACATAACCCTCATTAACAAACTCAAATCTGGCCCATATATGGTCCATGAGGATCAATTTGCATGAACCTATAAATTGTCTCCATATATTGACAGAGGTTCTCTGATGTCTCTCTTGCCTTCAAGGTTTAAGCCCTATGATTCCTTTTCTCTTCTTTTTGTGGTGAAGTTATATAGCATCTCTTCTGCTTTCTTGGAGGTAGTTTTGTGAATCCCTCTTTTGCTTTCATGTTAGAAGTTTTCTAGCATGATTTCAACTATTGCATCTCTCAACACTAGGAGAAGGCCATGCCAAGGTTCTAAAGTTGGACACACTTTTTAAAAATAGTATTACAAGGATTTCAAGCATGAAGTCCATCTATATCAAATTAACCATTGAGGTTGATGGTTTTGGGTTTGAAGACAATAATCTCTTATTATCTACATCACTTTATAACATAACTATGAAGCATGATAATATTGTTGATAATAGCCTTCCACTCATACATCAGATTAACAGGGTGATTTCTACATCATCATATGATATCCTGAAATTTAAGCCCTAGAATCAGTGACTACAATCTAGTTAGTGTTGGATCAAGTTTCTATGCAGCCAGGGATTGGCTCAAAATTTTTGTTTACAAGCTTTGAACTAGGCTTAGGATTGCATTATTATTATTGTTATTATTATTTCTTTCAGGTTGAGGCTTGTGCCTAGGGTTGAGCCCAAACCTAAGCACTGCCCAAAGCTTAAATGAACATTACCCGAAGTGAGCCTAAGCCCAAGCTCACCAAGTGTCGCATGGTAAAGAACGAGATTGGGGGGGGGGTGGGGGGATCTTGATGGGGCATAGTAGGCAGTTTTGCTGACTTGTTCGGAGATAGGCAGCTGAACAGGGTGAGCAAGCTCCTATTTTTGGATGCTAGTGTCTTTTTGGTGATTGCAAGGGAGATGATTCCGGCAGGATTTTTGAGAATCGAAACCTTAGGTGGGATGAGAGGAGAGGCGCGAGATGATTTTGGATAGGGTGGGCGGAGATGATCTTGGTGGTGATAGGATCAGAGATGATCATTGTTGTGAAGAGGGGGGTGTGGTTGTGTCAGGGTAGAGAGAGAGGTGGGGAGGCAGTGTCATTGAGAGGGGAGGGTGGCTGCATTTGGGTGGGGAGAGAGCAGGGAAGGTGGGGCGTTTTTTTGTTCTTTTGGGGTGTGTGTGTGTGGAGCCTAAGCCCAAGCTCACCAATTATATATGAATTGGTGAACCATATGATATGTATCAATCTGTCCAATCATTGGATTAGCTTGAAATTTGGATTCTGGAGGTTTGGTGATCTTTCAAATCCACTGGATGGAACTAAGAGTACTTCTTGTTGCAATAGACTTAGAGCTGGAAAATGGGCACCATGCCAGCTAGAGGCCTGTTGAGCCAGGCTAGCTTCGGATTGGGTTTTGGCCCTAACTTGAGAGTGTTTGGGCTCAACTGTAGGGCTCAAATCAAAATCAATTTTGGCTTGGCTCAAAGTCCAAACAAAACCAATCAACAAAATGTTTGATTTTTCAGAAGTAAGCTTATCGAGCCTTTCATGATTTGAAATATTAAACTGATTTGATAGTGGAATTTGGTTTTGATCCATCAAATTCGAGGTCATTGAGTCTTAGATCCAGTCAAGTTTACAGAGAGCTGCTGATTTCATAATTTATAGTACCCTTCATCTTTATCAGAGCAACAACCGATCTGAAGCATGCAAAAATATGCTCATCAGGCTTCATTGATTTCAGATATTAAGCCAATCCAGCACTTGGTTATGACTCAATATTTGTGGCAAAAAGGTTCATCATAAATGTAGAAGTGTACTAGTGCAATAACAGTCATCTGTTTGGTGAGTTCTTTATTCGTCTTGATCAAAATGACCAAAGGTCCATCATGAAATTTTGAATTTTAATATTGAATATTTTGTTGGATTTAAATCTCACAGCAATCTAATGATGGATTTTGCTTTGTCAGCCTTTTAAGTGGTTATGCATTGACATAATTTCAGTGGTTTGTCACTTGCCTTGGTGGTAAGGGACTAACCACTTTACCTTTGGCCGACTAGAGTTCAGATTTTAGTGGATAAGGGCTTTGCATTAATTCTCATGAAAACCTCTTTTTGCTCTATTGGTCATGGAATTGGTCCATTTAACCTTGGCCAGATAATTTCAGGTCTATTAGCATCAAGGTTGCTACTGTCTTTTCACTGGTCAAGGCTCAAGTGTGAGTCTCATATATTCTCCATCAGATTAGGTTTGAACATGAGAACAAACTCCAACCGTGCCCAACCTAGTTCAAGAGAGCTATCTAAATAGCTTTAAACCTGAGTTCAATGTCAAACGAAGACAAATAAATTCAGCCATGAACCTTTGCTTTCATTGCATCAAGGGAGTACACATGTTAATGAATTCCCTATAAAATCAACATCCCTATACTATGAAATCAGCAAAATACCATTCATGATAAAGAGGTCTTAATTTTTAAATACATAATTATTGCCATGGAATGCCATCCCAGCCTAATCCATACCTATATGATAAAATTGGATCCGGATAAGAATCCAATGCCTAATCTTGACATAACCTAGTCCAAAGATGAATAGTTGTCATTCATAATGGAGATGCATGCATATGCCTTTGAACTGTGGCATGATGTGAAATCACCACCATACCCTTTGTGGTAAGACAAGGACTTTGGTTGATTATATGATAAAAAGTGCTATCCATTTGGATCATGCAGAATAGCGTAGGATGTTTGAATATATTTTTGCCTTAATAACCTGGAAACATAATCACTACAAGGGACACTTTCATCATTTTAGATGATAAACCCCCTGAATTCAAATTCATGCTTATGCTTCATTTACCATGTATGGGTTAGTGAGTTTCAGTGATCTTAACCTGAGGTTGTTCATCTAGCACTTTGTAGTTAAGAGCTTGCATTAAAATATGACTTAGTTAACTCGTAATAATCTGTTTGTGTTGGAGTTCAATGATAGATCATACCCATTTAATTTGCTAATGTTTCACTATGTCAGGCATCCTTATTAAAAACCAAATCTCTTTGATTGGTGTTAAAAGTTGGGAATGGTATTAAAACTCGAAAATAGCATCATCTAGATGCTTGCCATGAGTCATTGGTGCCCATGTGTGCTGATGTGTAACCTTTCACATATAGACAAATATGTAAAATGCAAATATTGTGGTATAATTAATATGTTTGTATTATTGTATGTTATGCACTAACAAATCAAAAGTAATTTTTTAATATGAATGTCAGTTGTTCCATATTAAATTTATAAAATAGGGAAAAAAAAAGGATGGATGCTTCACAAAACATATCTAAATACTGAAGGCTATACTTGTCTATCTCTTCTTATAGTTAAAAATTTAGTGTCATTATTTGATTTAAAGTATCTTCTAACAAATGCCTTCCCAGGCCACTTTTAGCCAATGTAACGGGCACATGCTATTTTAGAATTTCCAACTAGTGTGCCATGTCATGTTTGTCTATGTGGCTAGGAGCATAGAAGCTTCAAAATCTATGAAAATTGATTTCCTAAGTAACAAATTTGGAAGTGTCCAAACGGCCTCATATTGCACAGATTGTTGCTTGAGAAAGGGCAATTCTTACTTTCTTTGTTACCTTGTGATGCGATAAGAGGAATTGATGCAATGCTCTGATACCAAAATTGATGCATAAGGGATGCAATGTGACATGTTTCCAAGCCACTAAAGAAAGCAAAAGGTCTATGCAATACACAATTCAACACTGCAGATAATTAATGCACAAAAATCATATTTTAAAGAGCACTAAAGTTAACAAACTAGTGTAGGATATCTACTCCAGCTCTAACCCATATTAAACTAATCAATGAGAACCGGATATTACTCAAATAAAGTGCAAAGTATAAAACAATCCAGTTTTATTGATTTCAGCAAATTCTAGCACTAAGGATATGTATAGGGGCCTTGATCTAATGAAGTAAAAATGTAGAGCACAAGAAACAAGGTTGGTCATTAATTGGTAAGGAGAGAAAATAGTAAATAGAACTCAAACCCTAACTCCATGGTGTAGGGAATAGGGTCGACAAGGAATGAAATCACCGAGGTGATGCCAATAGGAGGGAGGATGCAACCAATGCTTGTTCGCACCCTATGGAAAAAAGGTCAACCACAAAAGACTGCTAAAGCCTTTAAATTAAGCTTTGGATGCCATGACCTGCAAACCTATAACCTCAAGAGAGGAGCAATGAAGGGAAGAGAGAAAGGGGATAGTGGATGATGGCATCATACAGGAGAGAATAAGGAGAGACGATGGATGGTAGCACTGTGCAAGAGAAAGCAAGAGGGAGTAGTTTGGCCAATCTAGGTGTGGCTAGAAAGAGGTTCATTGTTTCTCAAAGAAAATAATTCATCAAAATATAAAACCCTAGGTATCCAAGTAGTAATATATTTTTGAGAGACGATGGGGCAAAAAAAACCTAATGATCAACGGATTAGATTGGATGATTTGTAAGTTATCCAATCTAACTGTCTAACCAAATAACTTATGTTAATTAGATATAAGCACTCCATCTAATCCTAAGGCTAGAATGAATGGATGTGAATAACCCTCACATTTAGGTTTGAAACAAAATATCTAACCATCCAAATAGTGATTGACGGACACTAAATAAAGTCCATAAAATTGAAAATAAAACTACAAGATAAATCAAAATGAAATGAGCCCTAATCTACGTTACTTTGACTATCTATTTTTAAGCTATTTGGGAGTGTTGATACTTTTGGACACTTGGGCATTATGCAACATGGATTGATGCTCCACTTTGGTGTGTCCAATGCTTGGCAAATTTTTGGAGTGTTATGCAAGAAGTCCTTATATTTTAGTATTAAATTATCAAACTTTTGTGGGCACATCAAGTGAACTGTCCTTATAGTTATCAAGATTACACAAGCACGTTATCATATTTTTAATGTAAAGATCTCACAATTATATGATCGCTTTAAGCAAAATGCCATAATGATTTAAATACAAATATAAAAATGATTTGCAAGCTCATGACTATTTTATTAATTTATTTATTAGACATCATCTATAATTGTCCTTTTCCTTTTAACTTACTAGTTTCTTTTATTTTCTTTTCTTAATAAGTAGTAAAGTAGATAACAACGTGTGCAAGGTTTCAAATGTTGGTACCAACATGTTTCAAAATTTGATAGGACATTCTATGAGATGTCGAGAAGGGTCATCATCCCAAGTATTAGGATGAGAATGTCTCGTCGTCATCCTAGCGTCTTGATCGGGGTGCCCTAGGTCATCCCCCCATCCTAAGTATTAGGATGGAGTGGGATAGTGGTGTATTATATTCTGCAAAAAAACTAGCATAGTCCCTTTTGATGAGATTTATAATCATGGATACTAGACCTCATCACTTTTTGCTGAAATGGTATGATACAAGTTGCTGACACATGGTACAAGAATGCGTCTTATAGTAGCACACCATGCACGAGTGTTGAAAAAATGTTGAAATGGTATAATATCATTTCTATCATCTTTGTTTCAATGGGGGCTTGAAAACTTATATGTTTATTTTATGTCCTTACATGAATTTTTGGAGGCCGCCATGCCCGACATATGAAGACATTTAGATACTTTGTGATGCAACTATCTAGGACCTCACCCAAAAAGGCTAGACCATGGCAAACAGAACTGAATCGATCGGTTTGGCTCGAATTGAACTCATCAAAAATGATTCAATTTTGCATTTTGATTTGGTACAAGCCTCGAATTAATGCGAACTGCGCTGAGAGTTTGGTTTGGGTGGTTTTTAGAGGGGGAGCTATGCTCGGTGTTATATGAGCTCATTCTTTGTTCTCTTTCCTCTTTCCTTCCCATTCACTTAACATTTCTTTTGAAAATAAGATAATATCTTTCATTTGAATTCAATAAAAATATAAAAAATATTAATTTCCTTAAGAATAAAGGGTCAACTCCCTCTCAAGAGCAAATTAAGAGAATTTTTGGAACATGGTTTAGCAAATATAAAGTAAGGGTTCTTTTATTTTGGATAAATTTTTTAGAAAATCAATTTAACTTAAAAACGATAAGAAAATAAAATACCAGAAAAAATATCTTAAAATATATTATGTAAGGCTTTGCTTAATATCTGGTCAAACTTACAGGGTTTCCAGATTTAGATAAGATTGCAGTAATAGTGAATCTCACACTGTCCTATACCGATTTGATCCACAACTCATCGAAATAATAAAATTAATCTTGCTATATCATAAGGTTAAAATGTTTTTCTTAGGATTCGATCTAGTGATACATCATAGTTTGGATCCTATACATTTTTATTTTAGAATTTATGGTAAGTTTAATTTTATTGTTTTGATGAGTTGTGAGTCAAGTTGGCATAAGTCAATGCAAAGTTACTATTTATGTGATCCTAAGTCTGAAAATTCTATAAGTTTGTCCAAGTATTGACCAAAACCTCTCAAATTGTATTTTAAGTTAATTTTTTTTTTGCTATTTTGTTTTCTCATCATTTCTAAATTTGTATTGATTTTTTAGAATTTTAATATAAAGTAGAAGTACCCTAACTTGATTTTGTTTAACCGTAATTTTCTAAAATTCTTTGAATATATTTTTAAGAGAGAGAAAGAGAGAGTTGACTTTTTATTCTTGAGAAATTTGATTTTTTCGATATTTTTATTGAATTCAAATGGATGATATCCTCTTATTTTCTTGAAAAATTCAAATGGATGATATTTATTTAAATGATTTTAAATAGAAATAAGAGAGAGGAGAGAGGATGAGAGCTCATAGGAGGTTCTTAACCTCATATACCACATAAAAAAATAAAAAATATGAAAAAAATTAAAAAATTACAAAAAATTGCAAATAATCCTGAATCGCTACTACATTGCCGGTTTGGTCTAATATTGAATCGAATTGGTTCAGTCTGATTCTGGATCATGGTTCAGCCTACCTTGGGCTAGAGAATGGGTATTATTTGGATTCAAGATCAACTTGGTGCGCAATTGATGTCGGATAAATGAATGAGTCCTAGTGTTCTCGCTAAGTTAAGGATTCAAATCTAAATCCAATCTAACCTAATTACAATGCCATAACTAGTTTGTGGTCGGCCTGAAAAGAGCTTGTTTGTGTTATTCCTAGTCTACATGTGTCATGGGTGAGGTCAACTTTGAAAATCATTTGTAATGACTCGGAACCTTACCTGAAAAGGCTAACTAGAAGATATGATATGGATGCCTTTGTCCTATATAAATATCCATGATCTAGCCGGTACACAATTGATGTGGGACTAATCAAACTTTGGCACAGGCTTTCACATGCAACATGCTTTCTTTCATAGGTAGTATTAGTTTCGACCACTTAAATTTTTATTGCAAAAGTAGCTTGGGGTTAGAACGTATATGTTAGCACATAGGGAGTCAGTCATTGATTGAGTAGTGGTAATGTTGTGCTTATAATTTATTTCATAAAGTTAAAGGGAGTTGAATTGTTTATTACATATCTTGACATTTTATCCAGCTATTTGATGCACTTCAATGCTTTTCACTATTTAATGCTTAATCATTATCAAGGGCTTAAGGTGATGCATATATCTTTAGTGGTTGCCCTTTCAAACTAGCAGTATGTGGTTAATGCTTATGGATAAGGGTTTAAATCTTGTGAGGCTAGGCTGTGGTTAATGCTTATGGATAAGGGTTTAAATCTTGTGAGGCTAGGCTGTTATTGTTTTTCCATCGAACAGAATGCACTACTACCCTACTGCATCTTGACATTTGGGATAGGGCATATCTTAAGACGTGCTAATTGGGATGCTAGGACGATGGTGGGAAGATATTATCCCAACACTTGGGATAGTAATCTATCATGGCATCCTACAAAATGTCCTGAAATTTGAAATTATGTTAAAGACTTTGTAGGTTTTGAATTGTGGAGAATGATATTTTGCAGGAAAGTATTTGGAGTTTGGATCACTTTTCTTGATGTTAAAAGATTGTTAAGCTAGGAATACTTGGCCCATGTGTGAGATTTGGGGTGGGCAAAGAGAATTTGGTAGATAATAAATCTATTTGTTATGTATGGAGTTCTCCCTCATGGTTTTCTTTAATGACACTTATATTATCTTAGTATCTTCAAAGAGAAATTGGTGGTCATCTTTTTGAGGAAACAGTGGAGTAAAAATGCATGCTAGTACTATAAGGAAAGATGATGCTTTGTGGACTGAAGTGAACAGAAATGAGACTCACTTTGTGTTTTTTTCTCTTTTTTCTTTTGTTCTTCCTGATGGTTTTGAGGTACATGGTTGTGCTGCACACGTCAAATATTTATGGTGTCATTGAAAAATATAATTAGCTTGGATCAATGGAAAATGAGAGTACCATTCTTGTATAATTAGCATTTCTATGTTTGCAAAAAATAAGTAGCATAAGTTTATCCTAGGCACTTTTAGAAATCTTATAAATTAAATAGGGTGTGTGTAATGCCTTAAGCCTACCTACTGGCCTAATTAACTCCGTTAGTGGGCCGAAACCATGTGGCTCAAAAACTCGAGTGGAAGTTAATGGGTAGCAAGTGGACTTGAGTTATATGCACATAACACATTTTTTTCCCATCCAATGTGGGACTAAATTTGGGTATCATAATCTTTCCTTCTTATAATGCGACGTCATCGTCGCACGCTACAAGCTAGTCAGAATCTACCCCCGAGGTGGGTCGTTGGTGCTGCAAGGGTAGCTACACGCCGTAACAGGACTCCATCGTCCCATGGGTAGCCCGTTCCTTATGCCTACCAACTTTCGTACACTCGGATCGGCTTTGATATCATTTGTAATGCCTCAAGCTCATCTACTAGCCCAATTAACCCGTTAGTGGGCTAAAATCACGTGGCTTAAAAACTTAAGTGAAAGTTAATAGATAGCAAGTGGACTTGAGTTATAAGCACATAACACATTTTTTTCCCATCCAATGTGGGACTAAATTTGGGGTATCACAGTGTGCCTGCAACTGCAACTGTTGAACTAGTGATTAGGATATAGTCAATTATGGCACGTTACTTGGTACAAAGAAGGTTGAAGCTTATTTGAGAGCTTACATGTCATCCCGTCGTACCGTCCAAAAAAGTAATTAATGAGCAAGGCTAGAAAATCTTCAAATTTTCCTCATGATGTTTAAGATTTCAGTGCCTAATTTGGGCTTCTTACCCTCTCTCTTTCTGTGTTGGGTTTTCTATGCTAGGTGCATCCTTGCTACCTCCCCAATATCTCATTTTGTTTGTGTTGCTTGCTAAAAAAGGAAAATGGTTTCTTTTAGCTTTTATTCCTTTCTGAAAATTAGGTTTTGCTCTGACATATGGGATGCCAATTTTGATGGTTCATTTCATCTCAATTGCAGACATCCTCCTCTTAATCTGTCACATTTAAAATTGTTCTAGATTTTGAAACATAGGTCTCAACATCTTGGAGTAAAAACAAGTCCGTTTCACTACTTAAGATATGTCCTTTGATGTTTACACTGACAAAATTCATGAAAGGAAGCCTTTGAAATTAAATTACCTTACAACTCTATGTTTGTCACCGTGCTTTTATTTTTCAATCTTGCCTTACTCCTTAATGCGATTTATTTTTAAGAAATTTAGTGCTAGAAAATACTGCATAGCAATCAATACCCTTTTTTGTCTAACCATTGAATATTTCATGACTAATATTTATATAGGAGTTGTCAGATGCTATTAAGGTTCAGTCGTTAATAATTTCCATCATCACCATCATCTCCTCCTCTTCCTGCTTTGTCTTGGTCTTCATCCTTTCTCCTTCTTTATCTTTCCCCATTTAGAAAATACTATTTAGTGTGCATACAATTTTAACTTTTCACTATAGTTCCAAATTATAATGGATATGTACCTCAACCTTTTTCATTGCTTTTCTGCTTCCTATTTGACATAAAATGTGTATTTTGCTGGATGTTTTTAGGTGTTTTCTTGTGCTTCTGCAACATGTGGTCACTTCTACCATCCAAGATGTGTTGCGTGGTTACTTTTCCCAGATAATGAAGCAGAGGCAACTGCATTTGAAAAAAAAGTTGCAAGTGGGGAGCCCTTTACATGCCCTGTTCATACATGTGTTGTTTGTAAACAACTAGAAAACAAAAAGGTTAGGGAATTGCGGTTTGCAATATGTAGACGCTGTCCAAAGTCATACCATAGAAAGTGTTTGCCAAGGTACTCGCCAATTCTTCTCGGAGTTTCAATTGTGTTCCTGAGTTATTTAATAAGTGAAACTGTTTCGTTCTTCTGTTGATCACATTCTTGCTGCATTAATCAGGAAAATATCTTTTGAAAGTTCAGTGGAAAAAGGTATCATGCAGAGGGCTTGGAACAATCTTCTCCCAAATCGTATATTGATATACTGCTTGTAAGTTTTCATTCCTGGGGTTGCTTGATTGTTTCATGCTTATGAATTCTTCTTGTTATTTAGAATCTCATACATGCTAAAATTGGATATTATTGTTTCGCCCTGGTTCTATGTGTAAACATTTGAATCCTAATACCAGTATTGTCTTTTTCTTGATCAGGAAGCATGAGATTGATAAGGATATTGGAACACCCATTCGAAACCATATCATATTTCCTGAAGTCCTAGAAGGAAGAAAATCAATGGATGAAGCAGAAAAACTTAATACTTTGACAAAGAAAAGGAAGGTCTCTGATAACTTGCTTGACAATTCAGTGAAATTTTTTGAAAAGCTTTCTTGCACAGAAGAGAGATATGCTGCAGGTAAAGCTTGGAAAATTGATGCCAAACAAATGTGGGGCCACAAGAAGAAAGGTGAAATTTTGAAGGAGAAGACAAGATTGGGCTTAAGAAAGGTGTTGAAAGGGAAGGAGAAAACTTCAGTATCTGCTATTTCTCCAATCTTGATTGGAAAGAAGTTTCATAGCTCATTTCCTGTGGCAGATGGTGTAACTGAAAAGAGGTAAGGTTGTGCCACTTTTTCAGGTTAAATTCTCACTCTTGTATTTTGTGGTTTTCCTAGCCTGTGTAGGGCTGACTCTATAATATTCTTAAACTCGATATTAAGTGAATTTTTTCTTTTGCTTCAAGAACTTGATGAATTTGTTGCTCAATAGTACTTCAGTCTATACCATATAGTTAGGCATGAAATGAAATACAGTATGCTCTTATAATTTGTTAAAATATAATTTTGATCATCTCATGTTCCCAACCCTCTATCCTGTTTCAGAAGGCTATTAACTTCCAACAGAAGTATATTCATTAAAAGGAAAACTATATGTGCTGAAAAATTATCTTTATTCATGTCTATGTACGTCATTTGTATGTTAAATACTTCTATCAGATATAAAGTGGCAAAAAATAGTGCATATACTTTATATTTCTCATCTAAGTCTTCCTCTCTCACTAGGCTGCTAAGTCAAATCTGTCAGCAAGCAGTGCTGGTGCTTCTTTCCAAAAATTCAGTTATGTGATATTTGTTCTTGATGCTAAATTTGATTCATGATTTTATTTTTTGGTCATTTTGTTTTTGACTTAAGCTCCTGGTGTATTTTCATTTGACATATGTTCAAATGCAGGCTTGTTGCTTTAATGAAGGAGGTGTCATCCACATTAACACTAGAAGATGTTGTAAAAAAGCACTCTGCACCATCAACTCATTCATACTCTGCAAGGCGCATTGACAAGAGCATTACTCTGGGAAAGGTGGAGGGTTCTGTTTCGGTAATCATCCTTTACAAATCTGAAATACTGATATTTAAACTTTTCATCTTGGTGCTTTATGATTGTGAATATCTTTTAGTTTGTCTATATTTAGGCTGTTCAAACAGCTTTACAAAAGCTAGAAAATGGTGCCAGCATTGAAGATGCCAAAGCTGTATGTGAACCTGATGTAGTCAGTCAGATAATTAAGTGGAGGGTATGTGTAGATGTATCTCTTCAACCCCTATTTTTGGAGCATTATTGCTACTCAAGTTCACAATTTTCTCTATGTTTAGTCTCTTAAAATCTCTTGTTGACCATTTGTGTTGTCAACAGCTATTTAATTATGCCTGCATTGTGTTGGTAAAAGCTGTTGTTTTTGCATCACCACCCATTGCCTAATAAAATAGGCAATTCTTTTTCAACAATCCAAAACCACGAGGCTCTCTGTACCTCAGTTGCATTTATATCTTTTGTGTACATTGCCAATCATCTGCTTGTCCTATTTAATGCTGATGTATCTGAGCGTTATGACCATATGGTGGAGATTTGTGTATGGGATCCTCACTCAAAAGTCCTTTTGTGGAAGCAAGTTGTATGTAGTCTGTTCCTATTTAGTACTATTGCTGCTTTTGAAATTTGAAATGGGGTCACCATTAATGGGAGCTTTACTTTGATTCTAAGAATCTAGTATTTACTTCTCCATCTCTGCTATGATGGTTCAATAACAGGATTTCAGCGAAGAATATCTGAATGTGACAGTAAGCCACAGATCAGAAGTAAAGCTTGCAAAATTCTGCTTGAACAATTTTATCGTTGAAATGTGTTGATGCCAACCTTTCTGAGGTTAAGGTCAGTATGTAAGCATGTGTGATCTTTACTATCAGGAGGATGTAGTAATATATGGGCAAGGTGTGACATTTAGAAGTTTAGTAGATGACTGCTTAATAAAGAATTTTGGTTTGTTGAAGTTCAGTCAAGGCCTAAAGTGTCCTCAATAATCCTCTTGGTGTGAACGTTTATATTCTTGTCATTGAGGTACTGCTAGCAGGTTGGCTTTTTGGCCAGGATGTATGGTGCATGTGGAGGTGAGATGTTATTATGCTAATCAATCTGCAAGGGCAGATGGCATGATGAAAGTGACAGTAGTCAATTGGTTTGAGGTGAACTGACCTGGATGTGGTTCTTCATCTTACAAGTTCAAAATATCGAACATCTTAAAGTTTGGGTTTGGCAATCAGAAGATTATAATTTTGCCTAACTGGTAATGCTTTGTAGGACAAGGACTTGTTGGGTTTTAGTATTAACTCATTTGGTTTCATGGTTAATCGATAGGATAATTCTGATTTCAGCATTTCAAGGAAGTGCTTATTAAAGGCAAATTGTGGGAAATCTTTACTCGGTGGCACTCCTTGCACGGAAAATTTGAGAAGGATGCACCTAGGTGTCATAGGCTCCATTTGTCTGGCCCTAATAATTGTATGGGGTTTTATGGATGTTTCTTGATATTTTGATATAGTTTCATGATTAATTGGGTTCGTGTCATGCCTGGGAATTTACATGGTTTGTAATAGACTTGGAAAGCTTTTGCAAGAGTCATTTTCTTTCAAAAAATGAAGTATGTTACTTGTTAGATATCTCTTCCATGTACAATATTTGTAATTCAAAAAATTGCATAGCCTTTTTGAATTGTGGTAGTAAAAGAGTGTTTTTATGAATTATTTTCATTTTTAGGTTTGGTAAGTGTTCTGATGCCCATGGCTCAAACACTCATCATAGACATGGACCATGTGTGCATGGAAAAAGGTAAGAGAAGAATACAGCTATACAAGTAAATCACTGTCCGTATTGAAACTAAAGTGGAAGAAGCAAAAGAACTGGGAAAAAATTGTGTTCCATCACATTTCATATTGCCAATAAATTTACCTAAGGCTTGGAATCTGTTTTGATTCCGATTTTGGTCATGCCTACCAGGTTTTGCTTTTGGCTGGTTCAATATATTCATGTCAAGTGTGAAAAGTAGAAAATATAGAAATAATATGGAAAAAAATGAAAATAGGATACCTTTTGTCAGTTACCATATATTGTTCAAGTTCTTTGCTTTTTTATTGCTTAATTTTTGGGTTAATTATTTATGCAATTGGTTTTAAGCCATATTTAGCCATCATAATTCACTTAATCAATGGAATCTCAGTCTTAAATTTGCCTTACATTTGCTCTTTGTTCTTGATTTTTATGCTTGCATATCATATCTGTTTTTCCTGTGAGATTCCTTTGTTGGCCTGAACTTTATTTCCTAGTCTTGTCCCATTTGGTTGGAACCACCATCAAAGAAATATTTAAAATGGTTCACCTTTGTGGACAGTTCTCTTTGGTGAAAAGTAGTTAAGTAATGAAATTTCATCCATTTATATCTTTCTTGGTGTTTATTATGGTTTTAAAAATTTTGTTTGTCAGATCTCCAGAGCCCTTTTCATTGAGTCCAATTTCGGCTTCTAAATTTGTAATTTTCAGCTTCTGCACTTCTGGCACTTGAATATTTTTTGATTCTGTTCTTCTACATCTTTAGATCCATAATGTTGTGATAATTTCAGCTTGTGCCATTTTTAGGTTTACATCTAATTATTCCCTCTGCAAAATGGTCTAATATGTTTTGTATTGGAAATCTTGTTTCCATGTAGAATCACCTCAGAGTTTATCTTGCACCATTTCTCCATGGTATGCGCTACACATCTTTCGGACGCCATTTCACAAAAGTGGAGAAGCTTAAGGAGGTCTGTGCACGATTTGCAAATAAGCAACAAGCTAGCTAACTTTTTTTCCCCATAGGAAAATGTTCACTTTAAGTAGAGAGATCTTTGCATTTACTTTGGGTACTGATACTGACTACTTTTGAAGGTGTATTTGATTTATCTATTCTAAACAATGTGAGCCTTTCTTTCCTAAAATTTAATAGAATTTTTGAGTACCTTTCCCTCTTTCATTCTGATGTCTCATTTCAATTTGTCTAGAGATGTTTTTGAAACTTATGTTTAGCTTGGGAAGTGTTATTTCATTGTGTCATTGGATCACAAGCACATATTTCTTGTTGCATTTTTCTTTGCCAACTAGCTTGACTAGAAAATTTATTATAGTTTTTTGGAATTTGGAGCAGAGTCATATATTAATCTCACATGACGATAAGTGTTGTTTATGGCAAATAATATATTCTTTACCATTTGTTATGTTTTGCAATCACTTCTTAAAGAGCTGATTTTGAGAGTCCAATTAAACTATAAATTCCTGGATGAGTACAAACTGCCCCATTTACGCACACATATTCATGCTGAATGCTCTCTAGTAGATACTATATTTAATGTGCGTAATTCATCAAAATTATAAGTTACGGAAATTGCTGGTATTTGTATACTGTTCTTCTACCTGTTATATTTCATTATTCTTGGACTACTTGTGTGTAATCAAGCATTGCTGACGCTGATAGGACATGTGCTGATATGCAGATTGTGGATACACTTCAGTGGTATGTAGAAAGCGGCGATATGGTAATAAGTTTTATTTGACTCTTGTGATCTTTTTTATTTTTTGCTGTCAGGTGACACGGACCTGGCCTTGAATTGCTGTTGATTTTGAATGCAAAATGTTGTATACAATTAAATAGCTTTTGAGGTATCAATGTGGGAAAATAATCTTTCTTGTTGCTAACTTGATATTATTTTATTTGTACTACCTAGACGTATTGTTTGATGCCTATTGTTGCATAGATTCAGGGATTCAGAGGGTTAAGATTTTTGTTTTGGTTTACATTTCAGTCAATAGGTGCCTGAAAAATATCATATGAAGTTTTCGCAGTCCTAGGATGAAACTGAAAAAAGATAAGGATGTGGGAGCTAAATGACAATGAAAACCCAAATGCTAGCTAGATATCATGGTTCGCATTTAGATAAACTAATTTTAGAATGATGGATAATGACATATTGAACATGACTTTCTAATGTGTTTTTTTCGCATTATGGCCACATGATATCTGTATATTGGTGTTCCTTTTATGGCTTGAGCTTTCTTGTGTGGCTCTCACATTTTCATTTGTTCTGGGGACTTTGAATTGTCTATGAGTATGGTTGCATAGTGGCATAACACTATTTATAAATGGCAATGACATGCTCAAATGCTGTCATTGCTAACCTAACAATTGATAAGTTGGTACCTAACAATATTAAATTGTTAAAATTATATGCTACTAATTTTTGAATGAAATCAAGCTAGCTTGATTTGTGACCATATGTGTCAACGTTTTAATGCTTTTGCAGTCATTCATTGCTGTTGGTAGACTTGCTAATGATGTAGATTCAATTTGATCTGATTAGGCTATATTGCAACAATATCGAATGAAGCAGGTAGATAATGTCTTGAACTGATGACCTGGCATGTTACACAGATCGAGCCTAACAGTTGCAATCAAGTACAAAACTGAATTGAACTGGTTGGTTTGGGCTGTGAACTAAATTGAATCGGTTGAAAATGGTTCGAAATCACCTTTCAGTTCGATTCTGGGTCTGAACCGATCCAAACTACGACGAACCATCTAGTTCGGGCCGGTTCAAGTGTAGGATGGCTTGGGTGGTGGGCTGGGTTGCATATGGGCTCTTATGAGCTCGCCTAATCAGAGAGAGGGAGGCTAAGAGCCTCTTATGAGATGCCGGTTATGAGCTCACTTGTGATATTTTTGTTGTATAAGTGAGCTCAATTTAAATGGGGGGTATAAGTGAGCTCACAAGTGAATGCAATAAAAATATCCCATTTAAATTCAACAAAAATATCAGAAAAAAATCAAATTCCTTAAAAAAAAAAGGTTAACCTTCCTATTCAAGAACAAGTTTAGAGTATAACATGAAATTTCGGTTTAGCAAATATCAAGTTAGGGTACTTTTACTCCGAATAAAAATCTTAGAAAAACAATTTAACTTAGAAGTGATGAGAAAATAAAATGGCAAAAAAATTATTTTAAAATACAATTTATTAAGCTTTGGTCGATACTTAATCAAATTTATAGGTTTTCTAGACTTAGATAGGATCATAGTAATAATAAACCTCATACTGACTTATGCTGATTTGATTCATAGTTCATTAAAATAATAAAATTAAACTTATCATAAAATCGTAAGGTTAACTTATTTCTTTAGATTCAAATTATGAAGTGTCTTTGGATCAAAGAGTGGGGTGTTTTCCCTAACGGGGGAAGGATGTAACACCTTGACCTCTAGTCTAGTGACATGTCATAATTTGAACCCTAAAAAATGTGTTTTAACCTTAAGATTTTATGACAAGTTTAATTTTATTATTTTTATGAGTTATGGATTAGGTTAGCATAGGTTAGTATGGGATTCATTATTTCTTTGATCCTATTTATGTCTAAAAACCCTATAAGTTTGACCAATTGTTGGTCACAGCTTTACAAATTATATTTTAAGATATTTTTTTGTGGCATTTTGCTTTCTCATCATTTCTAAAATAAATTAATTTTCTATGATTTTTATTTAGAGTTAAAGTATTCTAACTTGATATTTGTCAAACCAAGATTTTTTAAAATTCTTTGAATTTGTTTTTAAGAAGGAGAGTTGACTTTTTATTTTTAAGGAATTTAATTTTTCTAATATTTTCATTAAATTCAAATGAGGTGGGGGGGTAATCTCTTATTTGCATGAGAAATCTTAAGTAAATAGAAGGGAAGCACTTAAATAATTTTTAATGCAAATAAGATAGAGCATGAGAGCTCACAGGAGGCTCTCGGCCTCTCGTATACTACATTAAAAAAGAAAAACAAATTGAGAAACTATGAAAAAAATTTAAAAAAAGAGAAAAAAAAGGTGTAACATCTGGAGCCATCAGTTCAGTCTGAACTGAACCGTTGTGGTACTAGTTCTGTAATCCTTGGTTGCAATTGATTTAGTACTAACTGAATCCCATGTGTTTTATAAATTATTTCACATATTGAATAGATTTATGCTTTATATTATCTATAAAATATCACATGATATTTTTACCATTAAGTCTGTGCCTAATCCTCTTCTCTACCTTTTTCTTCTTTTGCTCTCGCCTCTTTGCCTTTGCTTGACACCACCTCGTGGTAGTTTATAATTAGAAAGGTCCTTCTCTTCCTCCATTTTCCCCATTACTTTGCCTCCCTTGTTAACTCCCCTCCCATCAAGCTTCTTTTTTGCCCTCATCTCCAACCTCCTAACCCCATCACCCCCCGTTCGCTTCTTTTCTTGTTTAATCTTGCCCTCATACTTACTGGAACACCACCTGTGTTTGTCCCTTCATTGCCCTTGCTTGCAAGCATGCTGCTCCCATGCTGCCGTTAATCTGTCCATTGTCAGCTGATCCTTCTTTGCCTTATCTTTCCTGACCTAATCTCAGCTTTATCATAGTTGAATTGAGTTGGATATCTATCTTTTTCAAAGTTGGCTTTGGATTGATTTGTTGGCTTATTAGATTGGGTAGGTAAGGCCTGAGAAGTTCTTTAGTGAGTTTGACTTGGCCATGATCAATATGATTCAACATGTTGACATGCCTAATTGTAGGGATGAAATTGGATTATTTTGTAAGTATGCTGAATTGGAAAGAAGAGATGATGTAGATTCTGTTGTGAAAAGCAAGGTAGTGACACTTCTATAGAACATGTGTGAGCACCTAGGAAGTGCTAATCAACATGTTTGGGATTGAGTTTTTTTTTTTTTAATGCAAGTGAATTCAGTATTTGCATCTTTGGTGGAAAAAAGACACACTTGGGTTATCACTTATAATAATTACTACAATTGTAACTAAATACGGATGGTTGTAGTAATTGAGTGGGAGAAGTAGTAGATTTTTGATGGAAATGGAGACTTGGTGCCTTTTTGCAGGAGCAGAAGCAAGATTTTTTTAGCACATATGCTACGCTAGGTGGAAGCCTCTAACTACTTATTTCTGGTTTCCAACACAATAAAGTAGAAAGGATTGCTTAGCAATTGTTGCCTGTTGTTTGGACTGGTAACCATTACCTCTTTTAGTAGGGGTGCTTGTATAGGCGGATTACTGTGTGTACGTAGAGAATGCGCTAGAGGGGCAGCTTTCTGGTTGTACATGTATTGTTATACGTTTGTAGTAATCACCCACTCCCAGGTGTCTCTATAGTGGTAAGAAGCAAGAGACTGACAATAGGTATGTCCATTTGGTCTGCCCCAATTGTGATTTCAAAAGTCAAAAACAATTTTTTTGGTGCCTCTTCCCTCTTCCTAAATTGGATGAATAGGCAAATGTTAAGCATTGACATTATTGACGGAGATAACTCTAGTTTTTAGGTCTGTTTCTTCATGTTTGTAGATCCTTAAATGATCTTGCTTATGTTTCATGTTGAAGAAGGAAGTGATCCATTAAGTAGGGAACCATTTTATTGGATGTTATAGTCCAATTTATCATTTTGGTAAGTTAATAACGTAACATTGCGTGGGTTAGTCCTATCTTGCATTGCTTGTGGTTTTCTGATGTATGTCTCAAAATTTGTTTCAACAAGAACACTTCTATGTTGTACGGATTTACTCAAATCCAGATGTATGTGAAATATGTAGGATGAAAGTTATCACGTTCAAGTTCAAAGATACATCTAATGAAATTTGGTAATAACTTTGTGAAAATGTGGTGTGACGTGATTCAGTCACCAATAGACATGAGTCAAAAGTTTAAGGGTGGAGCATGGGCAGCAGTTTTAGATTCTTGTATCTGAGCAGGTGTTTTAAATTTGGCGCATGAGGGCACAAGTGTGGCTTCATATGCATAGGCAGTCACATGATCGCACTGCTTACCCTATATGCAGCTCCTATGTGCAGTTGGGCCATTTATAGGTCAAAAAGATGGTTTACATAGCACTATGAAGGCACTTATGCAATAGGATTAGAATCATGATACTGCATATGCAATCTATTTATCATTGTGCGTTCATATATATATGGCCCTTTTATTATTGTGTGACCACGTATGTAGCCATATAGTTTCAGCTCCCAGCAAAATGTCCCATGAGATGCTGCAATAGGTTGCAGTTCCAAGTGTTAGGATGGGCCCATCTTGCCATCATTGCAGCATCCCAATTGGTGTGTCTTAGGACACTAATCATTTTAAGTGTCAGGACGGAGTGAGATGGCAGCACGTTTTGTTATATGAAAAAAACCGGAATGGACTCATCCCACTCATCCTACGAGATTTAAAACTTTTTGTAGCCACTCTTATAAAGGCTCATGTGGTTAAGGCAGGTTCAAGCTAATGCTTGAGTCAGACATGGGTTTTAAGTGGGCTGGATATATATTAATAATACTAATAGAGTTAGATGTGGATGTATTTGTTTGCATTTGGCTCCAAATACTTTCTAATTGAAATTAATGATGCACCTCTCAAATGAAATTTAACATTATTTGTCATGATCTCTGGTGTATAAAATTCCTAGAGTCTAAAAATCATTTATTTTAGAGGTCTCTTGCCTATGCATTAAGCGATCATAAAATAAATGGTATCAATATAGTTAGTAAGCTAAAACATATTATAAACTATAACTTGCAAATCTAGATGTTGATCTTGATCTAGAAACTTTAAATATATGCAAATCAAATTTCAGTTGATTAGGATACTTGTAAACTGTAGATCAAATGAAGGCATGGCATCTTGTTATTAAAATCATTCATTTTTCATTGGTTTGATGCATGGTTAAAAGATCTTGAAATTGAGTGATTTTTTGTTTCTAAGCATTTTATGGACTATGGATCATGTTCAACATATCGATTTTCTTCTTAAAAGGTCTATCATTAATTTTCAGTAGAAAGTATTTAGGGCTAAGTGCACTCAAGTGCATCCTAGCCTAACTCATATTGTATGCTAATTATGTTATAATTATTGCTATTAAGAATTAAATACCAAGTAGTAATCACTAATTGGTTGATATTGTTGTTACTAATATTTTTAATATTTATAATCTTTAACTATTTAAAATATTAGCTGCATATAAGCTTGCATTTGCATCCTGCATAATACACACGTGCTGTGTGGTCCTTTGATTGCTAGTACATGGCTGCCTTTCAAAATATTGTATATGAGAATTTTTTACCCCCCAAGGCACAGCCTTCTGCCTTGTCAAAGTAATGTCGGTGGGTGATTGGCAAATCACATAAGTAGGCACAGTCACACAAACTCATTTATCATCCATAGCAAATATATTGTAAGAAAAAAAAAATTAAGTTGTTTGCTATCTACTTGGACAACAGTTTGCATGATGCCATTATTCTGCATCTATTGGACCAACTCGTTTCATTGGTTCAGTTGTATCCGTCAGCATATGAACCAAGCCATTTTACACGAGGACCACAAAAGGAAGCCTTTTTTTCATTTGTGCATGCATGCATGGAGTTATATTACATGTGCAGAGCTGCAGTGGTGCTGCAAAGATATTGTGAACATATGTTAAATACTATCCATGTGCAGAAATGATAACACTAGTCTGACTTTTATTGTGTTAGCCAAATGCCTATGGTTTAGCTTTGCTTTGGGCAATTATGATTTGGCTACTATATTTGGACTGGTTTCATTTCCTAATCCTATCTTTTGCTCTGATAAATTGCTTATGAACTGTTAGATTAATATTACCTTATAAATTGCTTATGGACTGTTAGATTAATATTGCAACGCAAGCTGGCCCTCCTTCCCTAAAAAAAAATATATTGTGTTGTCTTTGATAAGAGGAAGACAAAATGCCATACATGCATTGACAAAATTCAGTCAAGGTCTAATTTATCCTGTTAATTACCATGATGTCATTATGTTTTGTGACTAAGACAATCATCAAATATTCAATATCTGATACCTATGAAATAAGAAGACCTGCAGAAGGAAATTCAATGTCTTGTTGTCACATGATGGACAAAAGTCATCCTTTATCTTGTTTACTAGTTTGTTGTAAGGTATACAAAAAGCAAAAAATCAAGAATAAATAAGTTATAGGAATAAGGGATTTCATTAGATGAGGTGCACCACCCTTTTCGGCTTAATTGAATAAATTACAATATATTTTTTGATACTTAGTTCTTGTTTAGTGGAGCTTTTAGATGGCCCAAAATTACTTTTCATGTTTGATAAAAATTCTAAAAGTGCTTTTATAGTAAAGCAAAAACTATTTAGTGCTTACTTGGGAAAACTTAAATTTGGATTTTCTCCAAAAAATTTTATTTGGAAAAGCTATTTTTGTTGGACTTGAAGGTCATAGATTCGAACCACGAGAACAATCACATTTAATATTATAACATAATAATAATGTAATATGTTATAATCATTATTATGTTATAATACTATTCTATTTTTTATGATATTATTATAATACTTATAGTATGATATATTTTAATATTATTATAATATCATATCATTATATTATACATTATTATAGTAATTTATAATTTGTAATAATGATTTTTGATAAAACAAATGATTTGATAGTTGAAAGTATTATGCAACATCTTTTATTATTTTTTATTTTAAAAGCATTTTCTTAGTTTGGTTAGCAGACAAATTTTAAAGTTTTACAGCATTTTAAAAATGTAGTTACAAAATAGTAAACAGTTTTTTACAAAAGCTTTATTACCAAAAGTTTTGCTATCAAAAGCTACGTCAAACAGGGCCTTAGTCATACAAGCAGTAGTAGCAGCAACAATCAATGCTGGTATAAAACTATTCAAATTGTGACATTCATTTGCTGTTTGATACATTTATAATGCCATGTGTTTATGGGAAATTATTCTTATGGAATTGGTTTTGTCAACAGGAGTTGATGCAAGGGCAACCTAAAGAAAAGACTGGACTAGGGTTTAATGCAATTTTGTTGCTCTTAATGAAGCTGTGATAATGGGAAAGCAAATAATGAAGTTTGAAATTAGAGTCTATAGTTAATCAAGAAAAATCCTGTCTAGGGTTTCTATATGAGGACAGAAGTAGAAATAATTATCAAAAAAGATTAAAGCTTGGCTAAAGGGTCTACAATGGTCTTGTAATCAAAATTCAACAGATTATGAGTGCAGTTTAAGTAACATAGAAGTAAATTAGTCAATTAGATATAATTGACAACCAAATTAGCAAAACAGCACCAAAATATTTGCTGAGTAGAAAAATAAATATTTCTAAATGTGGAAACACAAATAACTGGTCTTGATCTTCAACATCTGAAATGCCTTGAAATTTAAAATCATTTGTTTTGCAGGTAATAATGTAGGGAGGAGGAAAGAGCCAACCTCAGACCTGGTGTCTTCCTTCTTCAAAAAACTATCGTGTTCGATATATCAATATATATAGGCCCTTAGATGGCCACTATTTGAGACTCTTCAAACATGTCCTCATACTGTAGCATCACCATTCTTGTGACAGTGCTGGGAACAGTTACCACCCTTCTTTCCCCTAAACCAGCACAAAATAAAACATGTTGGACACTCCCAATTGCTAACCCTTTTTGAATTGTCCAATCAACTCCTAGATTCATCACCAAAACAAAAAGCTCTGACTAGAATAAAAGCCAAGCCATTAAACAATGGTGGTATATGAGGATGTTCCTATAAGATAGGGTGAATAATTTGTAGATGTGCCTTCTGGTTGTAATGTATTTATTAAATGCTATTGGGAAAGGTAATAAAACAATCATATGATAGGTTATTGATATAAGTTAAAACAAGTTCTGCTTTACTGACCGTACCATATTATACTAATAAGGTACCGAGTTTCAATTTGGTATCAACCGATCTGACCTAAACTAAGTGAAACCATCTCATACCATCAGTAACCTATACAATCCAGTACCAATGGGCATGTAATTGGAGGATTAGCTTAAAAGTGAGTGATATTATGCTTAAAAGTGAGAAAAGAATGGGCATGTAATTGGAGGATTGGCTTTGGATGCAAGTAAGCCTTCAAGGACAATGGTCCCATAGCTGGCTTTGATGGGTGACACATGTTTGTTTGCTTGCTTGCTTTTGTGCCCATTAGTAGGGATATGAGGAAACTTCAGATACTGCATGTTCATATTGCCATTGCTAAATTGAATATGTTATCAGAACTCAGATGTACATGTTTTTGTTTGGAACATACTAAATCCAATGTTAATCATTTCTTTGATTGAATTTTGATGTGTGCATTTTTCAATCTATGAGCTTTTTGATCCTGTCCACCACTCTTTGTGGTTGGCTAGTTCTTCCTGTATTTTCTTTTTTTGTAGTACAACTCAATGGTTTTGTATTGGATGGACAACTTAATCAAGGTTTTAAAATTCATGGGATGGGGGTGTTCCGGTTTCTTGACGGAATGGGATGCCTCGCTATCTCATTTCATCTCAATGGTCATCAAGGTAGAGCATCCCATAGGTACCCCCTATCTCTCTCCCCTTCTTCTTTTCTTTATTTCTTTGTTTGATTATCACCTTTTTCTTTCTATCCTTTCTTCTTTCCCATATTTTCTTTACCTTCTTTATTTCTCTTCTTCCTTCTTTCCTTCCTTCATTCCTTTTCCCTTCTTTTCTTTCTTTCCTTTTTTTAATTTATTTCTTTCCTAGTTTTATTTTTTCCCTTCTCCTTTCTTTTCTTTCATTTCTTTTTCTTCTTCTTTCCTTCTTTTCCTCTTTTACTTCCATTCTTTCTGCTTTCTTCTTTCTTCTTTCACTGCCATTGTCCTGGTCCTGTTTTCCCATAAGAATGAGATGGGATGGCTGGAATGCCCCTCATCCCATTGAGACTTAAAACCTTGAACTTAATTATTGGTAAAATGCAATTTGTATATGAAAACTGATGCAACTCTATTTATATAAGTAGTGCCATTCATATTATTTTCTTTCTTGTTTGATCCTTGTTTTTCTTGTTTTCTTTTAATGCAGATAGTTGACTTCTGCTGTGGTGCCAATGACTTTAGTATACTAATGAAAGACAAGCTGGATGCAACTGGGAAAGGATGTTCGTTTAAAAATTATGATATCATGCCAGCAAAGGTAGCTATTGCCTTTTGGAACAATGGTATCTCAAGCTGCTGAATTAAGACATTCAGCTTTGAATCAATGTCATATAACTTAGAATAGATGTAGGTGTTTATTTGTTTAAATTACTGTTTTTGGACTGGTTGCTTGTGCACAAATGCTAACGTAGGAATACCAGAAATATTTGTTTAAGAGTATCGCTAATTAACAACATAGTACAGAAGATTGTTTAGAGAACCCTTTACACTAGATTGTACTCCTGTCTTAGTGTTTTTTTTTTTTTTTTTTGGATTGTAAGACTACAAGGTATGGAAGATGTAGTTTTATGGGATATTGTTTTTGCAGTTTGATCTGTTTCCTGCTGAAAATCTGTCTATTTCTTGAGGACTTATAGGGAACCAGTGACAGTGTAGGATCCCTAGAGCTTACCCAAAATTGATTTGGACAGCCTTGGAATTAAAAGTAAAAATGAATCCATATGTCCAGCCCCCAATTCGATAGATTTGCTATGTTCATGTATAGCCCCCAAATTGCTAGATTTTCCATGTTCATGTATGCTTTTATTAAACTAGATTGATGGCTACAATAGTTATAACACTATTAGTGTAAGCATGTTGCCCATATTATACGCATTTTTCTAGTGATATGTAAATTATAAAACTTGCCCGATATCCTTTTGTTATTGTTGCTTAACCTACATTGTATTTTGTGTCTCATCTCTGTTGTTCTGATGTTTCTTTGCCTTTATTTTCCTTAATATATGTTAGGAATTCCAATGGTCTGCTCTTTCTATGCCTTTATTTTCTTTATTCTACGTCAAGAATTTCATGCCTTCTCTTTCTGCTTGAAAGTTGTCAATGGGCTAGGCATGTCCTATCAGCTTAAACAGCTTCCCTGCAAAAAAAATCAAATGCTCAGAAATTAGCCAACTGGCTGGGTCTGTGAGTTGAAGTGTTAAACCCAAGTTGGTTCTAGTTATGCCCAGTTATATTAATGGACAATTGCTCGACCTGATTCTGAGCCCATCCCAGAAACAAGGAGCCATTATTTGGGCTGGATTTGGACCTGGTGTGTTTAGGCCAATTCAGACAATGCTGAGCTGCGTGCTTTCATCCTGGATCAAGGCTTGGGGAATCCTTGGGTTGGACCTGGCTGGTTGCAGAGGCCAGACTCCCTCCTGCATTTGTTTGCTTTTGACTTTTCTTTTTCTTCTTTCATGATGTATTTCTATTGGGATTATGGATGCACGTATTTGAAAATGAAGAATGACTAAAGAGTGTAAAAATCCAAGGATTATGTGGTGGAATTTGAAAGGAGATAAACAAATAGTTTTTAGGGATAAAATGACAAAGGAAAATGGAGTCTAGTTGGTGAAATTAATATCATATAGGAAGAGATGACTAATATTATTAGAAAAGTAATTATAGAGGTACTATGAGAGTCAAAAAAAAAAAGAAAAAAAAAAGGATCATATGATAAGAAAACTTATTAGTTCAATGAGTGGTTAAAGCTAAAAGAAAGTACCATAAAAAACTACTTAAATGTAAGCTATAAAAAACTATTTAAATAGTAAAGAAGTATACGAAAACTATAAGATAGCTAAAAAAGAAGTTAAAAGGATGGTACGGGAGTCTAGATTTAAGGGGTATAAGGAATTATATTATAAGCTAAAAGCTAAAGATGTGTGGGAAAGATATATATAGAATTGCAAGACTAAGAAAAAAGAAACATAGAGATGATTCAGGTTAAATGCATTGAACGTAACAATAAAAAAGTTTTGGTTAAGAAGGATGAAATCAAAGAAAGATAGAGAAGCTATTTTAATAAATTATTAAATCAAAATCATACAAATAATTTAGAATACTTTACTAGATTTATTGAGGATAAAAATATGATGTATACTTAGGTTATTTCAGGTAAAACATGCAATGAAAAAGATGAAAATAGGAAGAGTACTGGGATCTAACAAAATTTTCATCGAGGTTTGGAAATGTTTGAGTGATGTAGGAATAGATTAGGTGACATTTATTTAATACGATCTTAGAGACTAAGAAGATGTTTGATGAATGGAGTAAGAACATTATTGTATTGATTTATAAAAATAAAGGAGATACTTAAAGTTATTCTAATTATTATGGTATTAAGCTCATGAATCCTACTATGCAATTTTGGGAGAGGATAATTTGAATATAGGCTAAGAAGTACTATAGAAATATTAAAGAATCAATTTGGTTTTATATTAGGAAGATCAACTATAGAAGTTTTTTAACTTTAGAAGCTTAATAGAGAAGTGTAGAGAAAGGAGATGAGATCTTCATAAGGTTTTTTATTTGTTTTAGAGAAAGCATGTGTTAGAATTCCTAGAAAAGTTTTTGATGGGTATTGGAAAAGGAGTACTTGCTAGATATATTAATTTAATAAAAGATATGCATGATAAAGTGGTTACTAGTATAAGAATTATTGTATGTAGTATTGATAATTTTTAATTACAAAAAGTTTACATTAGGAATCTGCTCTTAGTCCTTACCTTTTTCGCATTAGTTATGGATGAGCTTATGAGGATATTTCATGGTGTATGTTATTTGCAAATGATATAGTACAACTGGATGAAATTAAGGCCAGGGTTAATTGTAAGTTGGAATTACGGAGAAATGCATTAGTATCTCAAAGTTTTAAGTTAAGTAGGATAAAGATAAAATATATGAAATGCAATTTTAGTGCAAATAGAAATAGAGATGAATGCAGAGCAAAAATTAAAGACTATCTTAAAGTTATCATTTTTGGTTTTTACGATCGATCATTCATAGGAAAGAAAAGTTTGAGGATGATATTGTCCATAGGATTAAAGTAGGTTGGATGAATTGGAAAAGTGCAACAGAAATATTATGTGATCATAGAATGCATGCTTAGCTGAAAAAAAAATTTATAAGATAGCCATAAGATCGACTATGCTTTATAGCATGAAATGTTGAGCAGCTAGAAAATTATATGAATGCAAGATGAATGTGGCTGAAATGAGAATATTGAGATGGATGTGTGTACAAGAAAAGATATAATAAGAAATGAATTTATTCGCAGAAAGGTGAAGATAGCATTAATTGAGGATAAATCGCAGAAAGGATGACTTTAATGGTTTAAACATTTGCAACGTATACTTAAGGATGTATCAATAAGAAAAAGCGATTCAATAAATGTAGAAAAAAAAAGAGATAGAGGTAGACTAAGAATTATATGCGATGAAGTGATTAAGAAAGATTTGAAATATTTGCATCTTATCGAAAATATGACTCAAAATCGAATAGAATGGAGAAAAAGGATTCATGTAGCCGATCCCAATTAGTTTAGGTTTAAGGCATTATTGTTTTTGTTGTTGTATTTATGTGGTGATATTCATTTGTTAAGACTATAAGGGGAAAAATGGACTGTTGTTGCTCTACAACTTTCTTTACTCATTTTACAATTTTCCCCTTTTACCACATTGTACTGAAATGTTTTAGGAGGTTCTTTCACTTTCTACTTGGTAGTGTCCGATGCATCCTTATGTGATGTACCATATTCAGGAGCTTTTACATCTTTCTGTAGTGCATTAGTTGCAGCGATGCAGGAATAACATTGTCTGACATTTTCTTGATTATGTTTATATGGTATTGAGTTGAAGTCATCTTTAATTGTTTACATCCACTGTCTGGTTGTCATTCCACTGATTTTTGGTAACATCGCATGATAGTTGAAAATTAATTAGTTATTTACTTGTTATGCTTACGGTGAAGCTAGATCCTTTGTATGATTTAGATGTTCATGTTCTGACTAATTAACTGTTAAATATTAACTCAAGCTCCTGCATAATTAGCCATTTTACTGTCTTTAATCATTGAACTGGTTTGCTGTGATGGCCGTAATATTTTTTTTATGCTGTCAAATATCAATGCAACATGCATAGACATGAAGTTGATGAGTTTATGCTGCCACAATATTTTCTTATAGTGGAAAATTGAAATTGAATCTTACAAATGTTATTGGCAGAATGATTTCAGTTTTGAGCAGAGGGATTGGATGGAAGTGCAGCCAAATGAGTTACCTGCTGGGTCTAAATTGGTATGGAAAATATAACCTTTTAATGCATGTTATTTAATTTTTTCAGTTACCTGCCAATGAAATTAAATAGTTTTCATAACAACAGATTTTAGATTCTCATTTCATTTATCACTGACATGGATAGGTCATGGGCCTCAATCCTCCCTTTGGGGTCAAAGCATCACTTGCCAATAAATTCATTGAGAAAGCCCTGACGTTCAGGCCAAAGCTCCTTATTCTGATTGTTCCCAGGGCAACTAAAAGGTATCTAACTTTTGGCTGCCTTCTGCTGTCCTGTTACTAGTTAAAAGACAACAAATGATGAACGCTCTGTGGTTGATGTGAAATACTTTGTTGTTTTTTTGATCTGGTCAGAGTAGATGAGAGAGATCCAAGATACGATCTAATCTGGGAAGACTCTGGAAAGCTTTCAGGAAAGGTACAGTGGAGATTAAGGCTTGATTCTATATTCTGATTTAAGTTTGCTTGGGTCTTATGGGAAGATCCTCTGATGGTGAATAACAACTATTTTCTGTCATGCAGTCCTTCTACCTACCTGGTTCTGTTGATATTGATGATCAGCAAATTGAACAGTGGAATTTGCAACCACCTCACCTCTCATTATGGAGCCACAGTGACTGGACAGAGAGACATAGGGAGATAGCTATAAGGCATGGTCACATGTCGAAGGAAGACCCTAGGTCTTCTGATGAAGAAAGTCAAACAACCAGACCAGTATATGCTCCTCCAGTAGAGCAAAATGAAGAGAGAGATTCTGCTCTGAAAGAAAGAGAGTGTGAGGTCAAGAAAAATAGCAACAGGTCTTTTGAAAACCCTGTGGATAGGTCCCAAAGAAGAGAATCAAACTGCAATCGAGAGGTGTTGGAGGGAATAAAAAAGGATGAGCTGTCAGATATGAGCATTTTGCATTTTAATATGATTGACAATGGAGGACTAACGGAATCAGACATATATATGCAGCTGGGTTCATGCAATACAGGTGAGAATGATTTGTTATCGAAGAATAGTTACATGATGGGTAATTTCTACCCTGGATCTGGCTGGCCAGGTCCCTCTTCATTTTCTTCCACTGGATTTTCAATTTCAGTTGCTAATTTGTCCTCAAAGTATGTGCATGACTTACATGTGACAGATTATGCATGGACCAAGAGTTCAGCCAGTGATGTACTGCCTCCAGTCAGTAGTTCTCCACGCTTGCCTAGCTCCCTCAGGGATATTCCTTCTGGCTCATTTGACTTTGTTCCTTGTCCACAGCGGCCATCATCCAACTGGTGTTCTAATGGATGGCTTAATGACTAATGCCACACTATTTGATTGCTTTCCGGGTCATAACAAACATTCTATGCTCAGTGGTGGACATGTGCCCTTTTTTACATGTGACAGTTTCAGAAGAGGTTTTGGCATGCCAACACTCCATGGGGAAGTTGGTGCTGTTGTATGATGGCATGAAAAGTAATCATCCACAGTGAGTTTCAGAGTTTGTTACACCTTTCACAAGTACTCAAGGAGACTACCCAAAAATTTATCATGTGCCCCAAATATTGGTTTTGATATTGTTTTGGTTATGATTTTGCCATCGTAATAACTAGGCTTATCCGCAAGCTGGATTGTTATGTTTCAGCTTTCAGTTGGGACTGTGAAATGCTAATCTTGTATTGGCCCTTGCTGTCAAGTCATGCCTGCTGAGTGTCTATCATCTATTATTCTCCCAGTATATATTTCTTTCCTTCACTTTCCAGATCTTCAGATCAGTCTTAAAACATTCTTCAGATTTTTTACATTTTTAAAATCTGTGGTTTGATCTGGTTTCCAGTTGCAGCTTTGATGGTTGAGCAGGTGGCATTATTCTTGTACGTCTTTTTCCAGACTCCTGCTATTTTGATGGCCTTAACACTAAGATTCTTGGAAATAAATCTGAAGGTTCAAATAAGTAAAGTTGATGGCAGGTTGGTCCATAATTTGATAGGGTTCCTCTCTATTCATTGTGTGTTTTGCCTGGTTATGTCTCGCAAGATTCTGATTCATATCCACATTTGGATTTAAAAAACCGCTGCAAATTTTCATGTCACCATATGTCGATATAGTTCTGATTTTGGTTATATATTCTATATTCATCTTCTTCAAAATGAAAAAGAAAGAGAGGCCAAAAATCTGCTTAGTAAAAATATGATATAGAAAGATATTGTCCAAGTAGTTCACAGAATGATGTTCAGGCCTTGATGTTCCACATACGTGATGATGCGCCGATGGTGCCTGGCGACTTTGTTGGGTTCTATTCTTAATTATAAATTGTAAGTCGTGTCAGGTAGTCTTCATGTTCCATATTTGGATCTCAACATTGTACATCCATTTATACATTCAAATATATTATTCGTAAACAGTAAGCATTAAGCAAAGAGTATGTTTGATAGGAGAGCACTGGCTCTTTCTTTTTCTAAGAACAGTAAAAGAAAAAAAAATCAAAAAAAAAAATATCGGTCTCTTCCCCTTCACAAAACTTGCGGCTGGCCCCTTTGGTAGAAGCCCAAAATTACTATTCTGTCATATCCTTCGCTAGTGTTGCATGTCTTGTTTGGTATTGTTGTGGATAATAGTACTTCTCTCTAGTATTTTTATTTTTATTTTTATTTTTTTGGACTTTTAGAAGTACCAGAAAGCTATTTTCGTTTTTTTTTACTGAACATCTCTTCCTCAAAATAAAAATAAAAATAAATTGAACATCTCAAGCTCTGCCTAGCATGGAACTTCTGTCTGTAGAGTAGCGGGACTTTTATTTAAGTGAATTTTTAATAAAAAATTATTTGTTGTATGATAACTACATCTTTGTAGTATAATATAATTTTAATATCTGTTTATTAATCAAATTAATAAGAAAGTATTTTTTAATAAACTAAAAGAAAAATAAAAGACATTACATGATGCTTTTTATATAACTTTCAATTATTTAACTATTATGCCAAAAATTATCATTATAAAGTTTAATATTTTTCATAAATTATGAATTTTAATATTTTCTAAATAATATAATGAATAATTTTTTTATATTTCTTGTAAAATAATCTAACAATATTTATATAATAACATTATGTTATAATATTATTATTATAGTATAATAATATCTATATGTAATGTAATATAATATAGCATGGCATAATACAATACAATAATATAATATAAAATAATTTATATTATATCATATTTTAATGTACAGTACTGTGCAAAATAGAATGTAGTCTAATATAATATAATATAATTATTATTCTGTTAAATATTAATATTTTTAGGTTTTTGTAATAATAAAAACAGCTTTTTTTGCATCTCAAGTAGAGATTTTTTTTCCAAAATTGACAATGAATGCTCTATTTCCTTTTTAATTTCATCATTTATTTTATACTTTTTGGCTGAATCGTGATATTTTATCCTCTTCAAAATTCTATAAATTTACTGGGCTAATTTGTATTAAAATAAAAGATATATTGCATGTAAATATGGGATGAGAATTGTGGAGGCAAAGTAAATTCCAATGACTCTTCTAAGAGCATTTTGACTCCACTCTCTAAGGTGACCAGACGAGGTTACACGACTAAGACGGACCATTGCCACATCAGAAGTAAACTAAATCAAATTTTGAAGTACAAAGCAAGGCTACATCATAGTCACAAATTTGACATTTAGAATTAAATAGATTAGGGATATAGACTTGTAATTGAAAGTAAAGTCAAAAAATTATTGCACTTTTTAAAACGATTCAGTTAACCACAAATTATACAATTAAAGATAATAAATTTTTAAAATTTCTATATTTGTTCATTCGAAATAATCATAGGGGATGTCAAAGAGCAATTTAAATAATCTGATAGAGTCTAACTTTAGTCCTTTATCTTACGCCATTTACTTTTTATAAAAATTGCTAATATGGAATATAATTTTTAATAAATTAGAGAACTGTTTGACCTTAGGAGAAAGTGCAGAAGGATTCAAATTTTTTTTTTTTTTTTTTTGCAGTTCTTTTTTTGTTTTTGGCAGGTGATGTGGTGGATTAAAGCCGGTAAAAGTATTTTTTTTTAAGCTGAATTCATGAAATACTTGGATGGTTTCTATGATACCCTAAATTTAGTCCCACATTGGATTGAAAAAAAAATGTGCTTATAACTCAAATCCACTTGCTACCCATTTAACTTTCACTCGAGTTTTTGGGCCATATGGATTTGGGGCCATACAAATGGTATCAACGAGGGAAAGAGATTGTGATACCCCAAATTTAGTTCTACATTAGATATGTTTATAACTCAAGTCCACTTTCTATCCATTAACTTCTACTCGAGTTTTTGGACCGTGTAGTTTTGGCACATTGGCAGCCATCCGAATGCAGCCATTCGAATGATCTGGAATCAATAAAATCATAGCATAAACATGTTCAAATTAAAATTAGATTAACTTATTAAATATAATTAATTAATAAATAAAGTTTTAAATTAATTAATTAACTCGTAATTGATTTAATTATTAAATAAATTAATTCATGTGACGCAACTGATTAACTTGAACATAACTTATTACAATTACGTCTGCTTAACTTATCTAAGTCTATTTCATTTTTTAAGTTTCAATTGTCAAGATAATTATTTTATCATTATTATTTCTGTTTATGCTTTAGTTATGATTGTGGACGTATAATTATTTTATGATAAGATTAATTTTAGATGAATTATATAAGTTAAAGTAAAATTTATTTTTATATTATATATATTAAAAATAAATAATGCATTTATGTAATTACAGAGCACATGTACACACTTTCAACCACTCAACATCTTATATGAGTTTGAGACTACCAAAGAATGTTGTTGAATTAGAGGTTTCATTTAAATAAAAGTGCTCGCAGTACCCATGCTTGCAAGCATCGGTCTTAGTTCAGCGTTTTGCTTTCGTGAATTGGGGTTCCTTAACGTATTTTCTTAGGCACAATGCATTCGCGCGCACAAAGAGATCACCAAGTAAAGATTAGCAACTCCTAGTCTAAGACTTGAACCAAGGAGTCTCTCTGCTAAAAGATGGATGCCCCCAAGTTTTCACACTAATATAATGTAAGCTATAAAATATCAATGTCATCATCATGTCTATTGTTTTTATATTTTCATTTTTCTAAATACGAGGGTGATAAACAATAGACCATCCAAACAGGATAGCCCTGACCAAGCTGAACCTTCCAATCATATCAAGATTGGATTTAAAACTAGAAACATCTTACCAATAAGATAAACTAACATTATTAGGCATGTCATGATTCACATTCCTATCTATTTTATATTTGATAGTTATAATGATATCATTTTTTTAGTAACATTACTGCTCTATCTAAAGATGAGAAAAACTTATTGGAGCAGCCCACCAATGATAGAAAGTTACCATGTGATTGAGAAATGGAGCAGCCTATTGGAAGGGCATTTTGGTAATTTGAGAAAAAAAATATAGTACACAACTATTGAACCTTACAGGACTGAATAAATATTTCAATCATTCAATCAATAAGTAAATGATTATGAATAATTAAAATATAATTAAAATTAAAAAAAATATAATTTATAATAATAAGTAAATATATTTTTCTACAAATTTAATTAATTTAATGCTTTAAAATTTAAAAATTTAAAATTAAGTTATCTAAATTATAAGAGAATAATATTCATACTAATACCTAAAATTAATTTTAATTTTTTAAATAGTTATACTAGTTTACAAGAATGATAAAAGTATATTAAACTAAAAAATCATCTGCAATGTTTACACTCATAAAATTCTAGATATATTAGAGAGATGAGAGATAAAAAGAGAGATTTAAGTCTAAAATATCAAAAAGTTAAAATGTAATTTTAAAGGATATCAAAGTATACATTTGACCTTAGAACTTTTGGACGTTTCACTTTCATTCTTATGCTACAAAATATTTTAAGACATCCTTAAACTTGGGTTTTCATTTTGATTCAATTTTTACTATTAAAAAATTCTAACACCATAAAGAACTCGCCGATGTGGCATGCTTACGTGGCTGAGAGGTCTTAGCTGATATCTTATTTGGACAATAGGGCATTCTGATTCAGATTAGGATAAGTCAACTAACCGAAACAAAGCTTCAATAACCCATTAAGATGGCTCAATAGATTTTGGCGTTAAGCCCCCTTCATCCTGCTAACCCTCCCTCCCTCCCTCCTTCCTCCCATTAAGCCCTAATCTTCTTCCTCCTGTAGACCGTAACCTCTCTCATAGCCACTCAACCACCCATTGCTCGAGTTCCATAAAGATGCCTCAAGAGAGGGTGCTCTTCCAATCGAATGTCACCCAGTTAAATATCCTAGTATATTGTAGATCGACATCCTCTTTTAGGTGTTTACTTTCTTGGCAAAATAGTCTCTCCCTAGATGTGTAACATAATGACTAGCCTCCTCTTTTCCACCATCACCATTGTTGGCAGCACCAGTAAGAATCTACTTAACATGCCTCATTTCCTTGTTGAATACTTCGTGAGCTCACGTAAGTTCCCATTGGACAAGACTATTGTAGTCTTCAAACCTATCTTCCACCTCAAATCCACCAAGAAGCCAAAAATGTGTTGTGGATTTCTTGAGATCTTGTAGCTTTGATGATGCTCATCTCTAAAAGTTCATATATTTAAACCCTAAATGCCTATGCTATGACCTGAAAAGGACCTTGACCCCAAAGATCTAAACTTTTCTCAACTAGACTTCTCCCCTTCTGATCTCATCTACTTGATCCTTTCCAATCCTAATGTACTCAATCTAAGTGTCAATCGAATCCTACCCAACATCAAGCTCTGAAAGAACCTCCTCAACTCTACCAAGCTCTTGATGAAATTTTTCAAGAAAAACTAGTGGCTTCTCAATTATAGCATTTAGAAGACTAGTCCTACACCCATTACCTGGAGACCCAAATTACTTCGAACTTTCTTCGATTGTGCTGAGGAATTGTAGATTCCACACAACTCGAGCTTGTTCCTCTAGGCTATTGAGATCCTCCACATGGTGAGCAAAGCCTAGATGGAGCTCATGAAGAACTATGGATGATTGGAGTCAAAGTTCCTTACTACGTTTCGTAAAGTGCTAATCTTCCTATCTATTTTCGAGGAAGAGATGCGGAGAAAGATGGAATTTTTGATGAAGGAAGCTGAAAACGGGCCCTCTCATCTTGCTTTCAACCTCTCCAATGCCTCCCTTTATAGCTAGATATCATGGGGCATCCACAAAGCTTCATTCTCTACCTTCTTTTTCAATAAGGTACCATTCACTTCACTCATGATCCTAATCTCAAGACCTTAATTGCAAACTTTAGCAATTTGAGGGAACTCTATCTTGATGGCATTGATATCTCTTCTAAGAGCTCCAAGTGGTCCAGAGCAATTTCTGACTTGATCCTGTAGATTGCAATTGTTGCTGAAACTTCACCTTGATCAGAATAAATTGTTTAAGGTGCCCAAGTTCTTCAGTAATTTCTCATCTTTGAGTGTTCTCATCTCAACTCTTGTGGGCTTACAAGAATGATTTCAACAAAGATATTCCAGCTTGTCAATTTAACATTATTTGATATGCTGAGCAACACGAATATTTTTGTGCATTTGCCTAGGTTCCCTAAAGATGGCCAGAGAGAGGCCGCTAGTCGATTAAGTTTGAGGGCATAGAAAGGATTTTTTCAAGTAAAAAGAGTTTTTCAAGAAAAAAGGTCTCTGTTACGTAAGCTTCTATCTAGTTAGGACCTCTCGGCCATGCCAGTAAAATTTTTTTAATGGTAGGGATTAAATTGAAACAAAAATCAAAGTTAAAAGATATCTTAAAAATTTTTGGTAGTGTAGTGATAAAAGTAAAACACCCTCAAAGTTCAAGGGCTAAACGTGGACTTAATTTGATTCACATAGGATCATTAGAATAATAAAAAATTTGATTAGTTCATCTGACTTTAATTAGGTCAATTATTCAACTAACTTAATTAAAGAATCAGATCAATCAGAAGTTCTTCTCATCTATTCGTTAGTTAGTTTGGTTGGTCCAGCCTGGCTCCAATAACTATAAGCACAAGTGTCATCAGGTTAGCACAGAAAAGAATCAATTGTTGTTGTGAGGTTAATATACTATTCTATTTGTTCCTCCGCTAGACACAATATAATTGACTCCACTCATATAAGTGAAAAAAAGATATCTTTTTATTAATCTTTAGTTTTCACTATTATGAACATACGAAGGATACTATTTATCTACTCAAAATTTTAATATATTTATAATTTATTTATTATATTTTAATATAAACTAACTTATGTCTTGATGGTAGCACTTATTTGTTTAGTAGTCAAAGATCTTAATTCAGATTATAGATGATATATTCTAAAAATTTGGGCTTGGATATTTATGATATAATAGATAAGTCTTTTATTCTCTCTTAAAATATAATGCAAGCCTTGTATTAATAATTATGTTGACTAATCTTGTATGTTCGTAGAATGGTATGAATAATATATATATTTTTTATTTAGCATATTGGAGCTGTATTTATGTAATTAAATAATTTTAGATATTATTTAAATATAAAAACAAAGTATAATATGAAATATCAAGTACTTGGGGCACTCATGTGAGTTAATGCAAGTTTAGTAGCGGAGTTTTGGATTCTATCAAATTTGATTTTTTAAACAAAGGTTCCATTTATTTCTAGAATACAGTTTTAAAAGAATTAAACCCTTTTTAAAATTTTAAAATACCTTTAGTCTAATACTCATATTCTATTGATGTTATGCTTCTTTGACTTCGGATGTTGGATGTAACACCCAAAACCATATATTATTATTTAAAAATTTAAATTTTCATCATATATAATTAGAAAAATAAATTTATATTTATATTTTATTTTTCAATCTTAAAATTTAAATCACAAAGATTAAAGTATATAGTATAGTTTGGATTTGTGTTATGAATACGGCCAAACCCGAATCGGATCCGACCCGTTAAAAACTGCACACCGGGGAGCGCCGGAGGGTTCTAGGTTTACAACCCGGTCCGGTGGGGGACTTCCAGATTTGTCCTACGCACATCGAAACCTGAAGTCGGAGAGAATGGAGACGCCGAAGAAGAGAAGACGCGGAGGAGAAGGAGAAGAAGGTCTCATCTCGGACCCGAAGAGGCAACGGCTCTCATCGGAAGAAGAAGGAGAAGAAGAAGGGATTGGAATGGAATCTGTGAGCAATAATGGTTCTCTCCTCGGTCTCGCCGATTACCCGGACGACGACGAAGAGGACGAGGAGGAGAGGGGGAAGGCCCGAGAGAACGGGCGTAGAGAGGAGGAGGATGAGGAGGACGACGACGACGAGGTGCGACGGCCGGCACCCGGGAAGCGGCTGCGGCAGGTGGAGGTCCGGAGGGACTGCCCTTATCTTGACACCGTCAACCGTCAGGTGATCCCAACGGTCTAATTTCTTGTATTCCATCCCAAAGCCAGAGTCCTTTTCCGAATCTATTGATCTGTGAGCTTGTGATGTTCTTTTTAGTTCAAAATTTTATGTTTTGAATAGGTTAATGTTATCTCTTGAACTCATTACGTGGTCTTTTAATTGATCATTGGAGGATATTATGATAGTTTGGAGATATTATTTCTCGATTGCTTCGACTTGATTTGGGAGCTTTAGATTCATATATTACCAGGCTTCTTGAATTTTTCACTTTGTGTACTGGTTTTCCAACCGACATGACTCGCATTGGAACTTAATGTTCGGCATTATTTACTGGATGGTCTGTAGGTTATTTCAGAAAGGATTCGATGGTGGAGGTTCAAATCTACTTTTTGTTTCACGTTTTTATTGATGAATTTTTTATGACTTTTTATTTTTCTAGTTAATTGACAAACTTGGCGGACTTAGCAAGTGATGATTTTGGATGCTTTCTTAGAACTATTGAGAAAGGATGCCATGCAACATGAATGTCATATGCTTTCCAGTGTATCTAAGTTGGGAAAATTCTTGATGCTCCTTACTGCTTTTCTTTATGATCTTCCTGCATTGAAATGGCTTGAAACAATTGTTGAATTACTTGATGCAGATTTTTAATAGAGTATCTATGTGCAAAATTTTTTGGTTCAAAACTGCAAATTAATCGTATATTGATAGTAGTACCTTCTCTGTATGTTGGAGGTACATATAATACTATAATGTAATAGACAACACTCTCAACAAAGATATGAAAAGAGATAAACTGATGCCATGACCTTATATTCTGGATCTTGTTTTGATCAAGGAATGGAAAGAAGGCAAAGTGGAACAAGTGAAAGCAGTTACCAGCATCCTTCTTCATATCTCAATTGCCCCACCATCACAACATTAACTTTTCCATTGCAAATACTCTCTCAGTTACCTTCTCTTTTACAACATGACAATGGATGTTTCTCCTTAATGACTTGCAGAGCTACAATATCACTTGCTCATGCAAAATACTTGTTGACTCTGTCAAAAAATCAGAATGATTATGGAAACATGACACTTGCTAATCTGTGCATTCACAATAGTTTGTGATTGTACTGGTAGTCAGAACATGAATTGCTGAAAATGGGCATAACATGAAATCAGCAGCTAATTTCTCCATGAAATGTTTGAAATGCAACATGCTCATAACTTGCAACTGTTGATCATAAAGCATGATAATCCTGAGTGTAAGTCAAGTTGTAATTTATGTTTGGATTTTTCCCCTCCATTATGTTTCCCCTTATCTGTTTGAGACAATTTCAGGATAAGCTGTATCCTCAACTGAACCGGGCACATGCTCAGAACATGTCTGTTAAAATTTATGAAATATTATTTTTATAGTTTAGCAGATGTCAACATTTCAGAAGGATTTGAAGAATATCTTATCTGAATAATGATTATTATGTCAGTCATGGGCTCAACCTTTGTAAAAATTTTGAGAGTTCTCATTTCGTCTCATGATATACTCTGACACTCAAGCTACTACTCTTCTGTAGTTTGTGAGCCATATTCTTTGATTTAGGATTTTATGTTCTTCAAGGTTTGAAGTAATTCCTACTGTGGACCAGTTAGACCGTGGACCAGATTAATAAATTTTCTCATTTGCATGCAGTTCATTTCTTTTGTTTGTTAATATTATTTGCGGAGGCAATGTGTTTCAACTGGTCAGCTAGAGTTATATGCCTTGGTTGGCAGAGTACTTTTGATATATATCAAGAGGCGCACTTTTTATGGAACACTCTTGTCTTCCTTGTTAACCAGCCAGCCAGTAGCATGTGTACATTTGTTTTGGTTTAGTTGTTCTCTTCGATATCATTTGAAAAGTATTTGTCCATGGTCAATTGCATATTAAATGATATTTCTAATATAAAATCCAATAATCTGTCCAGTGATAAGTGTGGCAAGTTTCATCTGAATGTCAGATACATTGTGGCTTACTGGCATGTTTATTCATTTGACATATTAGCAGATCAGTTTTGGGTTTTACTTTCATTTTAAATACCAGACATTGATGCCCAGATTTGTATGTTATCCTTTCAATTTTTTTTTATTGATGTTGCCATTTTGAACTGAACTGCTAAACCATTCTTTTTCTTGTGTGGTTGGCGTTTGATATGAACACTATGCTACTTTCACATGGTAGTCCAATTGGCCTTATGTCTTTGCATTTAATAAATTATTCTGGAAAATCAGTAATGCAAGAAAATAACTGTTTCTCATAAAATGAAAAAAATGAAAAAGAAAGATTTAGCATCTGGTTATGATTTTTATAAAGTATGTGCACAAGCTACTAAACCCATGGTTGGTTGTGGTTGATTAATTTCTCTCATCTTCTTGTGCAGGTTTTGGACTTTGATTTTGAGAAGGCATGCTCCATTTCTTTGTCAAACTTGAATGTGTATGCATGCTTGGTCTGTGGGAAGTATTACCAAGGAAGAGGTCTGAATTCTCATGCATATACTCACAGTCTTGAAGCAGGGCATCACGTGTATATCAATCTTCAAACAGAAAAAGTTTATTGCCTTCCTGATGGGTATGAAGTAAACGATCCATCATTGGATGACATCCGGCATGTTCTAAACCCAAGGTATATAATTGTTTAGTACAATAACAACAAAGCCTTAATCCCAAACTAGTTGGGGTCGATTACATGAATTCTTTTTCTCCATTCAGCTTTGTTTTGATTTATATATTTTTTTTAAGATGAAAAAATTTTAAGTCTTTCTTTATCACTTCCTTCCATATGATTTTTGGTCTACCTCTACCTCTTTTTTTTTCTATATGTATCAAGTCACTTTTTTGCATAGGTGCATCTTTAGGTCTACATTATACATGTTCAAACCATTTAAGTCATCCTTTCCTTAATTTATTCTTGATTGGAGCTACCTCTATCTTTTTATGAATGATTTTATTTCTTATTTTATCTTTTTTTGTATTACTACACATTCATCTTAACATTCTTATTTTTGATACATTCATTTTATGTACGTATATTTTTTTAATTGCCCAACATTCATGCCATAAAGCATAAATGGTTCCTATAAAACTTTTCCTTCAGCTTGTTTTGTACTCTATAATCACATAATATTGCAATTGTATTTCTCCATTTTATCCAACATACATTAATCCTCTGGACAATATCATTCTCGATCTTTCCTTTCTTATGAATATTCGATACTAAATACTAAAAATGATCATTTTTAATAACTTTAGTCCCCAATTTATATTCTACATTCACCTTCATTTCTAATTGTATTAAAATTGCATTTCATTTACTTTTTATTGGTCCTACTTAACCTAAAATATTTAGATTCTGATGCATTTTGTCATAGTTTTAATTTATGATTAACTCCAACCTTAGTTTCATCTGCTAGTATTATATCATTTGCAAATAACATGCACCATAAAATATCATTCTGAATATATCTAGTAAGCTCATCTATAATTAAAGTAAAAAGATGAGGAGTAAGAGTAAATCCCTGATGTAAGCCTACTGTAATAGAAAATTCGCTAGTATTATCACCAATAGTTCTTACACTAGTAATTACCCCATTATATATATCTTTTATTATGTTAATATACCTAATAAATACTTCTTTCTTTTCTACTATTTACCATAAGATTTTTTTAGGGATCCTATCATATGCTTTTTATAAATCAATAAAAGTCATATGAAGATCTTGCTTCTTTATTCTATTTATCTTCATTAACCTCCTAAAGAGGAAAATAGTTTATATGGTCGACCTTTCTGGCATAAAACTAAATTGATTTTTCGATATTTTTGTAGTACATTTCAACCTATGTTCAACTACTCTTTTCAAAAGTTTCATGGTATGACTCATAAGTTTGATACCATGATAATCAGAGTAGTTTTGAATATCTTTTCTATTCTTATAAATTGGTATTATAATGTTCTTCTTTCATTCATTAGGCATCTTTTTAATTTTTAAAATCCTATTAAATAAATTTGTTACCCACTTTACTCTAATATCACCTAAATATTTTTAAACTTTTTTAGGAATCTTATCAGGTTCCACATATTCGCCTATTTTTATTTTTTTTATAGCCTCATTTACTTCAAATGTCCTAATTTTACGAATATATACCATAACTCTATCTTTAATGTAGCTAATAGGGTATCCTAAATTATATACATGATTTTTATTTAATAATTTATTAAAATAGCTTCTTCATCTTTCTTTGATTTTTATTGTTTAGTGGTTCATTGAGTTCCATGCATCTTTTCTTTTCTTTGTTAATTACATATATGCACTATTATGTGAAGTATGCCAGATTGTTACCAATCCTTCACCCACCAAATGCATATTTATGATGTCTCACATGTGGGTGATGCATATGCTTTTTCTTAGAATATGCTAAAGCTTGCCATGGGACAGCTTTGATGGTTGTACACAGTAAAGTAATTTTATTGTTGTCGAATGTGTCTAAGAGAGAGCATAACCTCATTGGCATAACTACATTTGGATGAGGAATAGTAGTAATATTGAGTCTGCAGGACGAGCCAAGATGATGCTAGGGAGTCAGGACCAATGTAGTTAATGAGTTGAAGCCATGGAAGTCTATGCTGGTGTCTACTAACATAACAAATGGGCTAGCAAGCTTACATAACAACTTGAATGGAACCAGAATGGCAGTCGTAGTTGCAAAAAGAAATGGAGGTGAGTTTGTAGATACACAGGGGACAGAAGACTTGGTCTAGTCTTTGTAAAAAAACTCAAACTTTAGTTTCTGAAGGATGAGAAAACCCTGGAATGGTTTCTGATGTTGAATGACAAATTTGAGGATGGTAGGACAAAGTAGGTTGATTGCTGCAATCAACTAGAAAAAATGTAGATTGTTAAATGAAGCATGGAGTGGTGATGTAATGTTGCTGGAGCCTGGCAGATGATTCCAAGCATTGCAAGATGCAAAGCTAAGGAGATATTGCCTCCAGAAGCAGCCAAGCACAGCAACGATGGCAAATTGAGGATTAGACCAAGAATATAGAAGCTGCATGACACAATGTATCTTGCAAACAAATAATTATGGTGATTTCTGGTATGATAAGAGATAGAAAAAGACATGGAGATATAATAAGATCATGTGTGACTTATATTTACAAGTGCATAACCCTTTTCTGGAGATTGAACTTAATGATGCAATTTGGAGCATCCTAATGACATATTCAATTGAATGATTAATTAATTAGCTTACCATGTTATAACCAATATTTATGGATTGTGATTAGCCATAAGAATAAAAAGAAGGGAAGAAAGGCAGAAGTGAAGGCAATGTTGAATGCACTTTTTGACACCTCCATTGCTACATCATCATCATTGTAGTTGTTGTTAAATCTCCATACCTCTGTGGTCCTCTCTCTGAGAAGCCATGCGATTTTTTCCATCTTAGTTACTTCCCCTCCTTTTCTTCTCTCATCTTTTCCCCATTTCACTGCATACTAGTTTTTCTACCTTATAGAGTCTGAGACTTAAGATTTTACAGTATGACGCATGTATCTGAAATCTCCAACAGGTGTTGGCTTGCCATGTAGCAGCTCTAAAGAAGTTCATGCTACTAGAGGCTAATTTGCTGATCTTAAAGTTGTAAGGATTTGAGGAAGCTAGGGGAAAAGGCTATGGTCTAGATACCCTGAGATAGTGCAAGACGGGTGAATCCATGAAAAAGCATCATGGTTTGATATCATAGCAGCAACTAAATGCTCCATGAGCAAAAGAAACAATAAGCCAATGCGTCGAGAAGGAATCAAGACTCAAAAGTCATACTAATTGTAATACAAAAGTAATATAGCAATATAACCTGAAAATTATGTTAAAGAAAGATTTATATGGATCAAAGAATCTAAAATCTGGTGACTTCAGGTGAATTGTGAAATTCACAATTGAAGAAATAGTGGACCAAGCTATCAAACAAAGGCTTGAGAAGTGATAAAACTTGGATGTATTGTTGACCTGCAAAATGACACAAACTATAGATTTGTTTCTAGGAAGAACTGAGTAACATGGATAACACATTCGAAGGATGGTGCCACGGCTAATAGAAGTCAAAAGGGCAAATCCTATAAAGAAGGGGAATGTTATGATGATAGGATTAGTGAGATGTAGGCCACATAAAAGGGGGTTGATCTGCAAACTCTAAGAGAAGGTTGGGATTGAAAATGGAACAGTTGGTAAGCCATTATGAGCTAAGAAAATGCCAACTTATGGAAGTCGGTGAATATCTATGGAGGTAACTGAAGGAATGCAGCTATTTCAGACTAATTTGCTAGCTTCTAGGATTTGAAAGGAAAATAAATGAGGAAAGAATGATCCTAAATGAGCCAAATTTCAAACATTTGGTCCAGAATGAGGGATCAATGCATGGTATGTACAATGGGAACTCAATACCTGGTCCTTCGATTGCCATTTTTTATCTAGTCTGGACATAGTTCTTATGTTTAGTCCCTGTACAGTGTTAGGCTGGTGCTTGGCACACAGTTAGGCCTGTTTCTATATACATTTTTGGCTGTTGTATATGCACTTACGAGCAGGACAGGGTTCAAACATAAAATGACCATCAAAATAAAGGACTGGGCATAAAATTTTCAGTCAACAGTGATTAACTGTAAAGTGGCAGTCCATTCAGGGGTAGACCTCAATTATCCCACTGCATAAAGAAAGAGAAAAGGAGAAAGAAAAAGAAAAAAGAGAAGGAAAGGAAAGAATAAGAGCAGATAACTGTTAAAGGCACAGATATCCAGTATTCAATGAAGGGTAATCAACCATAAAGTGAATTAGTGTTTTCTGAAATACAAAGCAAAAAAATTTGGCACCTCAAATGCTTAGACATCCGTGAACTATTGGCCGAAGAGTAAGATTAGTGATTTGAGTGAGGCTGGTATTGCAGGAAAATGGATAGATATGATTGGGTAGCAAAATAATTTGTGCAGAAATGGTCTTATTTCAACAAGAGCTAAATTAGATCTTCAATCTGTGAATCTAGGTGTAATTATGAGGAGTCAGACCAAAAATCAATTGAAATTCCTAAGAATGGTGGCACACATAAAATAACTGAAAAGTAAATTTCACATATTTCAATAAGGCGAAGTGACTCAAAGAGGATGAATAGTGGAAGACTTGAAAATGATCGAGCAAGTGTAATTTCTTTATTCAACATCTCTCACCAAACAACACCTTGTGTTTATGATATCCTTTATCCTAGCTGATGCAAGCCATCCGAGGATTCTTCTTTTGATACCTATGTTAGAATAACCTCAATGGTTCACCTTCTCGGCTTGAAGCCAAATTGATTTGCTGATTTTTTTGTTAACTTATTCTTTGTCTGGACAAGGGTCTAACTTAAAATCTAATCCCATTTCAATTCTTTATATGTCTTGCAGTTTTCTTGTGTCTCTTTTGAGGTTTATGCTGTAGTTTCGTGAGTTCTTAAAATAATTAAATAATGTATTGTCGTTGGAAAATTTTTAAATTTTTCCTTGCCATTTATTGCCACTGATCATGTGTTGTGTGGTGTTGCAATTCAGGTCTAGAAAGAATTGTGTGGTTTGTTATATGGATTATCTCTTTAAAGATGAATGTATGGGATCACTGGTCTAAGTATCTGACCAAAAATTTGCTTCAAAATGAAAATAGGAAGATGAATGTGCGTGGAAAATCAGTAGCATTCATGTAGGATTATGATCTGGGAATTTTTAATTAAGTTTTACTGAAGCAATGAAGGAAGCAGCCAATTTCTGGTTTGCTGTATTTTTGCCACAAATTTGAATTTGGTTGGAGAATGTCTATGGTCCTCAAGATGGAGGTAATCGAGATGGTTAGATGCCAGGGTCAGATGCTAGGTTGTTCATGAAGTTTTGAAGGGAGTATATTGAATTGATAGTGATAGGGCAACTAAGATCAAGTCCTCACCACCACATGAATCTTGAGAATCATCGTCTCAGATTTCAGAGGGAACGAAATCATTGTCTTGGAAGACATGCAATTTTTTTAAAAAAAGATTGAACTTTAAATTAGACTGGCCATCATGCTATAGCAAGGTTTTTCGCTGCTTTAAGATCATAGAGCACCAAATGTAAAGCAATTGCTACTCTTTAGGAGTTGAAATAAATGCTTACAAAAGAAAAACAAACATAAGAACTTACAAAGTTAGGATCTAGATGGAGCATTATATATAAATATGCTTATGCCACTCTAATTCACAGCTAATAGGTATAGGAGTTCCTTAGTCATCCTATACAAACTGATTTTCTAGAGAAACCTGTAGCTGCATTGGGGATTGCTGAAGTTCTAATAGAAATTAGTGTTTTGTTTTAAATTAGACAAGTTTTATCTTGTTTAGCATGGTAGAGTCTAGTTTCTCTAGGGCTATCAATCCTAGTTGAGCCTCATGTCCATTTCAATTCCCATTTATTATTATTATTATTATTATTATTATTATTTACATGGATCAACTTGCCCCTTATTTTTTATTTACATCTGCAGGTTTACTAGAGAACAGGTTCTACATCTTGATGAAGATAGGCAATGGTCAAGGGCACTCGATGGTTCCAACTATCTTCCTGGAATGGTAGTCTCACTTTCATAGAGTATTATCTGTATTTTTGATTTATGATTTGAAAGCATGCTCACCCTTTATTGACTTCTGCAAAGTCTGTTGTACCAATGCATTGCGTCCCATGCTAGGAGTATCATGGTAGTAAATTATCGATGTATGATTCAGCATATGAGCAGAACCAATCCAAACCAGACTGAACTGAGCAGGACTGCCCCATACCTCCGATATCATGTTGTACTGACCTGTACTGCCTAGTTTTGGATTGTACCATAGCTGGGCATGAGAAAATGTTGTGTTTCTACAGGCATACTATACCAACTGTAATGTACCAGTAGGTATCAATATGGTGGCTGGCATCGGTACAATGAGCCTTGCTTCTCTGTTTGCCAACATATAGTGAATGCAACACCAACAGTTTCTATGACAAGATATGGAAACTGGATGGTTGCAGGCTCCTTGAGTATCATAAATACTGCTACTGTTACAATTGCATCCCACTACTCAGACTTTTATCAAATAGCATAATTAGTTTTAGATATTAAGTATCAGGTATTTGTCAATAATTGTTACTTTGTCCATTTTTGCAGGTGGGTCTCAATAACATTAAGGAGACTGATTTTGTTAATGTCACAATTCAGTCCTTGATGCGGGTGACTCCTTTGAGAAATTTCTTTCTTATTCCTGCAAATTATCAACACAGCAAGTCTCCACTTGTTCATAGGTTTGGAGAGCTTACACGAAAAATTTGGCATGCACGGAACTTCAAGGGACAGGTGGGCTCTCAATCAGTCGTGTGTTAAAATTTTGCTAACGTGCATTGGGTAGTATTTCTCAAACTTTTCATTTCTTCTCAGGTCAGCCCACATGAGTTTCTACAGGCAGTTATGAAAGCTAGTAATAAGCGGTTCCAAATAGGTGTACAATCAGATCCTGTTGAATTCATGTCCTGGCTATTGAATACGCTACATGCAGAACTTAGATCAAAGAAAAAAACTAGGAGCATTATTTATGACTGCTTTCAGGTTTTTAATTTTATCTGAAAAGCTATTCTTTCTTTTGTTATTAGTTTTTATCATGTTTTATTCAATTTCTCTGGATGGCAGGGGGAACTGGAGGTTGTGAAGGAGATCCAGAAGAAAGTTCTTACAGAAAAGAAAGAAAACACTGACGAACAGAATAATGCAGTTGTTGCAGAGGGTGGAACAGTAAATGACAATGCTGTGAGAGAAACATCGAAAGTCAAATTCTTAATGCTTGGTCTTGACTTGCCTCCTCCCCCTCTTTTTAAAGATGCAATGGAGAAAAATATTATACCTCAGGTTTGTATATTAGTTATGTTGGTCTTTTTTTATTTGTGTCTGCTAAAGAAATGGTATTATCATAAATTGCTATATTATGATTTTAGAAAGTGAGGAATCCTTCCCTAGCCTTTAGTTTTAGTATGATTTATTGATATTGTAATTATATTATGGCGATAAAAAAGGATTCATGTAGCTGACCCCAATTAATTTGGGATTAAAGCTTTGTTGTTGTTCACATTGTAATTATATTATGGTCTAATTCATCTTTGCTGTCATAATGCATATTTTGCTTAGCCTGTCGATGGATGAGCTTCTTTCAAAGCAATACCCTTTTTTAGTTTAAAAAAAAAAAAAAAATACTCCTCTGTTAGTTATCTCTTGCTTAAAGATTTTTTTTTTTTCATTTTTTGTGGTTGGGGTGGGGGGTGAGCGAACCATCTAAAAGTAGAAGTGCCTTTATCAAACAAGGGTTCACAATAATCAATGCTTCCTCTCATATGTTCATTGTCATCTATGCTTCCCCTCATTATAGTCTAATTCATCTCTACTGTCATGACACATATTTGTCAAGCCGTCATATGAATGAGCCTCCTTCAGGGAAGAGGCTCTAGACATACTTCCTTTTTTTATTTAGTAAGAAATACACCACTAGAATTTAGCTCCTGCTTAAGGGCTGGAGGGAGAGAGAGGAACCAAGCAGCCAGAAGTGGAAGCGCCGTTATCAGACAGTTTGCAGAAATCAGTGCTTCCTTCATATGCTCACTGTTATCCATGCTTCTGCTCATGTGCACTAGCATAGATTAAATTTTAGATAGAGCTTCCTGAAAATCTATATTTTCATACAAGCAAGCCTGCAGATGGGAAGCCTTTCAGTTTCACCCGTTTATTTCATCACTGGAAGTTTCAAATTCTGATTGTCTACGAGAAGCGGCAAGGGGTGGGGGTCATTTAAGGTTTTCGATGCTTGTTCTCAACCATTTCAAGTGGAGAACAAGCATAGCGAGAAGACTAATGTTCTTTTCCATTGCATTGAAGCAAAAATCATAGAGTTTTGGTCTAGAAAAAGCATTATAGCTTGGTAAATCTCTTTCTCTCCACCCTTCTTTGTGTTCTTTTTAAAAATTTAAGAATTTTGTAGTGGTTAATTGAAAAGAAAAAAATAGTGTGGATATTTTGTTGTTGGTGGATAGCGTTAATGCAGAATCAAAATCAAGGAAAATTGGCAGCAGATTAAAAGTTGCATTCCAAATGTGACTTGGAGGTGTTTTCTGATTTTTCATGAATTATAGGAAATTAATCATATAAAACCAGTGCAATTGTTAAAATTGATTGAATGATTTCCATGAAATATAAACTAGCATGGTTCATCGAATTGTGAACATTCATTAATTCAATGCATGTTATGTGTTCTGAGACAATGATTTCCTGTAATTCATCAAACTGGAAACATAGCATTCACTAATTCAATTGTTTGCATTAAACTAACTGTATTTCAGTGGTTAATTCAAGCACATACTTTCAATATATCTAAATGGCAATTGGCTCTCCATTGATTACATCAATTACTGCTTGATTTGCAGTCACCATTGACAATTTGTGCCCACAATCTTCTTCCATGTATCAATCTCATGGCAAATTGCTCTCCGCAACGCCGCCCCCCCCCCCAATCTCTCTCTCTCTCTCTCTCTCTCTCTCTCTCTCACACACACACACACACACAAGCAATCTCTTGAAAAGTAGTGCTGCGGAAGTTCACTGATGGATGATTCTTGTTCCTTCTTTATAGTGCAGATTTTACTCTTTTTTATGTTTTTAACTGAGTTCGTATCCTTTCTATTAGGTTTCAGATATTCTTGTTATGAGTAGTATTTTACCTGACTCATTAATTTCTTCTAGAATTTTTGAGGACTTGAGCTATGAATTTTGACATATTGAAGCTCTACCATACTTTACTAGTTGTTTATACTGACAGTTATTTTAGTTCAGCAGTTGTGATGTGTCCTGTAAACTATTTTGGTGTGTAAGAAGAGGAGCTGAAGTTCGAACCTAATGCCACTTGTGGCAACACCAGTCGAAGGAGAGAGGAGTATGAAAGCAATAAAAAGAATGATTACCCAATATATTGGGTGATGATCATTGTTTTCAGCCCTTTTAAGATTCCCAATTGCCAATTATTTTATGTGATTCCCAAGGATTAACATACCAAACCGAACCAGCAGAAAATCAGTATGAAATGGCTATTTGGTTCGGTACGGGGTCTAAACCAGTTTGAACCATAGCGAACTGATTGGTTCAGGTCAGTTCAAGGGTAGGATGGGTTGGGTTGGGGGTCAATTAAATAGAGAGAGTGAGGCTGAGAGCCTTTCGTGAACTCTCATCCTTTCTCTCTCTCTCTCTCTCTCTCTCTCTCTCTTATTTGTATTTAACTCATTTAAGTCAATGTTATAAACCTTTCCTTTCTATTTACTTAAGATTTTTCATGCAAATAAGAGAAATACCCCAATTTGAATTCAATAAAAATATCAAAAAAATCAAATTACTCAAGAATAAAAAGTCAACTCTCTCTCTCTCGAACAAATTCGAAGAATTTCAGAAAATCTCAGCCTAGCAAATATCAGGTTAGGATACTTCCACTTTGGATAAAAATTTCAAAAAATCAAGTTAACTTAGAAAGGATAAGAAAACAAAATATAAGAAAAAAATTATCTTACAATATAAGTTGTAAGGCTTTGATCAATGCTTGATCAAACTTACAAGCTTTCTACTTAGGATTACAATAACAGTGAACCTCATACTGACCTATGTTGACTTGATTTACTATTACTGTAATTCTGTGTAAGGCTAGAAACTTTATAAGTTTGATCAAATGTTGATCAAAACCTTACAAATTGTATTTTAATATAATTTTTTTAGTATTTTTTCATCATTTCTAAGTTAAATTGATTTATGGGTTTGTATTCGGAGTGGAAGTACTTTAACTTGATATTTGCTAAACTGGGATCCTGAAATTCTCTGAATTTATTTTTAAGATGGAGAGTTGACTTTTCATTCTTGAGGAGTTTAATTTTTCTGATATTTTTGTTGAATTTAAATGGACCTATTTCCCTTATTTGCATTAGAAATTATAAGTAAATGGAAAGGAAGTGTTTATAATATTTATTTAAATAATTTTGAATGCAAATAAGAGAGAGAGGATGGGGGTTTATGGGAGGCTCTCAGCCTCCCTCTCTCTATTTATACCGCATAAAAAAGGAAAACTATTGAGAAACCATGAAAAAAATAAAAACAATTGGAAAAAAAAGGGCTAAAGTTGGTGTACTAGTCTGAACAACTAGTACACCACCTGTTTGGTTCTGTTCAGTACTGAACTAAACCGGTCCGATATCGGTACGCAGTTCGGCTGACCTTGATCATTCCTAATTACAGTGCTGCCTGTTTATATTTTTGCTTGATTGTTGACTCTTTATGTTAAAGATTTGGTTCTGAGATGCCTTACAGGTTTTTCCCCTCAAGTGGGTTGTTTTAGAAATTCAATCTTTTCTTCTTCTCATCAGGTTCCACTATTTAACATATTGAAGAAATTTGATGGTGAAACTGTCACTGAGGTTGTGCGGCCTTGCATAGCAAGGATGAGATATCGTGTTATGAGACTGCCTAAGTACCTGATTCTCCACATGCGGCGTTTTACAAAAAATAACTTCTTCATTGAAAAGAATCCTACTCTTGGTAAGCAGTCTATTACATGTGTCAATCGTGTTGTGTCTTATTATTGTGTATGATATGTTACATTGCATGTATTTTTCTTTGCCAGTTAACTTTCCGGTGAAGAACCTTGAGTTGAAGGATTATATTCCACTACCAACACCAAAGGAGAACAAGAAGCTGCGGTCTAAGTATGATCTTATTGCTAATATTGTTCATGATGGCAAACCAGGTGAAGGATATTATAGAGTTTTTGTGCAGCGCAAATCAGAAGAGCTATGGTATAGGCTGAAGCTTCAGATATTAATTATTTCTGCCTTTCTATGTTGAAAAATCTCATAGCTTTCTAAACTTTCTGTGCCATCAGGTATGAGATGCAGGACCTTCATGTAACAGAAACTCTTCCACAAATGGTTGCTCTCTCAGAGGCCTATATGCAGATATATGAGCAACAAGAGTGACTGGCTGATGCTAGCTTTTGCTTTAAATGCTAAAAATGTGTAGTCCCCATTCTAGAATGGTAAGTCACTGGAAAAGAAGCTCCTATGAAGCTTCCTGAGAAGATTTAACCTATCAAATTGTCCATTTATCTTCTCCATTATGTTATATGTAAAAATTATTTTCCAAGGCTTGCGGATTTTACTAATTTGGTTACACTCTTGTAAAATTTAATTTGTCGAAAATAATTTCTGAAGTCTGGATAATGCCTATCATTCTTAAGAGTTTTGATCTTTTGCATCTTTCTTTCAGTCAAGGCCATTCCTTTGTTGCTTTGTGAACGTTTTCAATAACTTTTTTGCAAATATACAAACCGTGTGTGTACCTGCATTCATAATAATCGTGACAAATATTGTTATGTCCATATTGATCTGATCACGTTGAAAACGTTGACTAATTTTCAGTTGCCTGGGTACCTACACATCGGACCAAAAAAAAGCTCTTCTACCTGCGGTCTGATTTAAATGGGATGGATTCTGGCAGTTTGTAGAAGCTGGTTTTGGGAGGCAGATGTGAGTAGGTAAATGAAGGGTAATATACAGCTTGCTTTGACCTTTTGTACTTGAAACCTGTGATAGAACTGCAGGCAATCCCCTCGAGTTTGGCAGCATAGTTTCTGAGTCCTCTGGGATGATAAACTGTGAGCAAACTTCTTGATTTTCACCTTATGTTCCATCCTGTAATATGCTTTCTGTGACTCCAGTTATGAGTTGAGTGTTTCGTAGTTTTAAAAAGGTTATGCACCACGATGTGATAACATCCAGTTGTTTTTGTTAGGACATGGCAGTGATGACACATTTGAGTAACCGATTCATCTTTGATGACCATATATATTTAAATGTCCGTCCACTTTTTGAACGATTTATTCCTTTTTCTTTTTTGTTTGTTTGTTTGTTTGTTTGTTTGTTTGTTAAGAGGGTGTGCAACTCTAATTTTTCTCTATGAAAAGTGAAAACCGTGGCCTTCTAATAATGTTGAGACTGAAACCGGCCTGGGGACTGGAGGTCATCCCATTTCTAGATCCAATCTGTCCAGTTTTTTTTTTCAAGTTGGCTCAGGGTCATTGGATATAAAAGTCACTGAGCTGTTAGTAGTGGTAAAAGATTCCTTGAACCACATTAATTATATTTATTTAAATTTTACAATAAATATTTGATGGTCGGCCCATGATTGATTCCAATTCAATCGTCATTTGATGCTTACATAGAGCTCGAGCTCATGCCCTAAAAAAAAAGAGAGAGAGAAAAAGAAACCAATGGATAATGCATCTAAGTTCCATCCTTTTTAAATTTTAGGTTAGAAACAAAACGACTCCATACTAATCTGTGTTATAAATGAGCGAATTTGGCCCGTTGCCACCCTACGTGAGATCAAATGGTTCGTCCATACAATGGCTTCGCTTTTCTTTCTTTCAAGCGGATTCCACCAGCAACAAAAAGATATCGCATCGCTATAGAAGGAAGGGCTCTCTGGTCTTACAGAACTTTATCACGGGAATACACCTCTTCTATTGTAAGTGAAAACTACATCGTTGATCAGTCTAATAATTTTCATAGAAAAGTTTCCCCCCAAAGAAAGCATTACTTCTAATAGATATTTTTCTTATATTTTACATCGTTCTGGAGAGTATTAAATATTGAATTCATCACACCTCAGATTAAGAGGACAAATGAGTCATGACAAGCTTTAAAAAAAAAAGGAGGTTGATGAGTTTTGGCTCGCTGAATAAAATAGCTAATCAACGATGGCTTGAGCTTGTGTTAAGCTTATTATGTGTTCAAACTCAACTCATCGAAGCTCTGAACCAATCTTTCATATATTTTTGTAAGCTCATAATATTTAGCTTAACTGATTTATGAGTCAGCTGTTGGAATTTTTTGAGCTCAAGTCGTTTCCTATGCAAGCATAGATTAAACAAGCTTATTGTCAAGCCAATCCTGAGCAACCATTAAGTAGCTTGAATTCTTTAAAGCCTTACCACAAAGATTTGTTGAACAGAATTGGACATTCTGTTTGTAGTTACAGTTTCTTTTAAAAAAATAATTTTTAATTTTGTTGAATTAACACAAAAACTAATTTTATATTGAGAGTGGATCCGATATGTTTTTTTCTTTTCGAAATACAACAAAAAGTGCCGTCATGTTGGACTCGATAATAAGACAACCGTCAACCAAACGATTCAACCAGACTATTTTATCGCTTATGTCGTGTTCAGCCCGTAACATGGCATGAGACACATGGCATCTAAAACAAAGTTCAATTCTAATTTGACTGGGATGCGGCGGCCGACCATAGCACATTATAGAAAGAGACGGTTTTGATTACATAGCTAGATGAAAATATACAGTAGCTAAACTAAGGGTTTGCTTGAGTTTTTGGAGGGAAGGAAAGAGAGGATGAAGGGTGAAGAAAGAAGGAAAGAGAAAGAAAGAGAAGAGGATTGTTAACCTCTTTTTGTTTGAAAATGAAGGAAAGGAGATAAAAAATAATTTTTATTTATTTTATATGGATGAAGAAAGAGAAAAAAAAAGAAAAAAATTATGTTTATAAAATTATAAATATATTCTTTACTATAAAAAAAAATCTAAATTAATTTAGAGAAACAAATTTAAAAATATAGGTTAAAAATTATAAACTTATTTTTTTTCCCCTTTTTACCCTTAATTTGGGGTAAGAAAATTTTGAGGGAAATAGAGGGGATAATTAACCCCAATTCTCCTCTTTTTCTTTTTTTCTTTCCTTCTAAATAGAAGTTTTTAAAGGCTCTTCTCCTTTCTTTACTTTTTCCCCCTCTTATTAACCTCCATCTAAATAAACCCTAAGGCAAGTAGCAGAGAGTTTTGTTTGGCTGAGAGACATAAACAAAAAGAGAGCTAGGTTTTGAAGTTTTTTTCTACAGATATCTTTTCGCTGCTATAAAGAATCACAGTATTCAGACATGACTCATGTAGTGCTTATCCTATTGAAATTTTTTCATATGTGGGCTATTATTAATTATTAGTAATTTTAATTTTATAAAACTGACTGAACAAATTTGGTTAGATGATATAAGCTGGAAGAGTCCATTATTGCTTAAAAAAAAAAAAAAAAAAAGTAATCCATATGATTTGGAGTTGATGTGATTGATGATTTGTGTGGATCTGAAGCCCAACAGTGATCCGCGATAAAAGAATCCATTAATATTTCATTATAGATAATTTATGTTCCAGATGTGTCTTGGATGTGTTTTTAGATTTTTGATGAATTATAGGAAATTAATCATATAAAATCAGTGCAATTGTTAACGTTAATTGAATGATTTCGATGAAAAGTTGTGAACAATCGTTAATTCAATGACTTTCTGTGGTTGATCAAAATTGGAAACATAACGTTCACTAATTCAATTACTTAGCATTAAACTGACCGTGTTTCAATCGTTAATTCAAGCACATGCTTTCCATATATCTAAATTGCAAGTAATATTATGTTTAGTAAACTGAAGACCCAGAGCTTCAGGACAGATGAAAACCATAGGTAGAAAAATAAAAGGATCCTCCCAGAAAAAATAAATAAATATAGAATTAAGAGAATAATTTTTTTTTAGAAAAATGGAGGCCAAAAATAGGCTGTACGAGGAATGTGTTGGGTTTCTCAACTTGTATGATCGTGACCCGGTCAACATGGTGCGGAGATTTTACTCCTTTTATATATATATATATATATAAACTGAGCTTGGATCGTTTCTTTCGGGTTATCTGATTCTCCGCATGCGACGTTTTACCTGCCCAAAATAAATAAATAATAATAATAATAAACAACCCTTCATCGAAAAAAATCCTAGTTTCATAAGCAGTCCATCGCATGGTCAATTGTGTTTTGTCTTATTATTTTTGTTTATTATATATTAAATTGCATGTATTTTTCTTTGCCAGTTAACTTTCCAGTGAAGAATGTTGACTTGAGTTGAAGGATTATATTCGCATTATATTATATTATATTATATTATATATATATATATAATATAATATATTTATAATGTTTCAAATTTATCTACTAGTTTAATCGATTATTAGCGAATTAAAATCATATAGCCCTAAAAATTCAAGTGAAAATCAATTGATGACATATGGACTTGAGTTATAAATACATGTGGGATTATTTTTGAGGTATCATAATGTTCAGTGATGGCTTCATGTTATAACGGAATTCTATCATCGTTCTATAAGTACCATCATCCTATGATATCTTTTTTCTTCTACCCATCAACACACTCGGATAAGTTCTGATGCCATTTATAACACCTTAAGCCTACCTACTAGTTCAATTAATCTATTAGCGGATTAAAACTGTGCGGTCCTAAAAACTTGAGTGAAAGTTAATCAGTAGTAAATGGACTTGAGTTATAAACACTTAAATCTTTTTTTTTCCATCAAATATGAAAATATTTTTTGATATTACAATATTACATAATATTATATAATAAAATATAGTATTTTTGTATTTTTGATAATCATATTCTAAACATAAGATTATAAAGATTGTATATTTTGATAATATTACGGAACAAATGCTGCTTAAATATTACCAAGTCATTCAAAATAGGGTCATGCCTAGTGCGCTTTAAAATCCGTATTGAATTAATTTTGACCCCATAACAAGTAAGCACAGAGATTGAACTCCATTTTCTGGTTCAAAATTAGCTTCAAGCAAAAAATTTTGGCACCTAAATCTTTTTGAGCATCACTGGATAGCAATCCGACCCAAACCTTGATCAGCGAACCATCATACAATATGCAACATTTTTTATTTCTTATAAAAATATATTTTTACATCAGTTATTTTATAAATTTAAAAAAATATTTAATTTGTTATAATTTTACTCTAACATGCACCCAACTTGGAACTTAAAATATATATATATATATAATATAATATAATTTTTAAAATCTAATTTGCAAACCAATCACCGTAGTTTCCTTTCTTGCAGGGATTCAACACATCATTGTTACTCATTGGGTGTGGTTGGCTGAAGTTATGCTAGCATCCATGATTAGTCCTGGAAGCATATTGCCATTCGTACCAATCGGAAGGCCCCAGAAATGACGCCTCATGCGGTAGAGATTGGACGCCCGGCCGCGGAAGTCCACCAATACCCCATGTGCCGACAAAAGATGGCACCGGAAAGTGGCCGATGGCCAGCTTCATTTCACCAATAAAAAGAAATCCCATGACCCCAGGGGCCCCATCCGCTTGCGCAATGGCCTCGGGTGGAGTAGCTGCTTTGCCGATGGAAAGGGACTCGCTGACATCCAAGGCGCGGGACGGTCTTTTCTTATCATCGAACTTTTGCTCTCATGGATAAGCTTCTCGCAGCAGCGGTTGGTGAAGTTGCACCCCAATCCGGTTTATATTTCATCCGGGCTCTAATCTTTGTTTTCTCAAGCCCCCACCCCTGTGCTACAAATTTTCTTTTAGGAACTTGGGCAGTCTAGCAATTGCAATGAATTCTTGACTAACAATTGCTGTGGTAGGAATCCTAAGCATTCTTGGGTCTTGTTCTGCTGTTACCAGCTTCCACCATGTCGTTTTCTGTTTGATCATTGTCGGATGGCATTAAATAAAAAGCGCATGTTGGTCCCCTCCCACGTGTTATGATTCAATCATCGATCTAAGTGACATCTTGTCTTCACTGACCTACTAAATACCGACGTACTAAATGGGATGGCCATGAACCCGTTGCTTGAAACAAAATTAAATAAAAATCAATTATAACATTCAAAAATAATCTAACATTGGATAAGAAAGTATTACGTATTTATAACTTAAATTCATTTACTATTCATTAGCTTTTTCTCAAATTTTAGACTACATAATTACGGTTTACTAGCTATTAATTGGATCAGTATGTGAGTTTGAAACGTCATAAATGATATTAAAGTCGAATTGAGTATGCAAAAGTTGGTGAAGATACAATACCAACAATTCGGCTCAAGTGTAAATTCTGGCTAATTTGTGGCGTACAACGAAAACGTTGCATTATAAGGAGAAAAGATTGTAACACTCCAAAAATAATTTCACATTAAATGAGAAAGTATTATGTGCTTATAACTGAAGTTCACTTGCTACCCATTAACTTCTATTCGAATTTTGAATCATATGATTTTGTTCCATTAATAGTTAATTGGATCAGTAAATAGATTTGGAGCGTTACACTAATTCTTATGTATCGAGCATAATAATTGTAAATGGTATTACAGCTTGAAAGTTTGTTCTAAATCTTTATGATGCTGCAATATAACTTGTCTCAATTACAACATAAATATTATAAATAATCCTTTTGCCAAATTTTTTCTATTTCTTTTCAACCATGCATGCGCGTTCTTCTTTTGAATTGGCGTTGCATGACAAGCCATCATAATTGCTCAATTTCGAGCACTCAAGAGAATTTGTATTTAGATCTAAGTTCTAAATTTAAAGGATGAAGGTCTCGTATCAATAATTTAAATAGTTAAATATAATTTATTATTTTTAAAATAACTATACATTAAAAATCATATGATTCGAAAAATTTTAATTCATTTATTATGAGATCAAAAATATTTTGTTTTATATTATTTAGACTATAATTTTTTAAACCACTTTATGTATGAGGTAAGAGTCTTCAAACCATATTATTTTTAGTGCATAAGTATTTTGAAGATAATAAATTATATTTAATAGTAGCTTCGATTATTGATATAAGATCTCACCATTCAATTTATACCCAACCAAATTTTACTGATAACTAATAATAGAATTTATTAAGAAAACACGTATGATAGAAGACTATCATTTTTTAAAAAAAGAAAAAAAATATGGATGCATCGAAAGCTATATTTAAACAACCTAGAAAAATATTCCTTTGAGATTATACCAAACTAAAATGATAAAATAAAATATATTTTATCAGACAATTATATTGATAAGCACTTCTCTAAAGAAAAATAAAAGATGATACCTAACCTATAGTGTCCTATAAAGTTTATCCACTATTATGTTAGAAAAGGCAATTTAATGCATATTAGCCCAAATAAAAATTTCACCCAAAGTAATAATAATAAATTTTTTAAATAAATTTACTTTCATAATATCTAATATCAAGTTAGCTTTCCAATGCATCTTAAATTGCTTAAATATAATTAAAAATTTTATGTTAGAAAAGGTAAAGTAATTAAAATTTTCAAGTAAATCTACTTTTACAATATCCAATATCGAGTTAGCCTTTTAACATATCTTAAATTACTTAAATAGAATTAAAATTTACATGCAAATTTACTTTTCATGATGTCCAGTATCGAATTAGTTTTTTAACACATCTTAAATTACTTAAATATAATTAAAATTTTTAAGTAAATTTATTTTTATGATATTCAATATCAAGTTGGCTTTTCAATGCTTCTTAAATTACTTAAATATAATTAAAATTTTAAGTAAATTTATTTTCATCATATCCAGCATTAAGTTAGTTTTTCACTTAAAATAGGCATCAAATGAGATCGTTATGAGCTAAATTTTTGCATTTAATTTATGTAGAAATTCATGCGAAATAAGTTAAAAGTTAAATAGAAGTTAGGAATACTTTTTTAGAAGTTGATTTAAGATTGACCTCTTTAGCTTTCTTTAAAAGTTTATATTACATGGAAAATAGCATCTTTATAATTAGGTCACAATTATACTTTATTATCATAAATAAATTAATAATAAAGCTTTTTAATTTTTTTCTTTCTATTGCTTGTTGCCCTACAAAATCATGATTCTAATTAGTATAAGACATTGGTACGAAAATAATAGTTATTTTTTTCTATAAAAGCTTACCTATATTAAATTTTTGATACCAAAGCTTAAGATTTTTCAATTAGATTTTAGGATAGAAGCTCAATATGTTATATCAGATTTTGATATTAGAGCTCAAGATTTACATGAGATTTAGTATCAAAATCTAGATTTTCTATTCATATTACTATATTATATTTAAAAATAATTAAAATATATCATGATGCACTTTGGTGCCTTCAAAAGTAAATGACGCATCAAAGACTCAAATCCATCCATATAGAACGAAGGCCTTTTGGCTTGCATGTTAATTCGCACAAATTAAAAATAAACATTTAAGTACCCTTAGTAGCTACTCTACATTTTTTCTTCTATATGGAAAAGAAAGTGATATGTGCTTATAACTTAAGTTTACTTGCTATTCATTAACTTTCACTTAACTTAAGTTTTTGGGCTATGTACTTATGATTCACCACCAACGATCCAGCTTAGAGATAGATTCTAGTTACAACTCAAATTTACTTGCTACTCATTAATTATCACTGAAGATTTTGAGCCACATGATTTCGAACCATACGTTCAAATAGAAAATCCTACAAGATTTAATCTCAACCTCTCGTCATCTTGCATTACTTTCATCCGAAACCATTAATCATAGTCGTTGATATTTTGTATCGCACCATCCATCCGCTTGTCAAAATTAATCATATTTATCTTTTTTAATTACATATAAGGATAATAATGTTAACCGATAACAAGGAATCCATCCGATAATATTTTTCTTTAAAACGGATATTCTTTGCCTTCCATGGAAACAGGACTATTTTTATCTTCATTAATGAGGTCGAAATAAATCATTGATAGCTAATTTTGTACAGTATTTTTAAATATTTTTTTATTTATAAAAATTATTTTTATAATTTTTATTAAAAATTTATATATATTATTTATGAAGAGGTGAGCAATAACCTGGCTCAATTAACTGGCTGTATGTAATTTATTATTTTTTTTCTACTATCGTGCAAATTATCGGCTGAATTAAATAATATATTAGAGAATTCTAGGGTCGCTCGGCGGATTGGCTCGAAGCCACGAGAGGTCGAGCTCCTTTCTCCCCAGCCCCGCCGCCTTCGTTAACGTGCTCCAGCGTTCTCTCCTTCGATCCCCGCTGTCTCATGGAAGCCGATGTTTCTATCCTCACAGTCCCTCGTGTTCTTCTCTCCATCCAGAGGCCTCAGGTGGTCTTTTTCCATCTTTCCCCTTTTCTCTCCGTCGATTTCTCTCTCTCGAATCCCACAAAGATTGGATTTTTCTCCCAAAAATTTGATTTTGCTCTCTCAAACTCATCCACCCGTGTCGAGAATCGTTTTTTTTTTTTTTTATCGGTTTATTTATTGATGATGCTTGGGATTTGCAGAATTTGGATGGGCGATCGGTTGTTGTGGTTTGATGAAATAAAGTTTGGATCTTGAAGTGATCAGAAGTATAGGGTGGTGTATACAGTATTAGATAGTAGTGTTTTTGTGACCTCGTTGAGATGCGGTTGTTGAATTACAAGGGAAGTGCACTATTTATGTGCGCTCTTCTTTGTCTTCTGGTTGGGTTTGCAGATGCAAATGTGGTGCTGATTGGGAGGAACGTATCATTGTCATTCGAAGATGTGGAGGCAAGTTTTGGTGAGAGCAACAACCTTTTTATACGACCTTGGATCATAATTCTGACAATTTTAAATCTTTCTTGAAATAATATCATTCTATTGCTTGGGTTTTGTGTGATTTTGATGATAGTTTTGGTTAGCATATAGTTGATTTAGTATAAGTAGAATTTCTTGATTTTGTACAGGATGAACCATAAGGCATACTCCTTGTTGAATATGAAGATTGTGTTGGTAAGAAAGATTGCAAGATGTAATCCTTAGGGGAACTATATTCATGTCACTAAAAGTAATCTAATGTTGAAACTTCTGTTGTTCATAAAAACTAAAGCAAAACCACAAGCTACAGCCTGTGCATATTGGTAAAATAATCAACTAAGAAAAACCAAGCAATCATAGCACATGTTAATGTAGATAGGACTCTGAGATTTATCAGAGAAGGCCACAAGGTGGAAGCCTTTTTCAAGTTGCTCTAAATGGAGAAAATAGATGATAACCAGAGATCACTGACCAAAAGGATGAAATACAAATTATCACCATGAAATATGGAAGGAAGAGGAAAAACTGCATGCAAGTCATGTAGGTTAATGGAACACTATATATGGAGAAAGGGGATTGTTGGAAACTTGTGGAGAACTTTGCCTACCTGTGTGGGAAAATAGGGATTGGTGCCCTTAATTGGAGGTTGGTTTACTATAGCATATGGAGAAGGTTGAAGGTATTTTGAAGGATGTTTACTGTCAATGAAGTGAGGTTGACATTTTTATTTTTGAAGGAAAAAATGCTCTTGGTTTGGATATTTATCCTTATTTTATCTTGACAAAGTCTATTAGCATATTATAAAGGAGGTGTCATGAGGATCTTTCATGAATTTCATCACTGTAACAAAATTTATGAGTTGTTGAAGTTATGGTTGGTACCCTAATATCAGTGGAAAGAGAAGCATATAATTTTTTTTTTTAGAAAAATAAACTTTAGCTAAAGAGATTGTTTAATGGCAAATATACAATATTTATAATTCAAATGTTGTTTTCATCTTTTTGATGGCTAAATATGATTTACATAATTTCCTTCCAACCATCATGCAATGCTGGATCAGCATCCACATCATTTTTTTTATGGAGCCATTTTCATGATGTTTGACATATGGTAACTTGTGAGTCCACATATGTCATGTTTTCATTCTGTTTTTCCAGCACCGACAATAAAAGGATCTGGTGAATGCGGTGTATTATATCTTGCTGAGCCTCTGGATGCGTGCACTCCATTAACAAATAAAGTTGAAGAAGGCCCAAATTCTCCATTTGTGTTGATTATAAGAGGAGGATGCACATTTGATGATAAAGTTAGACATGCACAAAATGCTGGATTCAAGGCTGCTATTGTATATGATGATGAAGATAGAGGTGCCTTGGTTTCAAGTAATGTTTCTTGCTTTGGTTGCAGTGTATCTTGTTTCAATAGCTTTAAATTTTATATATTCAGTTTTTTGTTGCTATGATCCAAAGGATCATCCTTTTCTCTATGTTAGAGTCATAAATTTTAAATGATTAACAATATGAGGTTTTCTTTAAATTGCTGCTTGTATCTTTGATGTGATTTTGACTCTTGCTAATGTATTTGATCATCTTTCCCCTTAAAAGTAGGTAAAATGCTCTTCATTTTACATTTATCTCAAACTAATAACTTGTTTTCTGATTATATTGTTGCCGGGACTTATTCAGTAAATTGTTGATTGGCTAATAGGCAGTTCTTATTTACTTTAATGTTGTGATGCATGTTCGTCAACATTCAGGAGTAATTAGAATTTGAAGGTAATTTTTTGAGCTTAGTGTGTGGAGCATGTCCAGATGTCAAGTGGGAAGTGACACTCCTTAAGTACTCGAGTAGCTCTACTGCATGTTGCACAGGAAGTGAATATGTTATATATTTAAGATATACTTGAAACATTGCTTGATAGGTTACTGGATGAAAATGGTGTTTTTTATTCTTGGTAGGATTAGGCTGCTCCTTTAGTAGTTCCATTAATGTTATGATTTTCTTGTTAACAATGCCTTTGCAATATCATCAGCTATCTATATAGTACCTTAATGTGGGAAATCCACTTAAATAATAGGTCTTTTTTTCAAAATGTAGATTCATGGACAAGATTTTAAATTAACATCAGCATTTTTATGCAAATGTATCTCATGGATCCAGAAAATTTACAAAATGAAAGTTAAAATAAAATCCTAGAATGCTTTGCTTTGTACTTGCAGTCAATGTGTTAGTTTCATGCTTGTTGCATTGTTGCTTGACAAGACTATCTAGCATTTAGCAAATGAGTTGTGGATCAGACCCTTCTTACCGTGAAAAAAATAAAAAAAAACAGATAGGGAAAATAAGTACTTTTAATGATGAGTCTATGGCAGGAAAAACAAGGTCTTCATAAAAAATTTCCATTAACTGGTTATGTTTTTTGTTTATGAAGAAGCCTCTTCTATCTGGTGTTTGGGATTTATAGGAAAAATTTGAAGGATATTTGAATTAAAAAAAAAAAGAGAACCATCAACAGGCACATTTTCTTTATGCCTTTCTTAATATAATTTCTCTTCTGGTTAATTCAGTTATTTTGGAAGTCATGGACCATTTTATGGTGATGGCCATGAATTAAATATCTTAAAATTCTGCGTGAAAGATTCCCACGATCAACTTTTTCGAATGTGCTTTACTGCATAGCAACTGGTGTATGTTTATGCTGAGAAAACTATGAAATGACTTTGATGATTGACCTCTTATGTTGAAGGATTCAAAGGCTTGATTAAAAAAATTTTCAGCTTAGTTACTTTTTATGGCTGACTATTGGTTCAAAATGCTTAAATTACTGTACTAGATTAAATTGGATGTATTACTGCCAATAGGACCTGGGTCCTTTTGTTGGCACTCCTTTCCTCGGTGCAAGTGATGGGAGAAGTTTCAGGTTTCAGCCCAGGAGGTGGTATTCACACTTGATCCTGAAAAAGAAAAAAGAAAAAAATATATAGCAACAGCCAAAAATGCTTAACTGTCAAATTGGTCTTGAATCAAGTCAAAGGGATTAAGAACAGAGGCAGAGAGCAAAGAGGATTTGAATGGGGGTTGTCAGGAAAATAAAGAAAATCTATTTTAGAAAAGTTGGAACTAATTACAAACTGGTGTATATAGAACTTATGTTGAAATGGTAGGGTGAGTAATAACTCTTTTTGGTTAATAATTGTTTTAATATCCACTTTTTACTTTAGTGTGTTGAAGTGCTGGAATTGACAAGCTCTAGCCCAAAAAAGAAGACTTTCAAAATGACATTGCCCTGGGACTTGACAAAGTGATTACTCCCACTTTGTTTTACACAACTAAGGAATTTTATTGAAGCCTCTTCAAATTTAGTGTTTTTTGATGTTTGACTTAGGAAGTACCTAAAGCTATCTTTGACCATGAATGGGAAGATAAAATAATTGACATAAAACAGAGTCTTTTTATTTTGTGCATACATTTTAAAAGAAAATATTTCCTGTTGGATTTTGATTGGTGCTTTCAAAGTTTCAAAACCCAGTGGAATGGGGAACTTCCTAACTGCCCCATCGCATTCCTGTGAGAAAATAGAATTGAAATGATGGTGGGGCTTCAAAACTCATTCATGCAGGGAAAGAAGAACGAGAGAAGAAAGAAAAGAAGGAAAGAAGGACGTGAAAAAAAGAAATGAAAGAAAGAATGGAAGGAAAGAAAAGAAAGAAAGAGGGAAAGAGAAAGAAGGGAAAGAAGGGAAAGGAGAAGAAAGAAAAGGATAGGAAGAAGGTAGAAGGGAAATAAAGAAGAAAAAGAAAAGAAAGGAAGAAAGAAAGAAAATAAAGAGAAAAAGAAATAAACAAAAAAATAAGGGAAAGGAAAAAGGGAGAGTGATAGAGGGTCCCTACTGAGACACTCTTCTAGGATGGCCATTGGGATGAGTTGGGGCAATGGAGCATATTGTTCCGTGGAGAAACAGGGAGACCCCCATCCCATGGCATATAAATTCTTGAGCACTTTTTTGTTGAATTTGTTTAAAAATATTGCTACCATTCATCTATATGGTTATGAATATGCACTGTATTGGCTGTAGTCCTTATTTTCTTGGATATGCCAATATATTACAATCATAAAATGGCGAACTATTTTTCATTTGATTCACTATGCATTAACTTTCTGATTGTGCAAATTTCCAGCAATTTGACAATGCCATAAACTAAGGAATAGCTTCACATAATCTGTTTGTAGTAATGATTTTTGCAACCTGCTTTTCCAGGTATCTGCCCTAGCTCAATTCCTCCAAAGATGCCGGTGGCTATACAATCATATGATTTTGAAAATAGTTACTGCATATAATATGTAGTTCTCATATGGCATGAGTAGACTGGATGATTCTCTTTTTATAAATTTTCTGATGTTTAACTTGCACATCAAAATCAAGAACTGAATCTTGTAGGTCATTATATCGTATTCCTGCTATGCATATTCTTACTTTTAGCCTCCTATGGGTATTACCTCCCTTGTCTCATGCAATTCCACATGTCCTGGCTAATTGCATTTTAAAGCGAATCTTTTCTTGATAACATATTTCATTGGCTAAAAATTGAAGTAATACAGTGGCAGGAACTCCAGGTGGCATTAATATACATGCTGTGTTTGTCTCTAAGGCCTCAGGCGAGGTACTAAAGAAATATGCAGGCCGTACGGATGTGGAGTTGTGGATAATACCAACCTATGAAAATTCAACATGGTCAATCATGGCTTTCTCCTTCATATCACTCCTTGGCATGTCTGCTGTGCTGGCTACATGCTTTTTTGTGCGCAGACATCACATAAGGCGTGAACAGCCTGGAGTTCCTAATGTCCGAGAGCTCCATGGGATGAGCAGTCGACTAGTGAAAGCAATGCCGAGTCTTATATTCACGTCTGTTTTGGAAGATAATTGCACTTCATCAACATGTGCTATCTGCCTAGAAGACTATAGAGTTGGAGAGAAGCTTAGAATATTGCCATGTCGTCACAGTATGTCTCTTACTCATAACAAAATCAAATTTGATTTTGCTCATACTTAGTTCAGTAAGAAATCTGATTGTCTTTGGTTGCCATATAATCTGGATAAAAGGTTAGCCTTAAATATGTGCATTATTTGACCAAGAACGCCTTTTATGCATCCCGAACTTACTCATATGGTGGACAATTTATAGGAATTTATATTGAAAACAGTGTAGTGCATCTATGCAAAATATTTGATCGCTATTTAAGCCTGTTCAGTATCACTTACAGAAAATTATTTTACCTTCATGGGTCTTTTGAATCTAATTAGATTTTTGATGTCTGTTTCTTTTTCAGAATTTTCTATATAGGACCGCTTCTGTTCCTACACCCACAGCTAATGATTCCATCCCCTCTCCTAATTTGACATATTTTGTCACTGTCATATTTTATCAAAATTAAAGTTGATTAAATTTTAAAAACGTACTTAAACACTTATTATTTCGTCTTATATGAATTCTTGTATCGATTAATTGATAAATGCACCAACCAATGAGTGTGTTTTTTATTTTATATTGTCTTAGCAATCTAGACATGTAATGCGCATTTAAAAAAATATAATAAATAAAATAAGGACATGATGGGAGAATGTATGGGCTTGGTAGAATGGAGAAAGTTCTTCCAAACCATTTGGATTTGAAATTAGTGGGGGAATTGTTAGGATTGGAAAGATGATGGTTTCAAAACCATTGAAATTGGACAATACGACTGGTATCAAACTGTTCTAATGCAAAAACAGAATGGGTACTAGGACACCAAAATAGACATACCAATACATACTGGCCATATTGATGCGTACATGTGGGACTATGGTGACTGTTGTGGTATTGATGGTTCTTTTTCTTTTCTTTTCTTTTCTTTTTTGGTGAAAGCTGTCAGTTTCTATGCATACCATTGGTACCAGTACTATATCAATACAGTACCCTTCTGATGGAAAAATGGTATGTGGTTCAGTGCCAATATTTACAACCTTGGGAGAGACAATAGAAAACAGACTAGGTTAGGAGAAAATTCCAAGATAGGGACTTTATGGATTGGACATATAGGACCTTCAAACTTTTTAAATTTGAAATTGGTGGGTGAACTAACGATTGGAGAGAGAATAGATGAGAGGTAAATTCAAGGTGAAAGCTACACGTAATTGGCTTGGTGGATTGTTGCAATGAGTCAAGGGATTAGGGTTTGGTAGGATTGGAGAGAGAAATTGGATTAGGTGGCAAACATAAAGATAAAAAAACAAAGCATAGTTTTTTTAAAAAAAATTATTACCGAGAATACAATTGCTGATTTTTTTTTTCACATATGTTTTTCCAAAAAACTAAGGGTATTTTTGGTCAGTAAAATTTAGATATAGAATCTATTTGGCATATTCTTCTTGTATTTTATAATAAAGTATAAACATGATATTCTCTACATACACTTTCTAGATATTTCTTCATCATAGATGTTATACGTGGTCTTCCTCCTTTCTTGCATGTTTATTAATTTAAATTAAATTTTTGAATCAAAATCACTCTGCGGTGCATTGGCATGAGTGGATGGGTTTGAACTAAGGTGGGCTCGCAATGTGGTCACCTGCTAACTTTACCGAGCCATTTTCCATGCTTGATATTGATGTTTTCTTCCTATAATTACACTTAAACCAGATAGACATGTACTATTTTTTGCTATTAGCATGTGCATATTCCTGAAGATATTTACAATTCAAGGAATTATTTATATTTGGGGCCAATAAGCTTGTAACAAAGGAAAAAGAGAAAAAATATTTAACAGGCCTCAACTCTCCAGTCATTTGAAATGGGAATGGCATTGTGCTAAGTTTGGTCTCGATGCAAGGTGTCATCATGACACAGATTCCACAAAATTCACCTATTAAAATCAGCAGACATGTTCACCAATGATCATGCAGTTGGATATGATGAGCACTTAAATTTGCTTATGTCAACATAAGACAACCTTGTTCTCTTAAACTTTTTATTTTTCCCTCCTGCTATCCAATATAGTAGCAGAATGACTTCAGTTTTAAGTGAATTTTCCCCATCTTGGAAGAGGACCGGAGCACCATTCCATCATAATACCCAAGTGATCCCACATGACCACATCTAACACCCAAAGGACTGCACCTAATTGCCAAATAATACTTCATGTTGTCTTAGCATGTCACTTTTTTAACAGAAACTAGTCCTTCATTTCACTTAACATGATTTTTAGCTTGACGAATAATGCATGATTCTGGCTTATTTTTGGAAAAATGAAAATTGCCTCAAGCTCTTTTGTAATCAGATGGGACTGCGTATTACTTATTAAGCTAGCTTACTTATGACAGAGCAAGCACAAACTGCACATATGAAATGTCATGGGTTAAAAGCAACTACTCGATTTGAAATTTGGGCAGACAGCAGTCAATGGCAGGCATGTTTAATTAAAATTTTTATCAATATTCAGAAAATAGTCTTTCTAGCTTTCTTGATTAGCATTTTCTTTCCAAACATTAGGTTTTTGTCACTTGTTTCTTCTTCTACTTTTTTTTTTTTTTTTTGTTTGGCATGCCTTGGGGTGGGGGCGGGAGGGGGGCGGGGCGGGGTGGGGTGGGGATGGTGGGGGTGGATGGGGATTGGGATTTGGTAATACTGATTGGTGCAAAGCATACTTGTAGTTGCTATATAATACATTGCACAATTATTTGCATTGGCTAAAGGCCACTTTTATCGGTTGCATATACTAGAAAACTTGTTCTTTTTGTTCAATAAGATTTATTTTTCTGAAAGACACCTGGCTGACCAAAAGTTTGCTAGCAGTTTGTTTCCTTGAAATTAATTTGCAAGTATTTTATTTTTACTCTACTCATGCACACTTTGTTGAATTATTGTGCAGAATTCCATGCATTTTGTGTTGATTGCTGGCTCACTACCTGGAGAACATTCTGCCCTGTTTGCAAGCAAGATGCCAGGACAGGCATAACCAATCTTCCAGCTTCTGAGCACACCCCATTACTCTCTTCTGGTGCAGCGACTCCATCTTCTGCTGCTGCACTATCATCGTTCCATTCATCTGTGGCAGCATCTCCATCTTCAAATGTACAAATAGGTTCCACACCTCGGTTTGAATCAACTTCTCGAACTCACTCGCTCTCTATTCCTCCTCATATTCCTAACCCATGTAGATCCTATACTCACTCACAAGCTATTAGTATAAATCCAAGCTCTGCTGACCTTAGACATGCTTCATCTCATAGATCTCGCTCCTCTCATATGTTTTCGCCCCACTCTCTGGGTTTTCCTTTGTCTTCACCCATCCATTCAAGATTCTCATCCCCCTTTATTCCTAGTTCGAGTAATGCATCTCCAAGCTATCTTGCTGGGTCATCCAGTCGAATGTCACACCTCCGGCATTGCAGCTATTCAGGGGCAAGTCTGTCTGCTTTAGCCTCAGCACAATCTTTGCCCGGATGTTGATTTATATCAATTACTGGAGGGAGCTCTCAAACTGGAGACAACCTAAAATTTGCTGCTTATGATGATGCACCATGTTGGGATCTGAGAGGGCACCAATGGGAGTATCAGTTCAAGTTGCCGCATAAACTCATTGTATCATAAATAATTGGTTGTTTTGGGACCCTTTTGATAATCTTGTTTTGTACTGATTGGTGGTTTTATTTAGTGAGTTTATTATATTGAGTGAGAACAGTGCAGTCATCCATGTCTCATGAGATGGAGAAATGCTTACCGTAGCCAGAGACATCCATGTTATGGAAATGTCTGAGATTCTCCACCAGCATATTTAAACAGGTCAAAATGTTGAAGCCTTCGCAGATGCTGCTCGTTTTTTGCTTTGGAATTGAATGTCCTGGACATAGGAGAGCTCAATTTTCATTTTTCTTGTGTTTAAAAATGAATTGAAAGATTGCGTGGTGCGTAGGCCGACTCGGCCTATGCTAGTTCACCATCAAGGAAATTTATCCTTGAAGGGTCTTTTGCCTTGTGGTTCATTTTGGAACATTGTTGTTTTAAGGGCTTCTAATTGTTAATTCGTAACATATTGATGTATGACTGTTTAATTTGTAAATTTGGGTGTTTGTGCCTAACTTTTGTTTGGCAGCTTACTGTTTGGAGGCTTCCTGTTCTGTGGTCATAGAATTTAACTGGAATCAGCTCTCTTTCAATTGGTTTTCTTTTCTTGTTGCTTTATAGCTTCTGCTCTATAAAGCTTATGCCGTCATCTGTGTAACTTCTGGAGGGGAGCAGCAGTTCGTTGTCTTTCTATTGGATTTGTTCTCCTGTTGCTTTCCTGCTTCTGCTGACTAGAGCTTATGCCTTAAGTTTTTAAGGTTCTTGAGTTGATCAACTTTGGTGTCGGACCTTACCGCTGGTGCAAGCATTGGAATATCCCGGTTTTGATCCCCGTGCCTCGTTTTCACTGATAAGGGAAGCCTGGAAGAGTACTAGTTGGAAGTCTGGACCACTTTTGATTGGAAGTGTTGTTGTTGGTGGTGTCCTTCATTTTAAACTTTTTATTCAATAGCTCGAGTGCTCTTTTTGGCCACTGTTACCTAACATGCTTCATTTTATAAAATGAAATTTAGATGCAGTACATTATTTGCTCACTTTTTAATTCTATCTCTCTTTTTTTTCAGTTTTCATTTAAGCATCATGTAACAATAAAGAACACAGGTAACGCATTGTGCCTAAGTTCGATCCTTTATCTAATCAGTTCTATTTAAATTTGGGAATTCAGAGCTCTACTTCTGCAAATAAAAGTGGAACCTAAAGGTTTTCAACCAACACGAACAGCAGTTTGCTGTACCGCCACCTAAAGCTTAAGTACATACACGCTGTGGTTAGCACTATCTGAAAAGTAAACGGATCTCTATTAGAAGATGGAGTAACAGACCGAGATCTGGACGGTGGATGGTCCTTGACGCTTCCCAGACTTTCAGTTCACCTGACAGAAGGCTGGCCCAGGTGACTTGTCTGAGCCAGTTAATGCGGACCGCTCCATCGAATGCATGGAGGCAGGCCTCAGCTTCCCTGCTTTGGCCCTTGCTCCTTGGATACATTGAATGAGTCGTCACTCGTCACCTCATCTGTCTCATATTCAATTGGCAACTTGTATGCATTCTATAACTTTGGATGACTAATGCTTCTTTCTTAGTTCTATAAAACCTCTATCTCCATGTTCTTATTTCTGATGAGCTTATTACTGTTGTTCGATTGCATGCGCCGGATCTTACTCTTTTAAATTATCAATCTGCATGAAATTATGGGATCCAGCTGATCCAAGTTTGTCGATGATTCAATAGTTCTATAGTTAGGAAAATGCTTTGGGACTTTCATTATTTATCCTCATGCAAACAATTTATTGGACCCATAAATGCTAATTCGATAGTTCCGAAGCCAAGTAATCATTTTACGAAAAATATGACTTAAAACCGAGTGAAATGAAGAAAAAAAGATTTATATAATCGATTTAATTAGTTTGAAATTAAAATTTTGCTGTTGTTGTAGCAGCAGCATTAAGCAGTTAATCAACCTTGAGTTGCATCAATCCACCCATGCACTGTCTATTTCATTAAACAGTGATCAGTTCATCCCAATAAGCCCAGTTTTATAGTACAAGGGAATCAACAGGCCTGGGACTAAGCAGCGACCACTTGAGAAAATATCAAATCATTAAACTGATCCAGTCCTCGTGCACTCCATGCCACAAGCCCGAAGTCTGTAGGCCAAAAGGCTAGTTTTAGATGCTATTTTATAGTTAATTTTTGATTCCTCCTGTTCCTTCTGAGCTTGTGTCTAGAGCTTTTCGTAAAAGAAGAGTTGCTTTATCTGATCTTTTTGTTCTTATAATTAAAGGTCTCTTACATCGAGAGAGGAGTCAGAGGAAAGACGCTTAGACGAAGAACCATGTCACGCTTACAAAAGCGAACCACAGTTGTTGTTAATAAAGGTCCTTCCTTCAGATAAAGTAACGATAAAGGAAGTATGAGAAAAAAGCCCCGAGTCCTGGGGGCTTAGGCCTTCTCCTCTGGTACAGATGTTAGGCTTCTCTTTTGCCATGCATGTTTTCCAAAAGTCTCTGTTCTCTTTGTTTTATGTTGCGTTCTTTAGATGGCCTGTGGAGTCCTCAGAATTGTCATTTTATCAGAGGCTACAGGCAGGCAGGCACAGACGCACAGAAAGAGACGGAAGATCAAAGAAAGAGAGTATTTTTTACTGGCAACTGTTGGATGTTTCATTGGTTTGCCACCTAGGGATTGCTCTTTTTAATAGACTAACTGATGATTTATCTTTTGAGTCATGACCTTTGGGGACATGAGTTTCCTTTTTTTTTTTTTTTTCCTTTTTATATTTTCCTTCTCTTTTTTTTTTTTTGTTGGGGGCAGGGGGAGTTATGCTTTGCTTTAATGAGATGCTAGTTATTATCTTTTGGTCCCTCTGCTTGGTTCTAGGATAAGTGATATTATATTACATACACAAACATGCATGCATACATGCATGCATGCATGTATACATTCATGCATATATATGTATGTATGTTGACTGAAGGACTACATCTGAAATAGCGCCTTGGCAATCATTGTTGCTCTACGTTTTGATCATGATAATATAATGTCTGATGGTTGGACCATCACATGGAACCTTAACAATGTGGTGTGTGGATGTTACAATTATGAATTGGCATGCTTTGCATGGTATCCTAGTAGTGACTCTTTTTTTCTTATTTAATGTGTTATGCTACAACACTAGGGATATATATATATATATAATACATTGGGTAAATTTTCATGCTACTTGATCAAAAATAATATGATGAAGTCATTTTATATGTCGATGCATGTATATATAAAGACGTACATATCTAATTTTTCTACACATTGCATGACGGTATTCTTAGGGAAAACCAAAAATAGGCCTTTGACCAGTTAATCACTAACTTTGCAATTAAATTTCACAAAATGAATGATAGGTTAAATATGAACCCCAAAAGAAACTTTACCGATAACTATTTAGCATCCAAGGAAGCCTTATTTTCATTTTATTTGCTTAAAATAATTTCCTATGAACTTATGACCTTTGGGACATACAGAAACGATCGTAAGACAATATGGTGCCATCGTTTCATCCGCATTATCTAATTTACCTTTAGAAGTTGCACCCTATGGTATCAAATTGGATCATATCGGCTAACTTGGAGAGCTGAAGATATGATACGTGACTCCTTTGGTTTTCCTCTCCATAAGTTAATAGGACTAGTCTTTGCCACATGATGTGCAAATGAAATTTTATATGCTGAGACATTTAAAGTATGTCAAAGCGTATACATTGAGACTTTCAAAAAAATATAAATGCTAATAATCTATTTATCACAAGATATCAGTGATTTTGAAAGTTCCCACCGTATAAGGGACATGCTGTTAGTTCTATTTAAAGTTCTTTTTTTTTTTTTTTCTTAAGAGGGAGTGGGGGTTGTGTGTGTGAAAGCAATATTTGGTCAAGGTGACTTGCTGGAGATATTCAAAAGAGAAAAATAGATCCCAAGATTTGACTAATATTATAAAAATCAAGATGTTAAAATTTTAGTCTTGAGTAAAGGAGAGGTTTACTATCATTTTATGGCTTAATTTTTTTATTGCTTGCCCTTATAAAAATCAATTTAAGAAATTAAACAAAATGATTACAATATATTAGTTGAAACATGGACAACAAATCAAGCTATTGGCCAATATTAGAACATATAAGAGCACAATGGTTGAGATAAAGGGATGACATTTTTACACACACATATAACATGTGCATAAAGGCTTGCTTGTATAGATAATATTTTCTAATAGATATATTAGTCAGGATAAAAATATTGACTCTCAATATTTGTAATTCTATATAATTAAAAAAGTAGATGAATGTAGAGTAAAAAATTGAGGATTAAGAAGTTCCTAAGAATAATCAATATTTATAATTAATTATTCATAAGGAAGAAAGATTAGGAATGTTGTTGTCCATAAGATTAAAGCAAATTAGATGAAATAGAAAAGTATATCTGGAATATTATATGATCATAAAGTACCTTTCAAGTTAAAGAAAAAATTTTATAGGACATCCATAAAATCAATTATGCTTTATAATATGAAATGTTAAGCACTTAGAAAAATACACGTATATAAAATGAATGCAATAAAAATAAGAATGTTGAGATAGATGTATGAAAATATAATAGTCGAGCTTATTATAGCTATTTTGTATTGGATTTTGCAAGAATTTTATATTAAATTATATTTTTGTTTGGCAAGTAGACCATTGATTTTGTAAAATTAGATAGTTGAATGTAAAGTATTTAAGCTAGTCACCTTAAACTAAAGTATGGCATTATGGATTGCCACTACTATCTAAGCATGGTATTGTGGATAATATTATCGTGGAGAGATATGTGATATTATAGATAGCCTCACTATGAGTAAGCAAATAGTATTATGAATAGCCTCCACATAGATAGGTACATAGATCGTATGGTCTGCTAGTCATAAGCTAAGCATAATTATGACTAATCTAATGCTAGAAAAATAACTATTGATGGGTCAAATTTGCTAATAAAAAAAGAAAGATGAATCATTTGAAATCACTATTAACCAAAAAGATTATTATATGTTATAAATGATATATGATATATCATTTGAATATAATGGTTAATTGATGACAAGTGATTTATATACAAATATACTGATTTATTTGAGCATTGATTGAAAATCATTTCATTATATGATATGTAGATTTTCATTTAATTTAGTGCACATGATCATATTGGCTATTTTTCATATTTAGGAAGCATTTGGCATGGCATAATTCATCCAAGCTCACCAATGATGCAGGTGGAAGTTATAGAATCACCATGTTTGGTTGCAACTCGATAATCTTGATCCTATGTGGTGGTGATCTTAGATCATCATCATCTTTAAAATTACCACCCAACCTAATGATCTCACACTCATTCATGAGATCAAGCATTCAAGATCACTTTCAGGTGATGATTTTAATTGAAGATTTAGAGGCTAAAATACCCTTCATTTATATTAAAAAATGCTTAATATCATTTTTATATTAATATAATATAATATAATAATGTGTAATATTGTAAATATAGCATAATTATAATTATAATATTATAGTATAATATAATATTATGTAAGAAAGAAAGGACATATCTTTCTATTGAGAAAGAAAGGGAAGGAAGATAAGACAAGAAGAGAAGGGGATAGGTAAATAGGCCAATTATGCGAGAATAGCATTGCAAAGCTGAACCTCTCTACTCACTGGCTTGACTCCATTAATTTGTTGGATTGCCCCTTGCTGGACTTTTCTGCTCCCAAGTTCTAGCTACGGTGACAAGTTTCATCCAGGTAATAGTCCCACCGTTGGCCAACCTTCATCTTTTCTATTTAAAAATATTTATATATTTACTTTTGAATATTCTGAAATTTAAATGAATCTCTTAAATATATCTGTGCGCATAATAGGTTAGGGTAAGGTTAATGGTCTAATTGCTAATGGGAGAGCAGCTTTCATTCTTTCTCCTCCCATTGCTTATGCTAATGGTTTAATTGCTAATGGGAGAATATGCTTAGGGTCATGAAGCATGGGAATTGGATGCTAAAGTTATACATATTATGCGCATAGATATATTTATAATCATGACAAATTATGAGTATATAAATACTTTCTTCAATAACAATTCTGTATTTCACCTAAAAAGATTAATTGAAAGATATTATTTAATTTTTTATAGCTTTATCGAATGTACAATCAATGTGAAACTACATATATATCAATATGGGCTTTCACATGCTCTTCTTATTTAAGTTTTAGAATTTTTATCAGACTAAGAATCTAAATTTAAATTTAATCAAATCCAATCAATACACCACAAGCTTATTTATAATGTCTCTTGGTGCACATAAGCTATGGATTGAATGTGTTCTACTATGATTTGTAAGAACCTAAAATCTCATCTAAAATACGATTCAAAAGATATTATTTAAGTTACTTAGCCCTATATGAGTGCTTAAGTTTTATCTAGTACACAATTAATGTGGAACTAAATGCATACAAGTATGGGTCCTCATGTGAAGGAAGAGAAAAGACGGTGCAAAACTAGATAGTGCATAGGTCCATAACTGACGTACATAAGCAAATTATAGTATTTATAATTGAATTTAGATTTAAATCATTATAGTGAGCACCTCAAGCTTGAGAAGAGACAGCGTATGAAAACTTATGCAAGTATGCATTTAATCACACATAAGTTGTGTACTGATAGATTTTGGGTACTATACAAAATAAAAAAAAAATCAAATAATACCTTTCAAGTAGCTTTTTTTAGGTAAGTTCCTAAGTTTTAGAAATGGCATGAAAGTGAACCCATCTAATGACTTATATGGAAAGGAAGATACTACAAATAAGCTCTTTTGAGGCCGATCACAGACTGGCGATAATGCTTATGATTTAATTTAATTACATTTGGATTTAAATTCTTAAATTAATCAAGATGCTGAAGCTTAAAAGTAGAGAGTATGTGAATGCCTGTACTAACATGTGTTTAATCTTATCAGAGCAAACTTAAGTATTTATATAATACTAAAAATTTAAATAATACATATATTTTTTCTTGGTAAACTAAATGCAAAGCAGTTTGTGATGGATAAATAATTAATGTAGTGTGCGTCCCCTTGATGAACGGAACTAAGGTTGGTGATTGCAAAGGGCGAATACTTGGATCGTGCATGAATGCAAGCATACGCTGACATATTTAGCAGAGACCGATTCTCTGAATTGATCAAGGCATCGGTTTTCCCTCTTTTTTCTTTTTTTTTTTCTTTTTTTTTTTAATTTTTAAGTTCTGACTCTCCTTTGTAACTTTCTTCTGGAGGAATCAAAAAAGGCGACCTCCGTGCTGTACTGATAATTGTTTCTTTACCGTGGGTTTGTAAAAGAGAACGCATCAGCAGTTTGTGGCAGCAGGAGTGCTAGCATTTAACACCTTATGGCATGGTTGGTATTTTTATTGCAGTCCCCCTGATATTTGATTCTTTAAATGTAGGTTGATCATGTCGCAGCTGCTGTCCGATATGACAAAGAATTCATTGTCTGCTCGTTGGACCTATCGTCAGAGATTGCTGACGGCCTTCGCAGTGGCATACAGATTAGAGAGCCTGGCAAATTTGTCGCCTTTAGTTTACATCTGGTGCAGTAGCATGCTTTGATGGTGCCCAGAGTGATAGTACCATTATGATATATAAAATAATAATACTTCATTGCTGCACTTCTTGACTTCTATGGAGTTGGGCTGATTGTCCTTCGTTGGTACTAGGGGAACATTTATCATGTTGAATGTGGCCCAACTACTACAATTGGATTGGGTGAGGGGGCAACTGTATTTTTGTTTGAGCTGAGCAAAGCATACTTTGTTCTCAGTTATGGTGTTCCATGCTCTCTCATGCACGAAATTCTGGGCTAGCACGGCTGAACTCAGTTCATATTATTTCAGATAAGAATCTTATTGTGATGGACTCCGTGTATGTTCAAACAAAAATAATGAAAAAAAAAAAATCAAAACGGGATGGTAAGATCCATGTGGTTCGATTGTTTTCAGCTTACATTCATGGGTAAAGTTGAAGAGAAAATTTTACTATAAATGTAAAAAAAGAAATATAAGGATATAAGAATGACTCTTGTAAAATATGATGGGCATATGTATTTAGAACGATGATGAAGCGAGACCAAAATGTGGCTATACTTTGGTTTGTGGGAAATCATAGTGATGAAAAACCCATGAAAATTCACAACTCAAGTGCCAAGATTTCCACTATACATGCTCTAGTATAGAAGAGTTGAGAATTCGAGTCTTAATCTGAAGAGGATTATATTTAACCCAAGAGGATTTTTTTTTTTTTTTTTTGGTTTATAGCGCAACCATCCTTTTCATATACTCCCCATGTTTCTTACTATCTGCTAACCACATCCTCACATACTCTCATGATGGAATTGGCATGAGTGATGTCAACCCATCATGAGTACCCACTTACATGATTCATTTGAACATCTTTCACTTACACATGATGGGATCGATACGATCCAGTGTCTTTTAAACCAACACATAGAGAATAACCTTCGTGCTAGTAAATGAGTCATGCAACCTACAAATATAAATGAAAATTAAATGCTATGTATCGAATAAGGATAATACAACAACTACAACTTTAAACATGTTGATGTCTCACTGCGGCCCAGGTGCAATTGTCACATCAAACCAAGCATCTCTAATCACTTAAAGAGCTATACTTGAATTTATATTTCATTATGTATTTACAACTAAGTTTAATCCTCATGAGAACATAACTAGTCAACTAGTGAATACATACTTTGGATGTGAACAAAATTGCATCTTCCTCTCACACTCATATTGTTTGGTTTCAGATACACTACTTTCCTAAATATGTCCCATCAAGTCAAACTGTACATAATTGTAGAAAACATGCTCAAGTAGCAACAATTATCCAATATTTCACAATATAGCCAAGGGTTGAGGGCACCGTTTAAGATTTTTCAAAAATCTCAAAGGACTCATATAGTGAGGAAGCAGAGATCATTCATTTACTTTCTCTATTGGTCGAAGAAAAAATGCATGTAGTATAAATCATATGCTATGATGGTCTTTCTTCGAAGAAGAGCGTATCTCATTCTCTTAAAATACCATCATATGGATCTTAGCTCAATCGCAATCCCATGTGCTTAGCCTGAGATTTCATTAGCTTGTTGTGTCTAGCGCCTAATTAAATTCTCGCATTCGGTTTCCTATCGAGCTAGCATGATTGTGAAAAATTCATGTTCGATCCTTATTGCCTTAAAAGACTTTATCTTGACTTCAATCATGATGATAACTTTAAATACACTTGGCTCAGACTCTTAATACTATAACTGTATCATACCTCATCTCAGCTGACTATCATAGCATCTGAGGTGATCGCTTGTATGAGAAAATTGATCTTTGCTCGAGATATACTAAAACGAATGTGTGTGTATATGCTAATATTCATATGCTAAAAAGACATTCAAAAAAGCTAAACAATGTTTAATTAAGCAAAATATGAATGCAAAGTATAAAATAAGTTACAATATCATATCCAATCTATGCAAACCTAGAGTGTTGATATAACTCAAAAATGTCTCTTTAAGGATTGGCTTAGTCAACGAACCAGTCATCATGTGATGCATAGAGATATGTTGTATTACAACCTCTTTTTGTGCTACTGCATCTGTCACAAAGTTATAATCGATTCTATATGCTTTGTCCTCCTATGATATTGAACATTTTTCATATAGGCAATGGCTGCTTGACTCTTCGAGAATATGGTTACCCATTTTGATGAACTAGTAATAATTCCCAAATATTACATAAATCTTATAAGACAAATTATCTCTTATGCTGTAGCAGAATAGGCTATGAATTCCATTTCTATAGTGGATAGTGCAGTATATATCTATTTCTTGCTACTCCACAACATGGTATCATTATTGAGCAAGAAGGTATAGCTGAATGTCGATTTGCACTCATATAGGTCTCCACCCAAGTTAGCATTTGAATCACTCAAGAGATGCTACTCATGTCCTTGGTAGCATAGACAAAACTCCACAGTACCTTTGGGATATTTCAGTACTCTTTTCATTGCTTTCCAATGTCTTTGACCCAGATTTGGCCAGACTTAAATTTGACCGATAGTGAGTGGCCAAATCAACAACATAACATATGTCAAGATATGTGCATATCATTGCATATATTAAACTTTCAATAGCATTAGAATATGGTACTTTGGATATTTTTTTTCATTCATTTAGAGTCTTAAGGCACATGTTTTTACTAAGAGCTTTATGTTTGGCAATAGGTGTATCGATGGGTTTGCAGTCTTGTATATGAAATCATTCAAGAATCTTCTTGATATATGACTCTAGTGATATAATAGGAAGTTTTCTTGAATAATTTTTATGTATCTTCACATCTAATGTGAAGGTTGCCTTACCCAAGTTCTTCATCTCAAAGTAAGAGGATAATCATTCCTTGGGTGGAGACCTATTCTTCTCATGAAGTTAATAGTACATTGCTCCCATTACGTTCAGGAGAATGATACAATTCCTTATTCATCTCAACTAGTTCATTTGGGGCAACATTACACTATAAATCTGTCAACTCATATAAAGTAAGATCATATTTAGCTTTACGATTACTAAAGAAATAATTCTTTAAGAATGTGGTATCTCTAAATTCAAATTCAGTAAAACTTTCATCTGGTTGTTTACCTAGGAACGCATCTCTTTAAATGTTCAGAATATCTTATAAAAATAGAATTTCTACTTTTCGGTCCAAGTTTCTCATACTTGTAAGAGGATTCTTGAATATATGTTGTTGATCCCCATGGTCATAGGTTACTTAGGTTAGGTTTTCTATCTATCCAAAGTTCATATAGGGTGAAAGCAACTAATTTTGAAAGCACTCGATTAAATATATAGGTAGTACTTAATAAAGTGTCTCCCCAATAAGAAATGAATAAAGTTGTTTACATTATTATTGACCTAATCTTATCTAATAGAATTTTATCTCTCCTCTCGGCCACACCATTCTACTACAAGTTCTAATACCAATTTTGGTTCTCTCTGTACAAAAGGGATTAAGCTATGAAATTATGAAGAGAGAAGTTTTACACATAGAGATGTATTCATAGTAAAAATATCATGGTCTAAAACGCAACATTTGCAAAGTTTCCATTAATGGCTAACCAAAAGCTATACACATATACAATGCAATATACAAAACTTATATGTGCATGTATGGCATAAACACATCCCATAAACATGAGAATAGCCTATACAAGTTTTAATACTAATGTAAAATGTGGCGGAGAATATGTATCTAGAACAGTGATGAAGTAAGACTAAGATGCAACTATTTCATGTACTCTAATATGTGAAAAATCACAATGAAAAAACTCACAACTCAAATGCTAAGATTTCCACTCTACGCATTCTTTCTTGGAGAGATGGGAGAGCATGAATCTGAGTCTTAATCTCAGAAGAATTATATTTATCTCAAGTGGATGGATGGTTTTTTTTTTTTCAAAATTAAAATGTAACCACCTTTTTATGTACTTCTCATATTTCCCACTGTCTACTAACCGCTTCCTCATGAACTCCCCATGATGAAATGGGCATGGGCGATGCCAGCACATCATGGGCGCCCACCCGCATGATTAATTCCAACAACTCTCATAAGACTCTAATCCTGGATGCATCCTAACTCTCTCTCTCTCTCTCTCTCTCTCTCTCTCTCTCTCTCTCAAACAAGGTGAAACAAATGTGTATGTCCATTTATATATGTATTGTATGGATAATATGATATTATTCTCAGTATCTCATTTCTTGTGGATTGCTAAGTCGTAATATCTAGAACATGTTTTATGGGAATTGCTTATTTACTTTATCTTGCACATGAAGCCCATAACTTGATGCAATCTGATTCAAGAAGCTCCAAGTTGCTCGAATTGAAGTGATGGAATTGGGATGCAGCCCTATCAAAACACTCATTTATCTTTCACAAGAAGATACTACTATATGAATTTGGAGACGTGCATCATATACTTCAGAATTTGGACTGAAGGTTTATAAGCATAAATTTTGAAAGATAATATGATTCAGTCAAATAGTGTAATGACCAACAATATTAGCCAAAGAGCCCTACCCTGTCTATTTCATGTAGGTTTAATAGATTAAGATATGTCTCATCATGATCAAGTGAAATATTTTTGTCTAGCTCTTAAAGTTGGCTCTATTTGCCATTGCCAAGTAGTAGCCAAAACAACTGTGGATATTAGTGAGAGACATCAAATTTGCTGCTTATGACAACAGCTCAAGGTGCAACATCAATTCATTGTACCATAAAGAAATTGTTGTTTCTGAACCCTTGTGACAATCTTGTTTCTTACTGATTGGTGGTTTTATCTGATGAATTTATTATATCAAGTGAGCACTGAGCATCAATGCTTACAGTAGCCAGAGATATTGAAATTATGGAAATGTGCCTGAGGTGCTCTACTAGCATACCTAAACAAGTAAAAATGTTGAAGCCTCTATAGATTTTGATGGTTATTTTCTCTGGATTGATTGTTCTGGACATTGAAGAGCTTATTGTTCAGGCAGGATCAAGTTGCTCAATTTTGATTCTTCTTCTGGATTTTAAAATGAATTGGATGATTCCATGTTGAATAGACAAATGTTGCCTAAGCTAGTTCATCATAAAGGAAATTTATTCTTGAAAGATCTTTTGCCTTGTGGTTCATTTTGGATACTAGTGTTATAGGGGCATCTAATTGTCAATTCATGACATCTTGATGCATGTATGTTTAATGTTGCAAGCCTGGGCATTTGTATCCATTTCTATTTGGCCGTTTATTTTTTGGAGGCTTTTTGTTCAGGGGTCAAAGAACTTATCTGGAATCAGCTGTCTTTTCACTGCTTTTGTTTTCTTGTTGCTTGATTTCTTCTGTTCTATAAAGCTTATGCCTGCAGTTCTGCGGCTTCTGGAGCTGAGCAGCTTTGATTCCCCAGCATTTAGCTGGAGTTAGTCGTCCTTTAAACAGATTTGCCTTCTTATTGTAAGCTTATGCCTTCACTTTTGTACCTCTTGAGCTGAGCCACCTTGGCGCCAGACCTTATTGCTGGAGCTAGAATTGGTAAATATCTGGGCCTTGATCCTTACTGCCTCTCATTTTCTCTGTAAGGGAAGTCCGGAAGAGTAATGGTTGGATGCCCAGAAAACACTTTTGATTGGAAGCTTTATTGTTGCTGTTGTTTATTTTTTCACTCTTTTTATTCAATAGCCCAAGCTCTGTTTGGCCACTGTTAGCATTCAGGAATAAGTATACTGCATTTTATCAGATCACTATTGGATGTCAGTTTGGAGGACCATCACCTGGATGCTTTAAATTGGGAATTTAGCTCTATTTCAGCAATTAACGGTGGCACCCTGAAGTTTTGCACCCATAGTTTTGCACCAACACACAAGATTAGCAATATATGTGGCCCAACCTGAAGGTCAAGTACATAAAATGCTGGGATTGTTACTAGCTGACAAGTGAAGTGATAGTCTAAGATCTGGTCATGGCCAGTCCTCAGTGCTACCCAGTTCAAATGCATGCTAGTCAAGCCTCTGCTTCTCTGCTTTGCCCCTTGCTAGCTGGAATGAGCCTTTACCTCATCCGTCTCACATTCAATTGGCAGCTTGCTTGCATTCTATATAACATTAGATAATGAACATTTCTTTCCTATAACCGGCAAAACATTCATCTCAACGTTCTTATTTCTAATCGGCTTATCTCCAATACTTTATTTTCAGACAGTTGCTTTCATGTGGCAAATAATATCATTCTTCATGACATCAGGAGGCCTTGCTCCACTGCACCCATATCCAGTAGTCCTCTCTCTCAATAATGTCCATAGCACATGCAAGATTTTAGTCTTATGTGACTTCTAAATGATCAATCTATATGCAAATCAGGATCATTGGACCCATAAATACTGATTTGGCCGTTTAATAATCAACAAATTCGCAAGTATGGTAATAAATCTTGTGACTTGCCCCAACTCCCTCATGTTATGCACATAACAAGAAGCCCATGGTATATATTACTCTTATAGTTGATACCTTCGATCAGTGAGGTGAGACAAAACCAAGTGCCTTCCCATTTCACTTAAATGGGCCCAGGTTGGGACTTACCTGTGATCAGTTAACAAAATATCAAATCATCAAAGCGATCCAGTCCGAGTGCACTTTCATGCTTCAAAACCCAAGTCAGTAGGCCAAAAGGCCACTCATAGAAGCTATTTTAGAGTTAATTTTTGATTCATTTGATTCCCCGTGCTCCTGCTGAGCTTCCATCTAGAGCTTTCAGTAAAAGAAGAGTTGCTTTAGCTGATCTTTTTGTTCCTATTATTAAAAGTCTCTTTTATCGAGAGAGGAATCAGAGGATAATGGTTATCTAAAGAACTATGTCACGCTTGCTAAAGTGAATCGCTGCTCTCGTTAACAAAGGCCTTCCCTTCAGATAAAGTAACGATAAAGGACACATGAGAAAAAAGCCTCGAGTCCTGGGGGCTTGGGGCTTCTTTTCTGTTACGAATGTTTTGGCTTTCTTTCTTTCTCTTTTTTTCTTTTTTTTGCAGTGTATGCTGTTCAGAAGACCTCGGTCTCTTTGTTTTATGTTGTAGTTTAGATGGGCTATGGATTGCTCTTTAAATAGACTAAATGATGAGTTATCTTGCGAAGCATGGCCTTGGGTAGTATGAGCTCTTTTGCTAGTTGGGGTGGTGTGGTGTGGTGGTGCTTTGATGAGATGCTGGCTATTATCATGATTCATGGTACTTGTTCCTCTTGCGGTGGGGCCACCTCATGATCATGACTTCCATAGGATCCAGTGATGGGTGTCTTTTTATGTCCACTTTGATTATACGGCATGCATTTGTACGTATGGTTGAATCAAAATTTTGACAGCATTGACTTCTGTGACAACTAAGCAAGCCGGATTTCTATTTACAACTCGCTGTTTATTTGCAATCCATAAAATATAAGTTCTCTTTTGCTCTGTGATTCCAAGAAGAATCATTGTACAGGTCCAACAGCAACTAGGAGAGAGGAAAATCTAAGAGATGCTTCATCACTTAATGTAATTCTTTTTCTTTTCTTGAATCTCTCAAGACAAGAACACTTTTCTTTTAGGAATTGAGGAGCAACATTGGTTTGCCTTGAATGCTTAACTTACAAATGAATGCGCAAGTATCCCTTTCCTTTGCCCTTTAAATTGATATCAGTGACAAACTGCACAACTACCTAAGTAGCTTAAAGAGATGTGCCAACTATAAAGTAATAATAATAATAATAATAATAATAATAATAATAATAATAATAATAATAATAATAATAATAATAATAATAATAATAATAATAATAATAATAAAAGTGTTTCTTATGGTTTCCTTGCGTACTTTGATATTTTGATTTTTCATACCTTTATACTAATATTATTTTTCTAATTCTAAGAGAGATGTCACTCTGATTTTTTTTTTTTTTTATATATTGGTTATAATATATTGTTGCACCATAGTGTACTCCGATAAAACCTTGAACAAGTACAGCAAGGGTAACAAAATTTGTTTGATAAAATTAATGTGTAAAATCTTTTGTATGCTTATAGTTATAGTTACATGTAAGATATATGGATGATGACAACATGAAGCATTCTGTCCTTTCTTTAAAAATTATATTTTTGTCTTTTCTTAAAATAATGTCATATATTTTGTCTTTTTCTTAAGAAAATACTGAACTTTTTGTCCTCTATGGTGCGGAATACACAAGCTCTAATGTATTTCTACTATTTAAAATAAATATTTAATTATTTAAATAAATAATTTAAATGTGAAGATCTTATATATTTTCATGTCACATACCTATCCTACTTTCTTCTATCAGTTGCACTTTGCTAATTACCCATCTTGAATAATTTACCCTAGCCAATATCTACCGCAGCGCATATATGATACGTAATGCCAACCATGAGAGCACTCCCATGCATAAAAGGATAAATTAGTTTTTATAAAAGAAAAGTAATATTCATTGAAATTCTAATTTATGGTGAAGGCAGAATTGCTACCAAACTTTTTATAATTTTATTTAAAAAATATACTTAACATGCTCTGCTTGCCAAATACAAGTCCCAAAGCATCGTATACATAGTGATTAATATCATAATAAAGAGAGAAAAATTGATTTGATTTGGATCATCACTCAAATTTGATCAATTTTAGATTTGATCCATGAGTTTTATATCAACAATCAAAATCATTATATATAATTTATTATCTTTAAAAGAATTAAATGTAAAAAATTAAATAATTTGAAAACTTATAGTTTATATATCAAGTGGTTAAAAAAATAATTATTTTAAATAATATAAAATAAAGATATATACATATATAGAAAGAGAGAAAGCGAAGATAGACTTGGCTTCATTCTAATATAGGTAAGTTTAAAATTTGATTATCTTTTTTATTTTTGAATCATCACGAGTATCAAAATCATCTTATTTTTTTATTTTTAAAATTTATGAACGATATGGATCAAAAGATAGAGAAGATGATTGAATCTAAACTTGACTATTTAAAAGTAGCTAAGTTTATTTCTATCTCTTTATATATATTTATTTTATTTCTTGATACATTGATTCTCAATCTCTAAATCATATTAGTGGATAAACATTTCAGAAGTAATACCATGTTAGTGTATAAACAATTTCAAAAGTAATGGATCACAAACTTCAGTTTTGATATGAAATTTTTATTATATAAATATAAATATAAATATGATTGGGTATAAATAGAGATTATCTTGAGTGTGGCTAGTAATCGAGTGGTAAGTAATAATTAAGAACCATTTGGTTTGTACTGTTGATTAATCCTAAGAAAGAAAACGAGCGTCCTGGTAAGTGAAAACGTGTCCTACTCCGGCATCCATGAGGCGAGGTGACAGCAAGTTCAGCCCCCTTGGCCCAGCTTTCCAATTTTACCCCTTCCCACCGCCTATAAAACCTTTCTACCCTTTTACCCCCTCCGTCACTCCAAGATTTACGTGACCGCCGCTCGCGCTGCCATCATCGAAGCAGCGGACCCTTTGCTCTTTTTTTCCTCCCATAAAATCCCCCCACAAGCCCCACCCTCCGATACGAACCCCAAGATCCCTTCCTTCCCCTCCTTTTCATTCTATTCTCCGATCGGAGCGGCGGCGGAGCGATGGCGACGGCGGCAGCGGCCCTGTGGCAGCCCCAGGAGGAGGGGCTCCGCGAGATCTGCGGCCTCTTGGAGCAACACATCTCCCCTCACTCCGATCAGCCCCGGATTTGGCAGCAGCTCCAGCACTACAGCCAGTTCCCCGATTTCAACAACTATCTCGTTTTCATCCTTGCCCACGCCCAGGTCTTCTCTTTCGCTTCTTCTCCCTCTTCTCCTCGCCCTTATTTATTTTTTCTTAGACATCTGGTTGATTTTTAAGCTTGATTTGATCATGATGTAAATCGACAGTCTTTCTGATTATTTTCGTGGAAGAGTGTGTAAGGTTTATGGGTGTCACGTGATGATTCTTTGTTTTTTTTTTTTTTGCCATATGATCAGGAAAAAAGAATTATATGATCCTGGTGGTTCATGATTGTTGCTTCATGATTGTTGATGGAAATAGATTTGTAGAATTCCTGTGATTGAGTTGCTTCATTGCCAATTCAAGCAGGCTAGCTTTTGCCAGTTCACCTGGAAAAATTGATTGTTGTGAAGCATATACTGGAAGGTCCACTGGTGAATGATGAAATTATATGAAAATAGGTCTATAGAATTCACATGGTTGAATTTTCAGTTTCCATGTTAGAGTATTTGTGGGTTTTAGTGTGTAGGTGGGTAATTGGTTGTGCGGCGAAACGCTGGGTGTACTGGCTTATATCAGCTGTTTCATGCTTACTCAGAGGAGCTTTCTTTTGCAAGACAACTGGAAAAACTTATACATGTGGAGCATATACTGGAAGATCTACTGGTGGTGGTACCATCCTGTTCGATATAGTTTCGATTGGTTTAGCTGATTTGGTGGCTTTAACCATAAACTGTTATTGGTACTATTGTCTAATTTATTCTTGCCATTCGTCTAACACTGATTAAAGATATCAAGAACCTGGAAGTAAGTAGAGTCAGGTGAAGTGAAGAACAAACTGAGGATGATAAGATTCATTAAAAGAACCAAAAACAGAAAACCGTTTCTTGATCAGTAGAGTGAAGAAGGCATAGACCTACCCTTTTATGGTTGTCATTCTTTTAGATGCATGCATATTTGTTATGGTAATTTTATTTTTTTCTCGGTGTCAAAGTGCTAAAGGGTATTGTGTTCTGATTTTCCTTTTCCCCCAATATTTGTATTGCAAATTGACTTTAAAGGAAATTTCATCACTTAAATTAGTTTTTTTAATTAGTCTGTGCACTTTTAAGTGTAGTTCTTGTGTATTAATGGATAGAATGTATTACTCATACTTCTTGTGGCAGATGAGGGAAATCAGTGATAATTAATCTATCTACTGGATGATGATTCATATTTTGATAGTCCTTTGAAAGCATTTTTTCCTTGTTATTAATTTATTGCAGATGGGTACATGACTTATTGAAGTAGTTATGCAAGGTTTCTGACAACAAGAACTGATGTCAACTCTATTATTTTTTCTAATTTTAGAAACCTTAAGCTGGATGTGGAGTATGGCTAGAGAGATTGGTGGTTATCTTGTGTCAGGATATGGGAGTGCTTATATATTTGCAATACATTGCTGACCCATACTTCAAGGAATTTTAATATCTTAAATCCTTACTTTTTATATCTTGGTCTTGGTTCAGTATTGAGCGTCAGTTAGTGCACATGCTTCCTGATTGCATTTTAAGTGGTAGATTAGAGGAAGTTAGTGGATGATTGTTAATTAGGTCAAGGACTTGCTGATCTAGGATCGGATCTTTTTCTTTACCCTTATGTTGGCTCAAGGCCAAAGGTAGAGTTTGGTTCAGATGGCTGACATGTTGAATATATGTCAAATTGATTGAAATTATGCATCTTTTGCACTTTAAAATGCAGGGCATGTATATTATTTTTAAGGAATTCTATTGTTCAATTCATGATTGTGATATAAGCATCTGTCGATGCACTACGTAAAATGAATCATCCTTGTGTTTACAAGTTCTAGGAGGAACAGGTGAATTTTCTAAATTTAGGTATGACCTATATATCTTGAATAAAGGGAAACTGCATTTTTCAACAGTGGTTGTAAACTCCTAAGTAAATGGACATGAAAGGTGATGGAGAGGCAGGTTCTACAGAGAATCAACTGAAGACATTTTAAGGAAGTAATGATGTGTCAATGAGCCAAATGAAATTGTTTGGTTCCTTTTGTGAGACATTGTTAGTTAAAAGCTGTTTAAGTTGTTGTAAGGTAGAGGGTTGGAATTTGATGTTATAATTTATATTCGAAAACATAGTCAATTGCTGAATGCCAAGTAGTTAAAATGTTTTCTGCAATGTTTGACACTTGAATACCAAAATCAAAAATCTACCATGCCAACTTGTATCGATCTGTACTGTACGTACCATAGCCATACCATACTGATAAGGTATTGGTATGGTATCAAGTCTCGATTCGATATGAATCAAGCCTATTCAACCAACCCATCCTAGTCTGAATCGATCTGTACTACTTAGTACTCAGTAGTTAAGAGTAAAAAAAGAATTGGCACCTTATCGGTACAAGGTACATATCGACCTGTACCGTACGAAAGTGGTAATGTACCAATATGGCTCTTGGTATCGGTTTTGCAGACCTTAACGAAAATAATTTATTATTTTGACGGTAAAGAGCTGAAGGTATTTGGATTCATCCAAGGTTTAAAGGATCTTGTTAAGTACCAATTGGATGGTATGAGGTATACCATATTAACGTGGTGAGGTACACGTATGATTTGGGGTCTTGTTATGCCTCACAATGTCGCATGTTATGAATATTGTACTGATTTCAATAATGTGTCGTGTGTTCATATGGGTGCATGTTGTATCATATTATTATTGGTAAACTACAAATTAAAGTATGGATACCAAAACTTAAGGGGTCGTTTGGTTGGGAGAAAAATATCCGTCCTCATTTTGCAACATTTGGTTAGAAGAGGAAGAAAAAATTGTATGTGGGGCTCACCCACTTCCCTCCTCTCATCAAAAAATAAATACTATAGGGGAAGTGGTATTTATTTTCCCACGCTTTTTTTTTCTTTCACTGAAAAATATTTTAACATCAAAAACCCAAAACTATTCCTCAATATTTTTTTTTAAAAATTTTCCTCCCATGTCCACGTCATAACCCATCAACCTTCTCTCGTTTAGAACCCTCATGCAGGTAAACTCTCATCCTAAATGCAACATATTATTATTATTATTTAATTATTATTACTTTATAATATTTTTAATTACTATTATTACTTTATATTATTTTTTAATATTTTAAATTATTTTTATTATTTTATATTCCTAACAACCAAAGATGTGATCATTGAGTCAATATATTATTTTTTTGATATAATATTCATCAACCAAACAATCAAAATAAATAAATTTCTTAAATGATCTATTTAATTTCCATGCAATCTTTATTCTAAAGGTATTATAGGCAAATTAACATTTTTCCATGCAAAATTACATCCAACCAAACATAAAAAATATTTTTAAAGCTATTTTCCTATACAAATTTTCTATCGACGAAATGTAGTAAAATTTATTTTTTTTGCAAAACTTTTCCTAGGAAAATGAGTCTTAGAAAAAATTTTTCTCAGAAAACTTTTCCTACAAAAATACCCAACGAGCCATAAGATATCGGCTTAAAGAAAGGTTTTTTGTACTGATCGATACTGGTTGTATCGTATTGTATCAGTAAAATACTGATAAGGTACCGAGTTTCGATTTAGTCGAGCTGAACCGTTTTGTACCATTCAATATCAACTCGTGCCATCCGGTGCTGACTGATATTATATTTAAGAGTGAGAAAAGAATGTGCATCCTATCTTGGTATGGGTGCATACAGTATCATATCAACTTGTATCATACTGAACTGATAATATACCGGTATGAATTTCGATATCAGTTTTGCTGACCTTGGTTTAAAGACTTGATCTTGCTTCTTATTCATTTGATTCAAATGAGTTTTCAATAATTTCATCAGTTCCAGTGCCAATATCAGCATTTTGAGTCAAGAGACTATAAAAATATCCCAAAAGATCTGATGAAATTTAGGAAAATATTATGTAGAAAAGCCAAAAACTAAATTAGACAACATTCTATAGGTATTTTAAATTGTTTGGGACCTTCGGATGCATTATTCTTGTGGTTTTCCACTATAACCATTTCAAAAATTTCTAAGAAAATGAAATTTAAAAATCATGTCTAGAATATATAATGTGATATTGTCTAAGATATTTGGACTCTATGATTGCTAAACCCTTGTCCCGTTTTCAAGGTCAGTCCCCGAAGGAAGAGTTTAATTAACTAAGGTTCTATGTTGCTGCTGATATCGATTAATTCTCCGAAACATGACCGGAGTTAAATTAACAATGGATTGCAGGTTTTGGTCAGTTTAACTACTTTCTATCTGTTTCAGCCGAAACTGACTAGTTTTGGTCCATTTCGATGGCTTCCACCAGTTTTGGCTGAAGCTGATTTTAAACTAGTCATGGATGCTTTTCAGTATTTACTATCATATTGGAGTTATTTATTTATCTCAAGAATATAGTGTCAATTCTCAGATATTTTCTCCTTTTTTCTCTTGATTTAAAAGAGAGGTAAACTATTCAAATAAACTTTGTTGACCTAAGGCTTTTGAAAACTTCCCCTATCCCGTACTTTGCGGATTGATGCAAAAACTAAGTAGAAGGCACCATCATTCATAATAATGACAAATATTTTTGTATAAAATAAATATAACATTTTGTAATTAGATTGATATGATTAAATAATCACTTAGCCTTAAATACGTGAGAGAGAATTTCCTAGATTCAATTTTTTTTTATGGATTCTACTTGAAAAATGAAGAAGAAAATTGAATACATCATAAACTAAAAAGCTTTATGATTGATAAACATAATGATTTTTTTTGGAAAGCTGAAGTTCAAGAAACAAATAATAATATACTATATATTTTATAACAATATGGAAAGTTGAAGTTCAAGAAACAAATAATAATACATTATATATTTTATAACAATATGTTCTGTAACTTCTGTGTGGTGTTGACTTCAGCCTAAAACCCTCAAAACTACACAAAAAATCTACATAAGCAAATTATTTTGAATAGTGTAATAATTTTTCTTGGTTTCTTTTGTTTTTAAATCTTTTCTTGAATTTTCCTGATTTTGATGATAGACTGGAACTGCTAAAATCTAAACTCTGCAAACCCAATTGAATCTGAAATCAAAATCGAGTTTTCAGACCTTGAAATTAGCTTCCCCTCGCAATACATAGAGAAAATACTCACTACTATTTAATGAAATGATGAAAAAACATAAAATTACCAAAAATAACCCAAATATATAACAAACTGGCTGCCAAGTTAGATTCATTTGAAATTGAGACTAGTCTTAGTCTCATGTTGGTACATGCAGAAATTGAAATGTTTCTATTTTGGTTTTGAAGTTTCGAGGGAAATCCATTACAAGAGCTTAAAAATGGGTTCGTATCTTGAGAAGCTTGTAGCTCTTATTTTCTTCTTATTTAGATCGAGCAATCTAGGTGGAGATAACTAAGAGAATGGATAAGTGTGAAAGTGAGCTGGATAATATATCTGTCTGGATCTGGTTCTTTGCCCTAATCTATCCAAATACGGATTAAAATAGTAATATCTGTTAAAGAAAAAAAAAAAAGAAAAACAGATATGGATATAGATTGACCAATATCTGATAAATATTTGAATATCTGATTCTGTTTGCAATTCTGTTAAGTGTTATATGCCTCTCATAAAGTCTCAAGAAAAGTAAGTGGCATCAATGTTTTCAAGGGATAATGATAACAAACTAACATATCTACATTGTTAAAAGATTTATTTCTTGGCCTGCTTGAAACCTGCATGCAATTGCCTCATTAGCTTAAGCCTGCCATATTCGCATGGGACTACATAAGAGTAGCCACTTGTGGTCTTACAATGTTAAAAAGGCTACACATGTGGTCATAAATGATAAGTAGGCTGCTTATGCAGCCATACAATACTAATTCTACTGCATATGTGTCCGCAAAGTGCTAAAAAAATCCATCTTTGTGGCCCAAATGTGTCCTGACTGCATATAGTAGTTACATAGAGGGAGGGTATGCAGCGCAGACAGGGGATCATATTAGCAAATGCAGCTGCATGTGGCCTTATGCCCCGCAAGTGAGGACATCATCAAATGTCTTTGGTTTGATTTACCTACACCATTGATGATATTTTTGCTTGGTGGATTGCATCATTAACTATCAGTATTTTGATCCAGAATACATAACTTAGCAAAACTATTAGGTTACATTGAATAAGTCGGGTGATTAAATGGATGCTATTTCATATTTGTTGTTTTTTGTATCAGTATTTGTTTGTTCTAGAAAAAATAATAAAAGAAAATTGAGAGGCATATATACTTTGAGTTAATAAAACATAAATGGGATAATTTTGTATCCATAAAATTTATCTATCTGATATAGATCTTCATGTATATTCATATTGTCAATATCCAATTTATACCTGAATCCATTTAAAACAAATATGGCTACAAATTTAGCATTGAATTATTATCTGAATCTGTATCTGTATTTTTATTTGCCAAATAAAAATATATATGATATGCGTACACTGATATGTGGTCTAGAGCTGATCCATTTTTATCCTCAGAATTGAGATGGGGAGCTAGAGGCATTTTTCTGCTAAAATCTGTTTCATGACTTCTGTGATTATTGTTGTGCTTGCTTTTTGTAAAGGTTTCCAATCAATCTGCTTCAGCTGAGGCTCAATCATTTATTAAGAATTTTATGAGTGCATCATTTAAGTGGTGATAATATTTGTAGATGATAGTGAGTGTGGAAAAGTCTAATATGATTATTTTGATATGAATTGGAGTTGTTTTTTCATGCTCCCTGCCACATAAGGATTCCTAAAGGAAGCCGGTATAGATTTTGTCATCACTTTTAGTTATCATTCCCATCTTCCAAGAATGTCAATGCACTGTTGATTTAGTGGCAAAAGCCATATTATCAACAAGGGAAATTATTAATATTGGATAATTTCTTCAACCAGCTTGGTGGGAGGTTGGAAATTGACAATGGGTCCATTACTGAAATCCACTTATGGCAATGGAAATTTTTAAGCCTTATTGTTTCATGCATGGGGTGCCATTGAGGGAGTGGATATGTACACAAAGCCCGGGATGATTGGCTATGTTTGCTGTTTCTACTCTCCAGTGAGTTGTGTGGCCTTTAGGCTCTTGACAATGGTTGTGAATTTTTATGTGTCTTCTCAAAGGACTTTATGTTTCATATTGTTTCCACTAACATGCAACATCTAAATTAATAATGGCAATTCGGTTTCCTTGTCAATTAATTACCTTATTTCGAAATAAAACACAGTTTAGCCTGATCTAATTTTGTTACAATTTTTATATTATTCAGTCTTTTGCAGTTCTCTTTTGAATGCTTTTGTCTTCATCTTATTTCTTTACCCCGCTAAGTGTTTGGGCATGGGTTTCATTATTGGCAAACTGGTGCCTATATGCAGTTTGCCATATTAAAAGATATCGTTGACAGTCGATTGTCTTCCATTTTTAAAACAAAACAGGGTAAATCATTGGAACTACGACAGGCTGCTGGGTTATTGTTGAAGAACAATCTCAGGGGGACTTTCAGTTCCTTGTCTCCTTTGCACCAGCAATATATTAAGTCAGAGTTGTTGCCATGTCTAGGGGCAACAGATAGGACCATCAGGTCTACAGTTGGAACGGTTATCAGTGTTCTTGTTCAATTAGGGCGAGTTATTGGCTGGCCAGAGCTGTTGCAAGCTCTCATTCATTGCTTGGAGAGTAATGACTTTAATCATATGGAAGGTGCTATGGATGCCATATACAAGGTAGATGCTTCTTCACCATATCTGTAGTTTGTGCTGTTTGTACTTCTTATAAGTAAGATTTTATGTTAGTAATGTTGTAGCTCTCGTTTGTTATTTTACATCTTTTCTCCTCCATCATACACAACTAAGAAACACTGACCTCAAAACAAAGTCTTGCATTTTTTGAATTCAGATTAGTGTGATTTCAAGGAACTCTACAGACAATTAAATCAACCTTTGGGCAAATATATGTGCTAGAGTACAACTATTGGTTAATGTTGATACCAATTTCTGAATGCCTGTCTAAAAAAAGATTCAAAGTTATGTATGCAAGTTAAAATGCATTAGCTATGATCTTGTATGGTATGGCCGGGCATGCAATTCATGATGGATCGGTGATGAACTTAGCTCTGCAGTGTCAAAAGCCCTTCCATGGCATGAAGACAAGTCCAGTTTAGCAACACTTTGTAATGACGTAGAAAAGGAGACACAAAATGGAGAATCATACAAAAAAGGGTGCATTTTTTACCTCGGGGTGGGGGTGGGTGGAGAATGCTATGGGATGGAGAATACTGTAGGAAACTCACATCTTATGCAACATAGAACTTAGGTATCTTCAACTTGTGCTATAGACATAAGTGGTGGTGTTACATTCTGTAAAAGTTTGTAAGAAGGAATTCTTAGATATTGGAATGATTTAACACTTGGACACGCACAAGATCCCATTGCTAGTGTTTGTTTTTGCGAAATCCCATACGAAGAGGAGAAGAATCCCTTAATTCTTACCAAACTGCAAAAGCTATTCTGTTATGATTGCAAAATTCTAGCTAAGCCTCGTTGTACAACTATATCTATAGGGAACAGCCTAAGAAGGGTCATAATGAGGACCAATACCATTTAAAACTGATTATCTGGAATATCTGAAGAGATTTAGACTTTTAGTGACCTTAGCTATGATTTTTCTCTTCAATTTGTCATGGCAGATTTGTGAGGACATTCCAGAAGAGCTTGATATTGATGTTCCTGGATTATCTGAACGCCCAATCAACATTTTAATGCCAAGATTATTGCAGGTGATTTGATTATCTGAAAATTTAATTATTTAATAGCTAAAATGCCCTCTGTAATTGAAATATATAATTTATGAGATTAGAGGTTGAATAATCCTTTCTTTTTCTAGAGGTTGAATAATCCTTTCTTTTTCTGGGTTCAGTTTTTCCAGTCTCCACATGCTGTACTCAGAAAGCTATCTCTGGGTTCTATTAATCAGTTTATTGTGGTGATGCCTGCAGTAAGTGAATCTGACATCTTGTTTTCACATTTAGCAATTGAAACTTTGTGTTATGTTTGACACATACTACCAATCATTGTGCAGGCCTTGTTTATGTCCATGGATCAATACCTTCAGGGTTTGTTTGTTCTTGCCCATGATTCGTCTGCAGATGTGCGGAAATTGGTCTGTAGTTTTTTCAGTCCTAAACTTTGTGAAAATCTCATTTGTAAAAATTATATGCCATAATTACTCACTTTCAGTTTTTAAATAGCTGTTGCTATTAGAAATCCCTGAAAGCTAGAGATGATTATGGGACTGTCAATCATTTTCATGCATGTCAGATGACCAGCACTAGTGCCTCTATAAGTGAAACTCATGCTTGTTTGGTGTTTAGCATTTATCATTTGGTTGTCTTTTTCGTTGAAACTATTCTGTCATGATTTAGAGCTTCTTTGTACTTTAAACTTTGTGATGATCATTCCTTAATTGTTATTTTTTTATCATGATACGTAGGTTTGTACTGCATTTGTTCAGCTAATTGAAGTCCGGCCATCCTTCTTGGAGGTAGGTACAATGGATCCATTTTTTCTCCCATTCTCTGTTGTTGTTCTACTTTTATTTTGTTTTTGTGTTTCACAATTATCGTGTCTAGCTAGTTTTTTTTGGAAGGAAGTGATAAAATTGAGCAAATATGGGAGAAAGTGATAAAGAAAGATTTGAAATCTTTACATCTTACTGAAAATATGATTCAAAATCAAACAGAATGGAGAAAAAAAGATTCATGTAGCCGACTTCAACTAGTTTGGAATTAAGGCTGTGTTGTTGTTCTTATTGTTGTATCTTGCTAGTTTTTTTACTTTTCTTGGTTTGTACCTCATATTTGATCCTCTTTTTCAATATCTGATGACTGGGCTTGTACATCCTAATTGAGATCTGCAAGTAGCTGCATAGGCCCACCTGTGCATTATGCTAACTTACTAGATCATCATGATTATTTAACTATCCTGAAATTCTTTTCTTTTTTAATTGACATTTGACCTTTATATTGCAGCCGCATTTGAGAAATGTGATTGAATACATCTTGCAAGCTAATAAGGATCCTGATGATGAGGTTGCTTTGGAGGCTTGTGAATTTTGGTAAATGCTTGGCAACAATGTCATGCCATGATTATAAGTTCTCAAAATACGTGTGATTGATTAGCAGTTTGATATTTGTAATTTTCGTGGTTATCTATAAGTCATTAAATACAAACTTTCAGTTTCAGCTGGGGTATGGTATGGTTTTTAGTGATAATGAGATGTTTGTTGTGCAACAAGGTTTTTGGAATGGTGAACTGGTACCAAACTAGGAGCATGCTAGTGGTTCGGGTTAGTTTGCTCTTTTTTGCAATTTTTTTCATAGTTTTCTTTTTTTTTTTTTTTAATGTGGTATATGAGGCTAGGAGTCTCCCATGAGCTCTTATCCTCTTTTTTCTTTTTAAAATGCGATCCTCTCTTTTCTTTACCTTTTTTTTTTTATTATTCACTTAAGATTTCTTATGGAAATAAAGGAAATACTCTCCATTTGAATTTAACAAAAATATAAAAAAAATCAAATTCCTTAAGAATAAAAAGTCAACTCCTCTTTCAAAAACAAATTAGAAGAATTTATCAAGTTAGGATTTTTTTTTTGACTTTAGATAAAAATATCAAAAAATCAATTTAACTTGGAAATAATGAGAAAATACCAAAAAAAAATCATCTTAAAATACAATTTGTAAACCTTTGATCAACATTTAGTCAAACTTATTAGGTTTTCAGATTTAAACATGATCATAATAATAGTGAACTTTACACTTGCCTATGCTAACTCGATTCACATCTCATTAAAACAATAAAATTAAACTTGTTATAAAATTCTAAGGTTAAAACGTATTTTTTAGGGTCCAGACTATGACATGCCACAAGATCAGAGGTTCCCCTATTAAGAAAACTACTCCAACCTCTAGTCTAGTGATACATCACAGTTTGGACCCTAAGAAATATATTTTAACCTTAAAATTTTATGGTAAGTTTAATTTTATTGTTTTGATGAGCTGTGGATTAAGTTGGCATAGGTCAGTGTGAGGTTTATTGTTATTATGATTCTGTCTAAGCTTGAAAACTTTGTATGTTTAATCAAGTGCTGATCAAAGCTTTAAAAATTATATTTTAAAATAACTTTTTTTTGATATTTTATTTTTTTCATCATTTCTAAGTTAAATTGATTTTCTAGGATTTTTATTTGAAGTGAAAATATTCTAACTTGATATTTGCGAAACCGGAATTTTCTAAAATTCTTTGATTTTATTTTTGAGATAAAAAGTTGACTTACCCTTAAGAAAAAAAGAGAGGAAGGGTTGACTTTTTATTCTTAAGCAATTTAATTTTTTTTGATATTTTTGTTGAATTTAAAAGGGGGATATTTTCCTTATTTTCATGAGAAATCTTAAGTAAATGGAAAAGAAAAGAATAGAGAAGAGAGGATAACATTTATTTAAGAGAGGAAAAAATATATGAGCTCATATGAACCCATAGGCCACCTAGCATACCCCTCCATCCATTGCACCTCTGAACCGAATCGAACCAGGTGGTTCAGTATAGCTTGCACTGGTTGGACCAGCTTGGGGGTAGAACCAAACCAAAACTAGAATTTGAACCAATTCCTGTTCAGTTTGGTTTGGTTTTATCTTCCATGTTGTATATTGAAAGCTTAAAAAAAAAGGGAGGCATGTTTTGTAGTGCTTTCGACGCTCAATTATGGTTATCTGACATTTTTGAATGCCTATTTTGAAGTTGGATGAAAAGGGGACCTTATACAATATTTATTACATTTAGTTTAGTAATATAGAATAATAAAAATTATTTTATTTAAAATTTGCGGTAAAAGGGCATGATATATGTTAAGCCAAAGTCCTTAAATTTGTATTCAATTGATTCTTATTCCACTTTTTTTGCTAATATTTTAATGGCAAAATCATGCTTAAGAATTCTTACAATTGTTATAACCTTTTTCTGATATATACTGGTCTGTTAATTTTGCAAAATTTAGCATCTCTCTTTAGATCATTGTTTGGGATATATTGATAGTTCTTCTAGATATACCTATGTTCTTTAGTTTCAATATTTTTACTTAAATCATTTGCAGTATGCTTTTGACTTTTGGGACCTGCGCACATGTTCTTGAAAATATAGTGCCATGGATTTATCAGCATTATCTGATTTAACTGTAGGAGTTACACAAGGAGATATCAAATAGTGTTCATAAAAATTGTCTTAGAGTCGTCAAGTTACAATATTAGTCTCCTTTATTTTTTAGCCCCTTCATTATGCAAAGGTTTTCTTTTAATAGGACTAGTCTCCGGCATGTGCCATGCATGTGAAGTTACGTTCATTGAGACTCTTAAAGCATGTCAAAGCATATACATCAAGGCTTTTAAAAATATGAATGCTAATAATCTATTTTCTCAACATGTTTATACGTTAGAAGTGTTAATCTTATTCATTAGTTAGGAAGTCCAAGAGGAGCAGTTCTTGGGAGAGTGTTCGAGTATCCAAAACTCTTTTTAGATATTTTTCTATTTTTAAAAACTAAATTTTTAAGGAAAAATTTAAGTTGGTTAAGATATGGATTAGATTGGGATTTGAGAACAGTCCAGAAAGCCTAAAAAAATTGGGAGGGAAAGCTTATTTTTTTCCTTATCTAAGGGTTTCTAAAACTCTTTTAAATATTTTATTTTTATTCCTAAAATTTAATTTTTTAAAGAAAAATTTGAGTCAGTCGAGATGTTGATCTTTTGGGATTTTGAGTAAAAAGAAATAGTCATGATTTTCTAAAGAATCTAGGAGAGATTATTTTATTTTTATTTTTATTTGGTTGATTGCTTCTTGTTTCACTAGGTTCTATCCCCTCATGTGAGATTATGTGGATGTATGTTGAATGAACAACTGATGGTTAATCATGCAAAAGTTTCCACTATATATGAGTAAAAGATATACTGTCAGTTCCATTTTGAGTTTTTTTTTTTTTTTTTTTTTTTTTTTTTTAAGTCAACATCTTGGTCATCTCAATTGTGACCAATATCAAGATGTATACAAAAACCAAAGTATCAAAATATCAGTTGATGAGGGGTGGAAAGATCTGCTAAGATTCTGTGCCTTTATTTTCCTAAATTAAAGAAATTAATTTAAGATACCAAACAAAATGATGAAGTAATATTGGCCAAAACATAGGCAACAAGTCAATCTGTTGGCCAATTTCTCAAAATATTTAGGAATATATCAGGTTGACATGTTATAAGTCACTATATATGTAGGCTTTTGTGTCTATATAAGTGTGCACATATGCTTGCATCTATATGTAGATATCTACAGATCATATTTGTTTGTGCCTGATCAGTATGTCAGCCGTGATGAAAATATTGGCTTCATTGATTGATTCTCCATGTTTGTGATTTTGGACAGCTAAAATTATCCAGCCTTATCCATCTCTACTATTTAGAGTCAGCTTTGCAGATTCTCATTCTCCAAGTATTTCTATTTAGGGCCAACCTTGATATTATTTTAAGCTTCTTAATATCCTTCCTCACAACTTCCATCTATGTCATGCTAAATCCTCTTCTTCTTCTACAAGCTTCAGCAGGTACCTCTCCTTATTAGAAACCTCCTTCCTTCCAATCTTTCTTGTACATTCTCTATCCATCACTCTGTCCTTAATTTGTGCAACTTCTATGGCTTTTACAATATATTCATTTCTCAATCTCAGTTCTAGTTTTACTTTTACAATTGTACTGCACATCCACCTTAACAATCTGATTTTGTCCACACTCAAATTGTTGTTTTGAGAGCACTTTGCTGCCCAATATTCTAAACCACACAACATTTTAGGCCTTATTTTTGCTCCAGAGGATTTTTCTTGAAGTCTCCAAGGTATGCACATCCAAGGTATGCATTGATCACGTAATATCCAAAGGCACCTCTTCGCTTGATATAACCAGCTGTAGTTCTGTTATATCATAGATATGTTCATCCATCTCATTATTTTGCATGATTGATTCTAAATAATGAAACTGATCAAATGTGTGATATCTATTATAGATCAATTGTTATTGGGAGCATACCTTCATTTCCCTTCTCAATAAAATGACATTTCTTGTACAATGTACGTTTTTTTGCTGATCTTTAAGCCTTTACTTTTGAAGCTTTTTTTCCATAAATCCAATTTAGTATTTAATTTGCCTTTTTATTGATCAACGCTGTATCATTTGCAAATAAACACACATCATTGATACATCTTTAGTTGGGGAATGAATCAGCATGAGCTGGATTTTTTGAGGGACACATCAAGAGAGAATTTGATATGGTTTAGATAATGTGTGGTTGGTAACAAGGATCGGTTTTTAGCAACCCAATTTTTGTTTTAAAAACTGTTCTTTATTGGCAGAATGAACAAAAATTGGTTCAGCAACAAAAAAAAATCACAAAATCGTTCAAACTTGATAATAAACTATCCAATTTAAGATCCAAATTGTTGAATATGATCTATGCTATAAGCAAATGTCAAGAAAAAGAACTCATGTTTTAGTGGTCTATAACATAATCATCAAGTAAGTGTCAAAATGGATGGTTTTAATGACATGATACTATGTTTTACTATGATCTAATTACTAAATCCTAGTGAATTTAAATCTACCAACGTTTTAAGATGCGCAGATTATGATTTATAAAGTGGATTTTTGATTTGTATGCCCTATTATATATTTTACCATAATCCATAATAATGCAATTGATACTATTTATTTTTGCACTAACTTTATACATACGTTAGAGGCCACCAAAATATATGAATTTTGTTTATAGGCATTTGTTACAGTGAAGATCGTATTCAACAGTTTGGATCTTTATGTTGGATAACCTATTGTCCATTTTAAAATTGTTAACTTCTTTTAAGTATGTAGTCCATCTACATACATACATACAATATTTAATAAGAGTAAGCAATTGTAATTGTAGTTTTCTTGCTATCTGCAATATCATAAGTGGCTAATCTTGAATGTGGCCTAATGCATCAGGTCAGCATATTGTGATGCTAATTTGCCTCTTGATGGCTTAAGAGAGTTTTTGCCTCGCCTGATTCCGGTATTTCTTATGCCCTGTTTAGCACTTAACCACATGGTTTTGCACCTTGTTATAATGCATATTGCTTTTTATCGAAACACCTGTAGGTTTTGATGTCAAATATGGTGTATGCTGACGATGATGAGTCACTTGTTGATGCAGAGGTATGCCATTCTTTTTACAAGTTTGACTTGCTTGTGGTTCTTGCATACTACTATTGTTTTTTAATTCTTTTTCGAAGTTAAACTTGTTCTGATGCATATGGTTTTTGTTTCCTTACAGAATGATGAATCTATTCCAGATAAGGATCAGGTTTTTTATTTTCCTTTACACTAGATGTTTTGCTCATTGAGTGTATTTATTTATCTTTTTATTGCTTGGGAATTATTTAGAAAGCACCTTGATCAACAGGATTTGAAGCCTCGTTTCCATTCATCACGATTACATGGATCTGATTATGGAGAAGAAGATGTATGTACTTAGGATACCATTTCCTGTTTCCTGATCTATATTTTCTGCTTGAGTTTGCAGTTAGTTTCACCACTTACACAACTTTGTAACCACCAACTCTGAGCTTCTTCTGCTTCTGTGTTCTTGATTCCTGCCATCTACAGGATGATGACACTGTCAATGTTTGGAATTTACGGAAATGCAGTGCTGCTGGACTGGATGTTGTTTCAAATGTATTTGGTGATGAGATTCTTTCTACTTTGATGCCTTTAATTCAGGTAAGTCTTGTTCTTGTGAAAATGTATATACTTATAGTTACAATGGTAAAAAGTGTGATCAGTTGCTGTAATATCAAAATGGCATAAGTATCTTTACGCACCTATTTTTATTACTTGACGTTTCTGTTTTGATTGTGGTAGTGAAAGTTTTCACAGGTCAAACTTAAGTTTAAATTATCCTTTGTGCTAGAGTCAGAATTTTCTTGCACTACATATAACTGATTTCAGTCCTAATATCTGAAGAAATCCTTTTAACTGCATACTACATTTTAGCCAAATTCTTTACCTTCCCTTGTGCATGCGCAGGCTGCTTTTGTCACCTTGTTTATGTGGTTTGTTTTCTGTCTGCAATCTTCTCTTCAGTGGCTTCAAACCACTGCAGAACATAACCTGACTGGAAGCAAAGGAAATCCATTAAAATGTTAGTTTTCCTTGATGACTAGCTGACACCATGCTCAAATATAACAAAGGAGACTTGAATAATACTTCAGACCTGAATAACTGTATGAATTATAAAATGGGACAGAAAACAATGAGTATTCATGACTTGTTACGAAGAGGTATGGACTTTAAATGATTGAAAGTATTTCTTTATTTAAACCTTGTAGATGATGAAGTGTGATTCAATGACCTAGTGTCTGCCCAATGTGGTCTAGTGTTTGCTAGTTTCAAATACCTGATGGCCCTTAAAAGGAGGAATCCATGAAGAAAGGTTCAGAAAGTCAACCCAAATTGTTGGGTCAAGGCTTCTGGCTATGATTGTAAACACGTTATAGGTTCTAACTTCTAAGACTTGATCGCAGGTGTACCTTGTACAACTTATCTCCAAATTCTGATATGTTCTCCTTTCTGAAGTTGTCCAGAGTAGTGTGATATAAGACGTTTTGCTTCAAATAATCTGATCTTTAAATATTCCTGCGTGCAGCTTTGAAGATGAGATACAGAACTTATAAGCTGTTCAGACAATATTTGGTTCCTTAGAGAGATGTAGCAACAGCCTGTTTTGATTCTTATTTGATATTACGTTTAACAAAATTAACAAGAAATAGTCTGTTTTGATTCTTATTTGATATTATGTTTAACAAAATTAACAAGAACCATGCTGAAATAGGGGATTACTTGGAAAAGAGCAGGTGCAAATATCTCTTATGTTACTACTTTTAATGTTATAGCGACGGCAAAGGGACTTGGACAGCTAATACGTGGCACATCAAACTGGCAAGGCTAATAATTTGAAAGTCTTAAGTCTTAAATTATTTGTGTACATTCCTTGTCTTAGCAGTTTTAATAGATTATTTATTATTACCAATCCTAGTGGTGCTAAAAATTTGGACCACATCAAACTAAAACACCTTAATCCTATGGCTCAAATCCCATGGGATGAGGGTGCCTTGGTTTTCCCATGGAAAGGGGAGATGCCATGTCCCCACCTGTTTGAACATTTGGAATGGTGGGACATCTCAAGATAGGTGTTAACTCAATGTTTTAGGTCACATACAACAGATAAATGTTTTATTAAGAGCTGAAATGTCAACTTTGCTCCTCATAAGTCAGAAAAACCGTGAGTTGAATGACTTTTAATGAGCTTTTGGGATAGATGAACCCCTTCTTCACTTCATCCTTGACTCTGTGTCCATCCTTGTTCCCCTTCTCTTTCTACACCACCACCATCTCCCTCCCTACTTCCCTATCTCTGTCCCTCTATTCCCCCTCACTCCCTTCTACTTTTTCCATCTCCTTGTTGGATCTATGATGCTGCCGCTGCCACCCCCTCTACATCTCTCTCCCCTTCGACGCTCATGAAGGATGCCAGTTGCCAGATCTTGTACTCCACCACACCTTGATCATTGCCCTCCTTACCCACCCTCTCCTTGTCTTTCTCTTCCCATGCTTCATGACAATGGGATTCACCCTCGTTGTATCTTAGAAATGGTGGTATGGAGTGGAACAACAAGGCCATGTTCGTTTTGCCCATGGTTTGGTTGTTTCTTGGGTGGGACCATAGTGGGATAGGCAGGGCATCCATGTGGGGTAAGATTGGAGTTCCGTCCTGATCTAGGTCTTGGTTCCTTAAGAGACAGGTTGAGATGTGCAGGACACCCCCATCCCTACTAGATTTTAATGTTGCCTTGATCACAATACTATTAAATGGCATGCTTACAGGAAAAAGAAAAATGAAAAAAGAAAAATAAATAGAGTAATTAATTATGGAATAAATTCATTATCGTGTTACACCTCTTAACTTTGTAGCACTTTTGACCTCTAACATTAGTATCTGTCCAAGGGCCATGCAAAATCACTTGCAGACATTGGAAATTTATTTTCCAAGCCAAACAAGTATAAGATCATTGAGGTCAAATACCCAGGTGAATTGTTGTTTATACTGGATTTCAACTTTTGATTAGGTGGATCACTGAGTCTGTTTGAATGGAGCATGGAATACTGTATATAGGCACAGCCTGTCTTGGGAAATTACATCTTTGTCTTGATTTATGTCTGGGAAATATGAATTTCCATCGAGTAAAATTTTGTAAGTGTTCCCTTTCTACATACACATACTCCCTCTTTTCTCTCTGAAATAAACATTTTTATAAGTACTAAGTCAAAAGCACAAATGATATACTGGTTGATGGGATTGTAGCTGTTCATCCAATATTTCCTCCATCTGTGAGCAGTCTTTAAGTGATTATTTTGTTTATGCTGCCCTTCTTTATACATTTGTCCACTTTCATTTTTTCGGAGGGAAGTTTGAAGACGATTAAATCAGAAGGATGAGTGCATTTGTCTATTCACATTAGAAAGCCAAAAAAAAAAAAAAATACTGGTTGATAGGCTTATATCAGGTGATCAAATAATAATGTCTTCATTGTCATCAGTCATGTGCATTACTTATAAGGTTTTAAATCCTGTGGAGAAGGGCTGTACTAGTTTTTCCATGACATGGGATGGCCAGCCATCCCACTCCGTCCTGACAATTGGGATGGATGATGTCTCAAGATGGGCTGATTAGGATGGTGGACTATAACGGAATGGTCCCTTCTTGATACTTAGAATGGTAACCTGTCCCAATATCCTATAAGATATCCCGTTAGGATTTGAAATTATTTTTATGCTAGTCATAAAGTCAGGTAATCATTTAATGCTACGTGAAATACTCCATTAGTTGATGATATCATATTCTTCTTTCAAATATCAATCATATCATTTTATATATTGCACATGCTGGGGTCAGGTTTGTTTGATGGGATCAAAACTATCCATCAAATACCGTTTTGGTTGATGGAATCATAATTGTCTATTAGTCTTCTGAGTTGCTCACATGCATCCATGTACCAAACAATTTTCCATCCTTTTCGCACATTCATAGCATTTTTTTTAAACACTAGCCTTTCTGTAAATTTATAGACTAGTATGATTATTTGAGTTAGGCTGGAATCTTTTGAGAACGTTTGGCTCCAAATGCTTCCTAGTGGAAACCAATAAAGATCCTCTTAAAAGGAAAATCAGCATTGTTGGTCATGATTTAATTCCATGCTGTCGGTCTTGATCTAAATGTTTTAGAACATGTGCAAATTAAATTTCAGCTAAGTTACAATTTTCTAAGCTATAAATCAGACTAAAACATAATATTATACAGTTGAAATTGTTAAATATTATATTCATTTGATGTATTAGTGGAAAAAAAAAGCTCAAAATTTCATGATATTTCAACTAGAAAGCACTTGGAACCCAATGCTCTCGAAGGTATTCCAGCCTAACTCCTGATTATCTAACCTGAAAATTACATCATACAACTTGTATTTAGGTGGTGTATCAGCTACATACCTGAGAGCTAGTGCTCTAGTAGCAGCCCATTTCTAATTCATCGACATGTTCTTAAATTGTTTTAACTTTTGCAGCAAAAGCTAGCAATTATGAATGATTCTGCGTGGAAGGAGAGGGAGGCTGCTGTTTTGGCAATTGGTGCTATAGCTGAAGGATGCTATAATGGACTTTACCCTCACCTTCCTGAGGTATCTCTCTGACAATACTTGTACGTGAAAAGATGAGCATCTGAGCACTGCCAAATTTATATAGTTCTAATAAGCAAGCAATCATTCCATATGAAACATGATTTACTCTTCATTTGAAGGAAATTATTATTATAAATTAATATGGCACATAAGCCTTTCTCTGACTACAGAAGTCTAGATTATGTCAATAAAATGCAATCAGCTAAGGGAATGTGCTTATCTCCAACATCGGAAATTCCTGCTAAGTGAGTGGCATAAAATTAAAACAAGGGGCAAGAAGAAAATGAAAACACTGTCAAACCACCCTTCAACCCTAGTCTGGTGCTGATACTTCTGACAGCCAGTTGATCTGTTTACCCCTTTGGTGGTACTCTGTAAATATGGTTATCTTCTATAAAGCCTGCCTTTTTATTATCAATTGGACATTTGCTTGTGTACTTTACATAGCATACAATAAATGTGTGAAGCATTTGTCCCTAGTTCTTTGGTGGTACTATTACATAGTTTATTTATAGATCAACCAATGCCAAATGGTGAAGGTGGATGGCATTGGTAGGTAGTGGACTGGCATGACTAAGGAAGGTAAAAGCACAATATGTATTTATGCCATTCAGTTCATTAGGCCAAAATTAAAAAATCGAAGATCATTGTTGAATTATTCCCTGCTTTCTATGCCTTGTTGAATATTCCTTTCTGCTTTCTATTTATAAAGACCAAAAGAGAGCTTGGGCGACTATTTCTAAACTGTCAATTTTTTTTTTTTAAACAAAAATTGTTTTAATACTGTGAATAAGCTCAATATGCTGATGATTAGTGTGAAGACATTTGAAGTGGCATGCTCAACAATCGTCTTCATTTGCGAAGAAGGAACATTTGCCCATCCAACATCAACCCTACTCATTCACTTGATCATGTGCGGGAACCCACTTATGAAATCTAGCATGGAAGCTAGAACTATAAAATGCTACCATCATTGGCATTTTTGTGGAGGAAGCTTGTCAAAATGATTTAATGTCTTCTGCTGCTTTTGCTTTCAGTTCAAAACTTGTTCTCTTGTTTACCATACGTGTTAATTAATTAGTCCATGGCTTTGCTCTCTCCATTATCGTTAATCTTTGAGGTGTACTTTTCAGTAATTGCTGGGCTGCTTGTATTTTGTTTGCAGATTATTGCATTCCTTATACCACTTCTGGATGATAAATTTCCTCTCATACGGAGTATCACCTGTTGGACACTTTCTCGTTTTAGCAAGTATATTGTTCAGGTGAACATAAGTTGCACTAGAATGGATTGCCTGATGTACCTTGTGTGCTCCATTATAATGTCTATTTCTTAATTTTCATTTGCGACCTTGGGAAAGCTGTTTAAGCATGCCTTTGTCATGCCTCTTTTACTTACTTGACGGATAAAACAAGCTTCTGATCAGCCTATTCTATTTTCTATGTTCAAGGAAAATATCATCTATTAGTGCTTATTTTTCTTTTTGACATTCTATAGTTGTAAATAGACCACTGGTATGTGATCAAATGAAATCATTTTCCTATTAGACAAGAAGTCAATTTACAAATGTTTAAGTTGCAGAATGCTTTTGTTAGTTTTTCCATCATCATTCTTCATGATGCACAGTTCCACGGTGCTTCATGTGCATTTGCCCTGTCGATAACATCCTTTATCATCTTCCTCAGCTTTTGCACCAAGCAATTTGTCCCTAACAGTATGCACCCTTTTAAAGCTTTCACCTTTATACTATGCACTGGGACATTCTTTCGGTCATTCAGTCCATTTCCAAAATTATACCTTTGGTTCAAGATCAATTAACAACATATTTAAAAGATTTATACAGATTTTTTTAGCTTATTTCAGAATTCCTCCTTATCAATAAGTTTTTATTTTCTAACACAACACTATGCTTTTCCTTTAAATGTCTCAAGTTGTTTTCTTTCAAATTCGATAACAAACTTCTTCAAGAATTGCCGAACTTTTTGTCGCACCTCTTATTTGTAGCCAAAAGGAACTTTGGGAAACTTGAAGAACATCCATTGTCTCGAGGAAATAGTTTTGAGTGGGTATTCTTATGAACAGGGGGCTCTATTCAGGTTTTTATTCTGACAAAGTGATGTCATGAAATGTAGTTTGTTTTTTGATTATTCACAGCTCTACATTTGATGTCTGACTCCATATGTCGTATTGTAGAATAGGCTGATCTGTATCTATGATGCTTTTGTATGCCAAAAGCTGATGATTGTGGGTGATGCTAGGCACCTCACAAACTCACTATGATAGATGGTTCCTATAAAATGCCAATGACGTACAAGCTTTTGGTTTTGGATGTGACTGTAGCTTGATGTGTTTGAGATACAAATAGTATAAGGAGAAACCAAAGAAACTTAGAATAGGTATTTATCTTGAATTGTATTCTCCAAAATACCCTCCTGCCATGTTTGTTTGTGGAAATGGGTATGAATTCCCATTATTTGTCTATTCTCCTGCATGAAAATTCATTTGGACACATGAATTATTTAGCATCTGATTCCTATAAACAGGAGTAAAATCATACCCAAGGGGGCCTTTGGTATTGGTTTCCCTGAAGTTGGATTTGTGTCTGAGTAGAAGTAAAAAAGAGACTTTCTTTTATTAATATAAATTATAAATTGAAGATATATAAATATATATTGTTTTTCTGGTAAGCACTCTGAAGATATGTAGTAATATATGAGCTATTGTATAATAATATTATATTATAATGATACCATGTCAATATTATCATACAAAATGTAATTTATGTTATCATATTTAATCCTATATATTAATATAATATAGTATAATTTTATATATCATTATAAAATATTAATCTTGTCTCACACTACAATGAACACTGTTTTCATATAAATATATCGTATTGTATATTACAGTAATAATATATCATATAACTCAGAATTTATTGTGTTTTGTCATAATCATAATCATAAATATTAACATTAATATCAATATTACTATATATAATCAAATCATATTATTAAACTTACATTAAATATAATATTAATATATTAGGTTGTCATATTATTATGTTGATAATTTCTATCCTATTATTTTATTATTAAATTGTATTTTATAATTATGATGTTCTATTTTTTTTTATTACAATACTATGTCATATTATATTATGTGGTATACAATATTATATTTTGTAATCATATTGTTAATATTACAATGTTAATTATAAAAATATCATTAAATAATATTACTATATTAGTACAATTATTATAATGATATTAATATTAATGCTGATATATTGATATTGATGTATTATGTTTTATGGCACATGTTTTGCTTGATTTGTTCAACTTTACCTACGCTTGCCAAACATAGGAATCAAAATTGTTTATTCCTAATGATTCTCAAGAATGGATATCCTGATAATGGGAAACCATGATGTCCATTCCTAGCAATCAAACGTGACAAGTGAGTGATTAATTAACGAATGTTATTCTAGTGCTATCTGATTTCATCTTAGCTTTGTATATAGAGCATGTTGGATGGCCAAGATTGCAAGCTAGAGTAGGTTAAAACACCTCAATGAGTCTTATACTTTATTAATGACAATTAAATGAGTTCATGCAATAGTTAAATATAAAAAGCCAACATTGGTGATACAAATTATCCATGAAGGTACTTATTATATAAACAAATGCATTGGATGATTATTTACAGTTTGATAAAAACCATTTTATTTAATCTTTTCTGTTAACAGATTGTTAGTTTACTCTTCAGTCTAAGGATACTGATGAAAAGCTTTCATAGGTCAAGTCTGTAAATCTAGTTATTTATTAGATCCAAGGTTCATCAAGTTGTACTGATAGCCTATGTCGGTTGGTAACCGGTTCAGTATGATACTAGTACGTACTGAACTGCAGCGAACCGACATTGTAGAGCAGAGATAGGAGATAAAGGAAGAAGTACCATCACCTCCACTATCGTTGGATAAAGGGGGAAAAAAAAAGAGAGAGAGATAGGGCTATTGAAAGAGGGCATTGGCTTGTGCCGCCACCGCCACCATTGCCGGAAAAGAAAATAGAGGAAGGAGAGAGAGAGGGAGGAGAGGGAGGGAGAGAGGGCTGACGAAAGAGGGTTGCTGCTGTTAGAGAAAAGAAGAGAGAAAGAGGGGAAGAGAGGAGCATACCTTCTCGAAACCCTTTGATCGCGTGATTAGGCTGGCCATCGGTGATGAGCAATGGACAATTGGCGGTGGCGATCAGTGATGTACAACGGACTATGGCGTAGGCGACGAGCGAAGAGTGAAGATAGGATTTCTTGGAGAGTTTTGGGAATCTTCAACGATGTTTTTTGTTTTAATGGATCATTGTTTAAACTGGTTGAAGTTGAATCCAAACCATCGGTGAAGTTTTTTTTTTTTCTTTTAATGGATTGCTGTTTAAACAGGTTGAACCCAAACTGATAAGCCACCAATAATCCACCAATAACGAACCATTTTTTAGGGCTAAACCGACTCGGTTTCTAGCCTGTAAGGTTTGGTTTGGGTCAGCTCAGCTTTCTTTGATTAGATCCAACTATCCAAGCGCTATTATCGGACAATGCACATGGTAAGAATTTGCTTTGAAAATGGATATATCTATGACTTGTGATTCAATGAAAGGTAGACTGAAAAAAGAGAAGAAAATATAAATAAAGATAAGGGGAACTTTGTTAGTCAAAGATATGTCAAAACAGAAAATAGATAGGCTTTGGACTCATTTACCCACAAGAAAGTATTCTCTCAACTCTCATGATAAGTTCAAATGTTATTTAAATTTCATCACTTTTTTCTTTTAGAAAAGAAGAAGAAAATGGATAATGGCTATCAATAACTCATCGAGACCATGAATTGAGGTGAGGATGAGACTTGAACTGATGTTTCTTTATCAATGCCAAAAGACTACCAACTCAACTGGCTCGTACCGTTAAACTTCATAACAAGTGGAGCTGTTTCTCCTACCATAAGTTGGTATTCAGATATATTGCTTCAAATCAGAGTATTCATTCTGCAAGCATGTCGTTCTGCATGCGTCACAATTACGTTGCATTATATGACAAGTCTATGTGTACTTTATAATAGATTTTGGAGAGGCTCGTTATGGATTCAAAATTAATGCATGCTTATGCTTGCATTGATGATGAGTTGTTGTCATTTGCATCTCTGACAAGAATTGTCTTCTAACTGGTGAATGTTTTGTGTAGACTTCAAACTATTATCTGTCATTGCATTTGCATGTATTGTGACTGGTAGTTTAGCTGCATGCTTTCTTTTTACTAGCGTATTTGTCTTGAATTGTTGTATTGTTGTTTTCCCATTTCTTTGGAGGAAAAGTGCATGATGGTTCTCCTGATTATACTTACTTAATGCAGGGCATTGGTAATCAAAATGGTCATGAACAATTTGATAAAGTTCTCATGGGGATACTTAAAAGGATATTGGATAGTAATAAGCGAGTGCAGGAGGCTGCTTGCTCAGCTTTTGCAACTCTTGAAGAGGTTAATTCTGCAGTTGTGAATTGATTACTGCCCTTGCATTTGAATTTATGTATACCAATTGTCTCGCTGCTGGCAGGAGGCTGCAGAAGAATTGGCACCACGCCTGGAAATCATTTTGCAGCACCTCTTATGTGCTTATGGGAAATATCAGGTTTGAACTTTTAGCGTTTACTTGCATTGAGCTCATTATTATGTCTGTGTCAACTAGGTCATTTGTCAAGCAGTACCATGGTAATTACAAATAAATGCTCTTATGTCAATCTTTCAAATTGGCAAGTCACTCAACCAACCTTTTCATCTCCTATCTTTTGTTTGTGTTTCTTTATTCCACAACCAGAGACGGAACCTCCGGATTGTCTATGATGCTATTGGTACTCTTGCTGATGCAGTTGGAGGAGAATTAAATCAGGTATTGGCATTTTTAACATAGTAATGGTGACCTTTTCTTTCTTTTTCTTGCTATAAAGAATTTAGACTTAAATGAGGAACTTATTCTTGAAATTGTGGTTCTCATTGGCAGCCAAAGTATCTCGATATTTTGATGCCTCCATTAATCTCAAAGTGGCAGCAACTTTCAAATAGTGATAAAGATCTATTTCCATTGCTTGAGTGCTTTACTTCTATAGCACAGGTATCATTTCTTATTAAATTCATATGCCCTTTTGTTATGTCTCTTTTCTTTATATGATGATTCAAACAGGTTCCATTCCTATTTGTTTATAAAACTTATGAATACAGTTCTACGTGTTTCACATTCTATGCAAAACTTTCAACTGTAATGGATTTGACAAACTGACAATTATCTTTCATGGCATATTGTAGATCGTGGGATAAGAACTTGGTTTCAATATTATTATTAGTGAATTTAGCACTTCCAATGATTGTTATCAAACACTACTTATAAAATTAAAAACATATAACAATAAAAGTAGTATGAAATAGAGAGGGAAAAAAAAAACAAAGAAAAGAAAGCTGACAATACTATGAGTCTGTTAAGTTAAAAGGGGCTTCATGTTATAGTCTAGTATATCCTTTTAGGAGTTTGTTTGCAATGTTTCTAGTTTGAATTATCAAAATCATTTAATTATTTCTTGTCAAGAAATAAAAGAATTGAAAAAAATGAAAATTAGAAATTACAAGTACAATTGTGTGAGGTCTCTTAAGTCATTGAGTCTGCTAGAGTGGCGGATCAAATAAGTGTTGTCTACATGCAAAAGAAAAGTAACTGTGTATTAACCAGTAAGAATTACTGACTTTAGTTCACAAAAATTATGAATTACTAGTGTATTAAAAACAAACAGAAGCAACCATATGACCTTCTTTGTCATTAATTGATCCAAATCGCTTGCACACCTAGGCAGCATTCATTTCAAGGATGTAAATTGGCCATGAGGCTTGGAATAAGTCTTATGCCAGTTAAACAGCCTTTAGAAAACATAAGCAAGGAAATGCCATACACCATCTTTGGGGAGTATGGATATTGTCTAAGGATGTATATGGCCTAGAGTAGAGAGTTCAAGGATCTGTTGAACTGGACTATAAAAGCAAAGAAAAAGCTGGGATAAAAAAATGGTAGAACTTCAGGAGCGAGAAGAGGGGAGGAAGGAAAAATCAAGAGATAACAATGGGAAAATGGGAAAAAAAATTTGCACGTGCATTTGTAAATTGACAAAGTAAGGCCTGTTGTGAACATTGAAATCCAAAGAAGCAAAAGAAAGCAGGAAAAGTAGAGAAGAAATACAATATAACGGGTAGGGAATTTTTTTTTCAAAAATGTGGTAGTGGATGTCAAGGCTCAATGTTAGAGTCAACACAGAGGTATCTAAGCTTTGTCTATCAATAAGACCCATGGATCTGGAGCTCATGGGATTCATAGACCGAGGTCTTGGGTATGGATCACAGGATAGATCTATAAAACATTTTGGATCTATATAGTTTTCCTCTCGAAACTTTACATTTCTTATGGAAATTATTAATGTGCTTTAAAACTAATGTCATCAATGAGTTGTTTTCAGGGCATGAATATTTGAGCTTACAAATACTATTACATGGTTGGGACCCAAATCTGGTTTTGATTTGTATGCTATCCAAACCTGATCCAGGTAGGGTATGTGTCTTAAAGTGCTTGGGCATGATCTCTAGACCTGATGGTTCTTTTGAAGTGTCTCATGCTCCGACCTGGAATTGGCCCCAACTTGGTTATTGGATTTGGATTAAAATTTAGATACAAATCCCCATGGTCCGGGTCCGGATCCAGGTTAGGAGATGTGCATGTTCCACCCAATAGTACCCCTAATTAAGGGTAATTTTGCTCTTATCAGATCATATTCTGCTCAGTTTGACAGATTATACTTAGCTAGTTGAAATGAATCTTAAATCTTTCTTAAAGAAATAAAATAAGGGAAAGATTTAATATTGGAAGGGGAGAGGCAAACTGAAATAATAGGATGCAATTTGGAACCAAAGGTTATCCATAAAAAGCAAAATTAATAAAAAAATCTAAAACTGGATTCTATCCATTCATTGTAGTGAACATTTCCAAACTTGACTAGATGGTTGAGATATTGATCTGAGAGTGAGATTTGAAGGGCCCTTAACAAGTGGAACATGACCTCATTGATTTTTTGATGCCAGTCGAGCCATCACTAGGAGCAAGGTTAGTTGATTATGGCATTGATTTGGTGACAAGCCTGGATAAAGGTATTTGAAAAAAATTGGAAATACATGGTCATATCAAATAGTCAGATTATCAGGACACTGTATATTGCCTGGGGTTCTTGAGTAAAAGATTCCAACGCAGGGATAGGCTTCAAGGTTCACAAAATCGGTATTGAGAACCATATTGGTACATTTCTAGTTTGGTACGATATATTAGTATGGTATAGTACGATACACATTCTATGTCGAGATGGGGTGCCAATACATTTTCTTACTCTTGGCTATATTATTGCTTGAAACTAGATGATACGGCTCAGTTCATGGTGGTTTTGCTCAGGTCAAACTGATTTGATTCCTCATGGATTGAATCTCGGTACTGTGCTGGTATAGTACGATACGATAGACCTTGGTAAGCTCTGATGGCACTATAACCTTTGAAATTAAGCCAAAAAAACATGTGAAGATATATTCTCATTAGGGCACGAGATTAATTTCTTTCATGAATAAATAGGTTTTTATGATGTGGTGACTAAGGTTCGCAATTCTAGCATCGGACCCTGTATCGATACCATACTAGTATAATGTCAGTTCGGCATACCGAGACTCGATACACACTCCATATCAAGTCTATAGATTTGGTACTCGTATGGTACACTTGGTACATGATGGTATGTACCAGTATGACAAGCCTTGATGGTGGCAGTATAACATAGGAAAACAATAATAGATAGAAGAAGGAAAAAAACATGAAAACATAGTTTATTAACACTTATTAATCAAATGTTACTTAAATTAAATTGTTGTCAAAGTTTGATTTTCTTTGGTTTGCTATAGCAGAAAAGTGTCAAGCCTATAGCTTGGATGTTCAGATTTTTGGAAGTGGTTAGTGTTAGTATGTAAAGATGGATGAAGTTCTTCCATATGCTCCCATTCTGGCACAAATGACTATAACAAAATAATTCTTCTATAAATTTGGTTTCCATCCAATCATCCTCTTTTATGATAATTTAGCTAAGTTATAATGATAAGATGAGAAAAGTGTAGAACAAATGATTTAGTTAATAATAACAAAAAAAATTCTTGAAGGTGATACTTACTTTGGTCATAAAGTTACTCTACCACAAGATATTTTGATATTTTTAATAAAAAAAGATCTTCATGGTCTAGCCTGTACGCTATTGATCGTTCAAATTAAGGCTAGCCAGATTGGTGCCTAGCTAATAAGCCAAGCTAGAGCAAGCTTCGTTTGTTTTTGGCTCATTTCCACCAGTAGCTTTGTGGGATTCATGAGTTTATTTCTTGAGGCTTGGGGTGGAAGGACTTGCTCTAAACTTGGTTTGATGAAACTTCCAAATTTGCTGGTGGCCTCAGCATTTCGTTCAGTCATAATCTAAGCCAGCTGGACTAGAAAAGATGATTTCTTGCTCGAGGTTTGTGAAGGGATACAATATTTGGGGTGAAAAGTTGCTTAACGCTTGTTCTTGAACCCTTACGAGCTGTCCATTCACCAGATCTCTTAATGCTAGTTTTCGGTCAAGATATAATTTTGAAATATGATAGCTTTTAATTTGTTTGATGAGATCTTAGAGAATAGGTTGGAATATTAAGGAAATTTGACTAAATCCATGTGCTGTTTGAAAAATCAATATTTGTATTTGAGAACTTTTTTGTGAACCTTCTCCGATTGTCTGCTCAGGCCTACACATGAGCTGAGCCGAGACAAGCTTTGGGTTGCTTAGACTTGTTAAATGAATGTGTGATTTGATCTCAAGCCAAGCATAACTTGAAGGGTTTAAGCTTGCTTCTTTACCTAATAAACAATCCTGAATGAGCCTGTCATCGAAATAAGCTCAAGTTTCTACTTATTTTGTGATCTAGAGTATTTGGGCTTGTCTCCTTTGTGGGCCTAGCCTAAACTGAGGCTTAAGCTGATCTTATCCTCTAATTGAACAAGCCTCTTATTGATTCAAGTCTTGAGTTGTTCATGAACAGCTTTGTTTATTTATAGTCAAATATCTCTCACACCAAAACTCCCCCTCTCTCTCTCTACTGTGTTGTCGTATGGAGATTGATTTAATGGTGATGTGAAAGAGTTCACTTGTTTGAATTATGCTCAAATATTCAGGCTTTGGGACCAGGATTTTCTCAGTTTGCTGAACCAGTTTTCCAGAGGTGCATCAATCTTATCCAGATACAACAAATGGCAAAGGTGTTTGGCTCTTTAATTTTATTTTAGTTGTGCAATTTATTTCTATTCCTTATACTCTTTGAATATATAATACTGTTAATGTACAAAATTCATTTGAATTAAAATGCTGATAGCTTTCTATTTCACATTCATAATGCTTTCTCAGTCACCATGATATAAAAAATGCAATATGATCATTTTTAGGAAAAAATATAATGCTGGACTATCAAGCATATCAAGTTTATGCTTCTACTGTAATGCCATGTCTGAACTAATATGACACCATTTTTATTAGATGATAGACATGAGTCTACTATGTTTCTAACCTAAAAAATGTTCAAGATAAGCCTAATGGAAGAAGTAGGTTTAGGTATTTGAACTGGGTAACTGACTTTTAGTTGTGTTATAACATGGCTGACTCCAAAAAAGTTCTTTATGTATTAGAATATTATACTATGGCAATGATTATTAAGTCTGTTTCAACAAGTAGGAGCCTGGATGAAGTTTGCCTAGGTTTATTTGTGACACGAAGAACTTCTTGAACAACATTTGATTGATTTGAGTGAGAAAAATTCCACTACATTAGTTTCATTCCTTAGGTTGTACTTTCTGCCCCTTTCTCAGATGCACATTTCTTATCATGATCAGCTCTTCCCTTTTGATTTTCTAGTCATGCTGCATCTTCTATTTTTAATTGCACTGATATGAAAATTAAGGTGGAAAGAGCCTTATGTTAGCAGTGACTCTGACGGCATCGATCCAAATCCATCAACCTAACCTGAAATTTAGTTGTGTTTATATTTTGGTTGAGAGCTCAAGCAACTGAACCTAACCTGAGTAGATATTAGATAAACCCAACTTGAGTTAATATTAAATAGATGTTAGTAAGTCCATGCTATCCTTTGTGAAATGTATCATATTCTATGTCAAAGCCATCCCTTCAAACTTTAACTTAATGCTGAGGACATGTTCAGTTAATTGCATTATGTCATATGGATTATTGCCTCCAAAATCTTGGATGATTTTCTCTCTCATTATTAATTTTTTGATAAAAGCATAAGCCCTAGCTTTTCTGGCATCCAGATCATTGAGCTCATGGTTATTTGAAATTGCATTGGTGAGACTCTGACTCTCTATTAATGCAGACCACGTGAGCCCTCTGCTGGCATCACTTGATACCACATAGATTATGTTCATCTAGAAGAATATGGAGTTGGATTATCTTTGGGTTAGAGAGAACAGGTTTCATGTTGGGTTGCATTAGGTTAAGATTAGGTGCATCAATGGTCTGGCAGGGCTTGGGTCAGTTTATAATTAGATCCTGACTACATGGGTCGGATGGCTAATGAGACAGTGGCATTCACTATTTCTTTTCCTTTCTTAAATGAATAAAACTCAGATGCCTTCTCTAGTTGCTATCGGGGGAAGTCTGCTGAGAGCCTTTGATAAGTATAAGAAATGGGTGCCAGAGTTATGTATATTTTGTATTATTACGATACATGTATGAAGGTCATAAATTATGAGAATGTAAATGTGATCTGTGACACATTTGGCTATTGCTGTCATTTGTAGATTCGTTGGCTTATTGCGACACTTCAAAACTATTAAGGTGCATTTGGTATTGCTTCTGCATTGTGTGCAGAGGAGAAGCCAGAAGCTAGGTTTTCTAGATTCTTCTAGAAGTGTTTTTCCAGTCCCTTACATCTTGTAGAAGCACTTTTAGGCAATGTTAACCAATCATATTTCTAAACAAAAGTGCTTTCTTGGTTTGAATGTTACAAAAGTACTTAATTTCATGCAATACCAAACTCATTTGTAGTCAATAAGGCAAAGCAGTTTGTGATGGATATGATAATTAAATTTAGTGTACAAGTCTGATGAATTGAACTAATATTGGTGATTGCAAAGGCAATTCTGTGGTAATGTAATACGTGTCACGAGGCTTGATACAATTGACTTAGATAATGTTGAAGACAGTCCACTAGACTTTGCCAAAATAGTGGATGGTTAGACGATCCAATCGATATAGGCAGTGTTGAGCATAGAGACTTCTGTCGATCAAGTCAGTCTACGGAGACCCAGTTATCTGAGTTGATTTTGTGCACCAGTTTGCGTTCAAGTTCCGATGTAACTTCCTTCTGGAGGGGCCAAGAAAGAGAATCTCTGGAACTGTACTACTAATAAATCTGTCGTCATGGCTTTGCAAAGAAGAACACATTTAACTGTTTGTGGCAACAGGACTCTGTATATTTAACAACTATGGCTAGCGCACCAGTTTGCCTTCCAAGGTCTGACCTTTTTAACTTTCTTCCGGAGACAGGAAGAAATATGACCTCTGGAACTGTCCTCATGATAAATCTTTCACTATGGCTTTGCAAAGGAGAATACTTTGGACTGCTTGTGGCAACAGGAGTCTTATATGTAACACTTTTGATTGTTTGTGGCATGATTGGGATTTCAGTTTCAGTCACCCTGATATTTGATGCTTTAAATGCAGGTTGATCATGTTGCAGCTGGTGTCCAATATGATAAAGAATTCATTGTCTGCTCCTTGGACCTATTGTCAGGGCTTGCTGAAGGCCTCGGCAGTGGCATAGAGAGCCTGGTAAATTTGTCGTCTTTATATTTGTGAATCACATTGATTATGTACATCGTGTAGAAGGATGTTTCGAAGGTTCTCAGAGTAGTAGTACCATTATGATATACAAAACGGTATTTCATTGGTGTATTCCTGGACTCTAGAATTGGGCTGATTGGCAGTTGGGGCAGGTCTATCGACAACCATGGGCCTACTGGATTTTGATTTGGGATGAGCAAGCATACATCAGTCTTAGTTTTGGTGTTTCAGGTTGTTTCATGTTTGAAGTTGTGGGTTGTCACAACCTGCACTCAGCCCATATTATTTCAGAAAAGAACCTGAAGAGATCAACATAATTAGTTCACGATGATGCTCTATATTTCATGATTACCTGTACATATGTGTAAAACATGATTATAGTATCAGGATCTCATATCTAATCATTGCTTTTTTCTAATAGCTAGAGGCTGTTTTACTGGAAGCTTATTTACTTTATATTGCACTTCAAGCCCATAGCTTGATGCAGTCTGATTCATGAAGCCCTAAGTCAACCTGATTTGTGTTTGGGTTGAAGTTGTGAAGTGGGTGTGGTTTCAGGAGTTGTTCAGTTGCTATCTCATTATATGAAATCTAATGTATGATTGTTTGACCATCTTATTTTCATATTTCCTGATATATCCTATTAATGCTTGTGATTCTGTACAAACTTACTGCTACGACTAATTGAATGTATAATGTGTAAATGCATTGAGTATCCAAAATTTTCTTTTGATTAGTAGTTAGAAAGCTTCAAATTCTTAGAGTTTTCTCCAAGATATTTCATTTGATTGTACTGAGTATATTTTCTGGTCCGTGAATTGCTCATTATGCCATAATACCTATAACTGCCCCCGCTTTATGATTTCTTTTATAGTCTTCATTAATGCTAGCTGTTCTTTTTTCTTAACTGCCATCAAGGATGCTATCTAATTGTACAATTGTCAGTTATTTTCCTTTCCTCTTAAATCTTAAGTTAGCCAACAGTGTGCATTCAACAATGGTGGCATCCATTCTGTTCATGACCTAATTAAAGATCAATCGATAATTTTGAGGGCTATGTACCCTTCGTTAAACTCTCTCAGAGACTGGCATTTAAATGGGCTTTTTCATCTGTTAAGCATGAAACCTATACATCATCATTCAAATAGCAAATAGAAACTAAGATTGATTCAGAGTTTCTATAAATCAAAATATTCTGGTGTAGCTATACTTCCACATGAATCCATGTAATCTGACAAGGACACTCCAACAAAGCATGCTTTTTTCATAGGTTGCACAAAGCAATCTGAGGGACTTACTTTTGCAATGCTGTATGGATGAAGCGATTGATATTCGGCAAAGTGCCCTTGCACTTCTTGGGGACCTTGCAAGAGTGAGTTGAAGTCACTGTTCATATCTTTAAATCCTATCACACAAGAAAAGTTAATTTCTGATTGTTAATGCTTGAGCATTTTAAATTTCTGCACTGTAATCAGGTTTGCCCCATACACCTGCATCCTCGTCTGCAGGAGTTTCTTAATGTTGCAGCCAAGCAACTGGTAGGACATGCTCTTGGAACATTGGAAATCCGTACTTAAATATTTGCGATCCTTAAATGACTTTGTTGTTGCAGAACGCTTCTGTGGTGAAGGAGGCTGTATCAGTGGCAAACAATGCTTGTTGGGCAATTGGAGAACTAGCTATCAAGGTCAGCACACCTCACAGTATCTTATCCAAATGAGAGCCAGTCTCTTTCTATGATTGCTAATTTGATATGTTTGTACTCACATAAGCAATTGGCATTTCTGTGTCTTCTGAAAATTTATGATAGAGACTGAACTTTGTCAGTCATTAGAAATATTATTGACTTCTTTTAAATTGCTATCTTAGGTAAAATGATAACCTGTTGGTCCATAACTACAAAAACATCTCCAAATATTGTTGGATGTACTTAGTACTGTTAATTATACTGCTGTTTCATGGTAAATATCTCCATGGATACTGTTTCTGGTGTAAGTCAGGATAAGATGCTTACCCTTTATCTTGTGTCCATGGATGGCCATGGCTTATGTATGCAGTAACTTTTTTTTCTATGATGTTAAACTTTGAAAATGCTGATATGATTTCTGAAGATAATGAGCAAGAAACAACTTCTAGTTGATAATTGTTGCATCACACATCAAAAGAGTGGTCATTCATGAAATGTGATTGTGCCATATATGAATTTTATTTAATTGCTTCCATTCAACTTGTCTAATTCACATTTAGTTCCTCCAAATATTACAATATTTATAGGTCATCAAACCTTTCAAAATTAACAAATAAGAATTATAACATTGCAGATGCTTAAGGACTCTTTTAATAGTGAGTTGGGACTTAATTGTAGGCAAGAGAACAGGGAGGTTGAAAGAAGAAAAGCTGGGGAAAAGAGATACTCTGTCCCACTGATCTGTCTGGAGATTCTTCTCATCTATTATTAAATGAGGTCTACCACTAGATGAGGGTATATAATGACTAAAATACCCTGTAGAACAGCTAATTACAGAAGTGATTAAAGATGATGCTATATTAGAACATCTAACATAAATCAGAAATTGCCATTTGAAAATTTCACTTTGCCTGTCTTATATTGCATAAGAGGGAATTCTTGGAGGTTTATGCAAGGAGTTCTAGATTTACTCTCATGTCCTCTCAACCCTGCAGTAGGCCAGCTTAATGTAATCTAAATACATGATTTTTCACCTTTTTCCTTTTTTCAGAAAAAAATATCATTACGTTTGTACAAATTTGTTCCAGAAACAAATGCTGATGTTCTGACTGTCTAAAGTTCAATTCTTCCTTTTTATCTTTGGCATAATATTGTGGTTGTTATGTGCTTCTAGGTACTTTATTCTTTTACTAGTTACTGGTTTTGCTATCATGGATCTGGAAAAAACCCACAAAACATTTTAAGACCAAATATTTTCTGGATTACTTTCTTTCAAAGTTGTTTCTGCGCATGAATTGGAGTAAGTTGATTACTTGCAGAATGCAATAGTGAAGAAAGCAAACGTGTCCCATTATGACTAGTATTTAATTATTTTCTACAGCATATCGTCGAATATTCCTCTCCATGGGAGGTGTTATTGGAAGCATTTGGAACTCAAGATCCTTAAAATATGCTGAACTGCTACATCTTGCTTTTCTACGACCACAATATATGTTGCACAGCTGCTATGACAACCTCTTCCTTATAAACTGATGTGCTATGTGAACTAGCTTTAGGTTGCAGCAGGAAAAGTATATATCATTATTGATTTTGGTTATATCAAAAGTACGTAGGACAGTCTTAACAAGAGGAACCTACCTGGAAGTTAGATGTGCACATTATAAGCCGCTTCCTCGTGTTTTGTGTTTTTTCTATTGAGTTCCTTCTTTTCTGAGTTCTGGAAGTGTAAATTAATTATTTTTTTAAATAATATGTACATTATACATGGATAGGCAGCATTGGTCAAGTAAACCTTAAATCTGTTCATGGTATGGTTAGTATTGTAATAATTTGGTCGGACACCATTTGTTTATTACAAATTGATGGTATTTCTATGTATTAAAAAATGAGCATCAATATTTTACCTGACAATGGAAGTCCAAATTCTAAAATTTATCTTGGTTTTAACATTCAGATTCATCAAGAAATTTCTCCTATAGTGTTGACGATCATTTCATGTTTGGTCCCAATTCTTCAAAATGCAGAGGTGAGTCAGATTTTTTATGTCATGATTTGTTAAAACTGTTAGCTTGATTTGCCATGTAACTTTCTGCTGAGGACAGGGTCTTAACAAGTCACTCATAGAAAACAGCGCAATCACTCTGGGAAGGCTTGGCTGGGTTTGTCCAGAGCTTGTAGCACCACATATGGAACATTTCATGCAATCCTGGTGTACTGCTTTGTGCATGTAAGACGCTCATCTATTTCACAACTGGATAATCAGGTTCTTTATTTTCAGAAACTTATGTCAAAATGTTTTTGAATGTTCTCAATTCCTGCAAAGCTCAAGTTTAGTCTTGCCAAAATACTTCTCAGAATTGGGAAGAAGTAATGAAGTAATAAGAGATAAGCATGAATCATCCATATGCACAAGATTGTTTCCTTTACATGATTGATTCTGGTTGCTTTGTCTGAAACTTCAGCCATGATTGGAACTTGATTTAATTGTTGTAAAATTTTAAGGATTAGTAATGGGAGAGACATGAAAAATTAGACTGCAGATGTGGGTATAATCGAAGCTATGAAAGGTAAACTATGATCAATAAAAGTAATCAATGCTCTTGAACCCTTTTTTGGCTGGATGGTCCACCACTTTGTCAGCATTTGTCATGCATAAGAGTACAACACCAAGCCATCTATAATGGACAATATTTTACATATGAATATTTGGTTTCCCTTTTCCTCTGGTCCTGCAAAATCTTGACATCTTTTTCAAAAATTCAGAGCTGATCTAAGAATACTAATCCAGGTTACATCCCCTACTAATGATAGTATGGAAGTTCTCCCTGCAATGAGGTTTTGCTTTAGACAGAAGTCTGCAATACTCAAGATTGTCCTTCAGTGAGATTCAGCTTCATTTTAAGTTGCTTAGTTCATTCATCTGGAAAAGGCAGGACTTGTCATCCACCAAAATCCCTAGCTGCTCCTTCAAACATGCACAGGACTCAAACTGCCTAGAGAGCTTTCATCAGTGATAAGTTTGACCTGACCCTCCAGAAGTGTTGGTAAATGAACTCAGGTTTATCCAGCAGTGCTATGTAACAATCAAAAGCAACATATTGAATTTCTTTTTAAAAAGTAACCCCAACCCAGATAATTCTTAACTCATCTAACAAATTTAGAATGAAAAAGAAAATAATGTGTACTCTTTATCCCTAGAGAATTAAAAAAATTGGAGAAATACCAATTGTTGATTGCAATTTTTAAATTAAAAAAATTAGTCAATTATTTAAAGTGTATCCATGCAAGGTTTGGAGGGTTTGACTTCAAACTTGCACATCGATGTGCAAGATCTTTTGTTTCATTATTGGTGATGAAGATTGATACTTGAACAGCTGTTTCACCAGCCACATTGAAATTCTTTTATCTTAACTGCAAGCTACTAATGGAGATCCTTGATCACAGGATACGAGATGATTTTGAAAAAGAGGATGCATTTCGTGGTCTTTGTGCAATGGTACAACCTTTTTCTGCATATTTTAGTATAGCAATTCTAGTGATGATACGTGCTGATGTTCTGTGACCTCTGTAGGTGAGAGCAAATCCATCGGGTGCTGTAAGCTCACTAGCCTACATATGCAAAGCTGTTGCCAGTTGGCATGTGAGAACTTTGTACCTCTTTCTAGGGATCTCTGAGACTCAAAACTTGAGATATTTTTTAGCTGACAATTTTTTTTATCTCAGGAGATAAGGAGTGAAGATCTACAAAATGAAGTCTGCCAAGTTCTGAATGGGTACAAACAGGTAATTTTGTTTATTTTAGCATCTGTTGTACTCTTCTTGGAAATTAAATCACCATTAAACTTATGAAACCATGTGCTGTAGATGCTTGGAAATGGAGGATGGGATCAGTGCATGGCCACGTTAGAACCTCCAGTGTTGCATAGATTGTCAAGATATCGAGTTTGACAGTTCCTGTGGACAGGCTCTCTTTCTGGATACAGTGTCATATTTCCGTCTTGCGTTTGAGATGGATGAAATAGCGGGCCCGTGATGTGTGGATTGTGGAGGTTCAAGTGTGAGATTTGTAACAAACTGTGGGACTTACCACTACAGTGTTCTGGGAATAGCCCTTGCTGGATTAGTGTATACTAAGGACACAAGGCAAGTTGTGTTTTATATGGGCCCAAGGGGTGCGGCTAATCGGGTACTGCCAAAGCTCGATCTCTTCTGTTATATGCTCATAGAATCATTAGTTTACATTGTTTCAGTGGGCTTGTTTTTGTCTGAAATTCCACTGATCCCGTTACAGGCATTCTTTGAGGTATGAAAAGGTTTTGTCATGTATTTTCAGTCAATGAGGTGTATGCACATTGTCTCAGTTGTAGCCATTTTTGACATCTTATCATATTCAGGTTTTGATGCAAGTCAGCTGACTGGCACAACTGGGGCTCAGTCAACTCTTTTCTGCCTTTGTAATTGGTTATACTTGTTTTGAATCTTTAAACCAAGTTTAATAGCAGATTCGATCCATAGCACTACTTTCAACTGTTAAGAATGTAGATATTCATATCATGGGATGGATTATACTCCTCTCAGGAGGCGAAGCTGTCTATTATTCTCATATTGAAAATCAATAATCGGCAACTAATTGAAGATTTATTTTTTTGATCATGATATATACTATTAAATATTTTAAAAACTAAAAATCATGTGCACATATTTTGGTGGGCACTGACTTGTACATGAAGAGGGTTTGTATGGTTAAAAATGATATGAGATTATGTTGTGATTTAAATTTTAAATTTTATTGATTTTCAATCTATATGTTTCGACACGTGGAAATCATGATCACTAAAATGAATCTTTAATATAATTTTTTGTTATATATTTTAGCATGCTAGCACAATAAAAACTATTTATTTTTGTAACTGCTTGATACATAGGTTAAATATCATCAAAACATATTATTATTGATTATGAGGCACTTCTAGTGGTGTAGGTCATGATTAACTATGCAAAATTTTGATTTAAATATCTGATTATTGTCTTTGAACCAGAGAGAAATAAATCTCTCATCGGGAGGGTAATCCATCTAATATACCATTTTCGGGTTCATCATTTGGTGCTATGATCAAAAGTTTGGATTAACTTTTGCAATAGCGTGAGTTGAATAATAGGATAGTCATTTTGTGCAGGGTCCAAAGAAAAAAAAAAAAAAAAAAAAAAAAATCAAAGATTGGTCTCTTCCAGTCCGCCTGCCCTTCTTGATACGTCAAAATTGAACCAAACCGATCAATTCAATGGGTGAAACAGCAGTCTAGATTGTTTGGCTAGTTTCTCTAAAAACCAAGCACCAAGCAGGTGGATCAGTTTGATCACGAGGTACATTATGTTTACCCAAAAAATGAGGCCGATCAATTTGTGATAAAGAACCAATCGATTGGAATGGAGAATCGGATTGGAATGGAGAATCGGCGAACCAGTATTCTGACTGCTCTAGTTTTCGTAACCGCATGAGAATCGGTGAACGAGATGTTTGAGAAAAGATATATGAGGCATGATTTTAATGACCTCAGGTTGATTCACCAAGCTCTCACCCACCAGGACAATATTTGCTTCTTGATAAATCATCATGCAGTATAAACTATATCACAAAATGTCATTTACTTAATATTTTAATAATCATTCATTTTCAATATAAAAGGAAAATAAACAATTCTTTTCTATTTAATACAAAAATAAAGAAAATAATATGTATACATCATGTTGTGTTTGAATGCTTTTAAAACTTTACTGTTTATAAATAAAAAAATAAATTATGTATTGTCCAATATTATATGTAGCTTTACATCTAATTTTTAAGATAAAAAGAATCACAATATTTTACATTTACGCTACAATAAAAGAGTAAGGTGAAAGGTAATTCAAGGTGTTATGAGGTGAAGTATTTAATGTAATAACTGTAAATATTTTTATCAAAAATAAAAAATTTTATAAATATTTCTACATGTTGTATATTATATCTAATGATTTTTAAAATTTTATTTTTTTTAATATTTAAATCATAATATGTTTTGATTGATTGATTGATTGATGACTTAGGTCCTGGTCAGGCCGCATGTTGGCCCCTTTTTTTATCCGTAAAAATATCACAAGCTGGTCTTTATATATATATATATATATACATAGATAGATAGATAGATAGATAGATAGATAGAGAGAGAGAGAGGTGAATGTATACTTTTGGTCCTCATTCTTACTTTCAAAAATTATTTGATTTTTACCGCCTATTCTTTCGTATATAAGAATATTACTTTTTTAATATTTTATGAGTTAAAATTAAAATTAATAAAATAATTAACATATTATCCTGCCATAAATATACGTTTTGTGGGTTAGTATCAAACTTACACTATTTTATATTATGGATGCCCAATGTCTTTTTCAATTAATGCTAAAATTATTTTCAACAAGACTAAGCAAACAAAATAGGAAGGTAAACAAAAAAAAAATTAAATGATGCCGTATATGTTAAGTGGAAAATCAGAGGGTTAGGACACAATCTTCTTCATTTCTTCTTGAATTCTTTCTCAAATTTGTATCGTTCAAATTTAAAGAATTTTTAACTTAACATAGATGTAATTATAATATTATAAAAATAATTTCATATCAAATAAAAAAAAAAGTATTATATAGTTCACCTGCTACATTAATTTCTATTCAAATTTTTAGGATTATATAGTTTTAGCCCACTAATAGATTAATCAGACTAGTAGGTAAGCATGGGGTATTACAAATGGTATCAGAGTCAATCCGAGTATTTAGAAGTTGATGGACATAAGAAAAGGGCTACCCATGGATGGTAGAAGAGTTTCGTCATGGCGTGGAGCCACCCCAGCAGCACCAATGATCTGAATCGAGATAAATTCTAGTTTGTGGTATGCGACGAGGATATCGCATTATATGAGAAAAGATTGTAATACTTCAAAAATAGATATTCCAAAATAGATATACATCGGATGGGAAAAAAAAGTATTATGTACTTATAACTCAAATTAACGTGCTACCAATTAACTTCCACTTAAGTTTGATAAGAAAGAAAAACATTATGTTATTATAACTCAAGTTCACTTGTTATCAATTAACTGACTCAAATTTTTAGGACCATATAATTTCAGTTTACTAATAGGTTAATCGAATTATAGCGCATGGTTTCGATCCGCTAATAAATTAATTGGACTATAGCAAATGAGCTTAGGGATGCTACACAAGTTAGGCATTTGAAAAAAATTAATATGCGACATGTGAAAAAAATTAAAACGCGACCGTTAGAGTGCTGAGCGTGAGAGATAGGTGAAGAGCTTGGAAAAATTAATGCGCAACAACAAAATGTTCTCGATTGTTAGTGTGAGAGATAGGTGAAGAGTTTTGTTGTCGATTTGTTAGGGTGTTGAGTGTGAGAGATAGGTGACGAGTTGGAATAGTTGGAATATCTATCTATGAGCGTGAGAGATAGGTGAAGAGTTGGAATATGGTTGAAAATAAATATGGATTTGAATTTCAATATTCTTAGCTGAAGTTGGATGAGCAAAAGCCTGTCCATTTTTATGTTATTTAAAAAATGATTTTTCTATTATAATAAACATAGGATACATACTATCAAATTAGATTTTTGTTATAAGTTATAGCTGGGCCTCTTCAGACTCATTGAAAACTGAATATGTGTAGGGGTTTGTCATGTATTTAACCTTCCATTACATCCCTAGTATCATCTCTACAAATAAGCTAGCAATTGAGTGGTACTGGTGAAATCTGAAGCTACTTTCAAGGTAACAAATATATATATATATATATATAAAGAATCAAAATACAAGGATAATAAGTATTCACTCAATTTTCATACCATCTTCCCAATAGGATTTATTGGATCAATCTTCAATCAAGGAGTTCCAAAATATCTAGCAACTCCATCAACGGAGACATAAGAAAACATCTCAAAATTCCCCTGAAGCATTGAAAAAATAGTTAAAAGAACTTTATTCCATTTTGTTCTCCTGCCTCCTCCATTGCAAAGTATTTCTTTTAGATATATATATTAATAAGAAAGAATTTACCTTTGAGAATGAATAGCTCTAACACTGAACTAAGCTACGACGCATCCCCCGCGAAGCCAGCGTAGAAGGGTATTCCCGTGGCCTTTAGCCAGGAATTTCCCGATATAAACTCGCCAACCGTGTACAGAGCCGCGTGCTCGGCTGACATCACGTGACCCCCCTTCCTCTCTCCTTCCCTCCCCTTCCCCGGCCCTCGGTTGTTATACTCCGCCAGATACGACTTTGCCTCCATCTCCGCCTTCGCATCCTCCGGCCCGAACCCCGTCTCCCACCCCTTCCCGGCTATCGCCTCCCCCAGCATCGACTCCACCACCACCACCCTCGAGTAGTCCTTCGCCATCCTTCCCAGAACCGCCGCCGCCGCCGGCAGCCCCTTCTCCCCCACTATCGTACAATTCTGCAGCACGATCGCCGTGTTCTGGCGCCAGTCCACCCTCAGGTCCGCCATCGCCACCCCCGTCTCCCCCGCCGCCACCGGCCGCAGCGCCACCCGGCAGTTCTGCAGCACCGCCGCCGCCCCGCCGGTGATCACGTCCGCCGCGCCGGAGATCTCGCAGTCCCGGTAGAACTGCCGGTGGGCGTGCGCGTAGAGTACGCTGTGGTACCCCGCCACGTGACAGTCATAGAACGCCGCCAGGTCGGATTCCACTCGCAGCGCCACCGCCATCTCCGCCTCCGCCCTGTTCTCGAACCGCATACCCCTCGCCATAAACCCGTTCCCCGTCACCGCTGTGTATTATTATAAAACTAAAGTTAGAGCAAATAAATAGAAACAAGGGTTCTACCGACCGGACGCTCGGGTTGAGAGATCACCGACCGAAAGTCGCGGAGCCGTAGAAGGAGGTGCCGTTCCCGAAGCGTCGCTTCCCCGTGACTATCGTCTTAGCGGGGCCGTCGCCATACATGGTCACCTGCGCCATCCCGGCCGTCACCTGCACGGCCTCGTCATAGACCCCGGCCTTCACGTAAATCACGAATCTGCCACTCCGGCCCTTGGCGGCGGCGCCCCCCAGCGCCTCCGAGATCGTCCGGAAGTCTCCCGAGCCGTCCTTCGCTACCACCGCGTCTGGCTTCGTCCCCTCCGCCGGCGGCACGAACTGGGTCATCGCTCCTCCGTGGCCGTTGTCTTTTCTTTTCTCCGACGGCGAGCCGAAGACCGGCGAGGTCATGGAGTAGACGAGGGCGAGGCCGACGAGCGTGTCCTCCATCGCATTCTCGACCACCTTGGTCATGTCGTTCGTGGTGGCGTCGGCGGCGGGGGTGAGGGCGGCGGTCAGGCTGAGGCCGTCGGAGCAGGTGACCTCGAAGGCAAGGGCGGCACTGAGGGCGTCCAGAAGATCGGGGACCGTGCGGTCGCGGATGATGTCGCGCGCGGCGGCGTTGACTCCTTCGTGGGCAGCGCGGAGCTGGGCATCGGCAAGGAGGAGGAGGTCGCGGCAGTCGCGGTGCTGCGGGGGGAGGCGGGGGAGGTCGAGGCCGGCGGAGTGGTTGGCCGCGGTCTGGACGGCGACGGCGGCGGCCTGGACGGAGGCGGCGATGAGGGAGAAGTGGGCGGCGGTGGGGGAGCCCGGGGGGCCGGCGTTAGCGGTTAGTGTGTTGATGCAGCGGTCGCGGTAGTTGGTGATAGCGCACATGGCTTGGATTCTGGACTGGAGACTGGAGAGGGGGCTGGCTTGGCCGTCGGGGGGGAGCGACGCGACTATATTCAAGTCGATGTCATTGGAGGGGAGGAGGATGCCAGAGCGGAGGACTAAGAGGACGAAGACGACGAGGGAGGCGGTGGCGGCGAAGATGAGGATGGGGCGGCGGTGTCGGCGGAGCTTTTCTGTGAAGGTGAGGGAGCGGAGGGAATCGGAGTCGTCGCCGCACTCGGAAGCAGAGGTGGAGACGGACGGGGCGGCATTGGCGACGATCTGGTCGGATTGGAGCTTGAGGTACTCCGTCTCCCGCTCCGGCGTCATTTTTTTTTTTTTTTTTCCTCTTCTTTCCGGTTGTTCCCGCCGGCTGCTCCGGGGCTTAAATTGGTGGGGCCCGAACCGATTAACGGCTTCGCCCATTCTTCCGTTGTTTACTGTTAAATTTCTTTTATATTTAAATATACGGTTAATCTGAAGCTTAAAAGGCGGCGTCTTCCGTTGATCCGTTGGTTTCTTATGATTAAAAATTAAGTAAAGCTATAGACAAAGTATAGTTTTTTTTTTTTTTTTTGGGCAAAAAAAAAAAAAAAAAAAGTCCGGGGATTGAGAATATGTGCTTCAGCGGATGTCACCTTTTGGATTCACGCTTCCATCATGCATTCTTTGAGATTTCTGCAGCATTCACAGTTCAACAAAGCTATTAGATGATTAGTAGTTGGTGAGAGATTTTGTATTCATGCAATATTTTGTTAAAAATTTTAGAGGAAAAAATTCAAAATTGTCTTTCCTCCTCCGAATGTTCTCAAAATTAGGGCAAGGAACAATTTAGGACAACCTAGTAACTGATATTTTATAAGTTGTTTATTATTTTTATTAAAAAATCTTAAATATTAAATTAATCAATAAATATTTTATATATTCTTGTTATTTAACATAATTAATAAAAAAATTCTATCTCTTATATATCAGATCTAAAATAAACCTAACTCAAAATAAGATATCATATGTACTTCATGAGCTACCTGTCATTTTTGCTAAAAAAAATATTAAATTAATCAACAAATACCATGCATTTTTTTTTTATTAGCCATAATTAAAGAAAAAAAATATGGTCATTAAATATCTAACATGCATAAAAAAAAAAAATGGTTCCACCTAATATTATCTCAAAATCGAACCGATTTGATTTAATTTATTTTAAATTAGTTTCAAGATATAATTAAGTTGATTTTAGGTTCAAAATTTTGGAATTGTTTTTAATTAGGTTAGTTTTAAGTTCCAATCTAGAAACATCCAATTCAATTCATGCTCATTTTGATGCTGAGAGGTTGGCCTTGGTCTGTGGTGAATCAACGGACCAATTCAACCAGGCCTTCTAAAGTGGCTTCCTTTGTCATGCTGGGATGTCTACAATTCACAGGCATCTATTTTGTATACGAGTGGTACATATTTTATCACTTACTACCTTTATCTCAGCCAAGAGTTCCTCTTATCTCTCATTAGCCATAAAGCTTTCACGTACTTTGTGGTACCCCAAATTTAGTCACACATTGGATAAAAGAGAAATGAGTGATGTGCTTATAACTTAAGTCCACTTGTTACCCATTAACTTCCATTCAAATTTTTGGGCCACGTGATTTCGGCCCGGTAGAAGTTAATTGAGCCAGCGGATGGGCTTGGGGCGTTACAAATGGTATCAAAGCCGATCCGAGTGTGCGAAAGTTGGTGGGCATAAGAAAAAGGCTACCCATGGGGCGGTGGTGGAGTCTCGCCATGAGGTGGAGCCACCCTTGCAGCACCAACGATCCGAGTCGAGGTAAATTCTAGTTAGGTTGTGGCGTACGACGATGACGTCGCTTTATAAGGTGGGGAGATTGTGATACTCCAAGTTTAGTTCCACATTGGATGGGAGAGAAATGGGCTAAGGTGGAGAGATTGTGATACCCCAAGTTTAGTCCCACATTGGATAATAGAAAAATGGGCTAGGTTGTGGCGTGCGACGAGGACGTTGCTTTATAAGGTGGGGACATTGGATAAGAGAAAAATGGGCTAGGTTGTGGCGTGCGACGAGGACGTTGCTTTATAAGGTGGGGAGATTATGATACCCCAAGTTTGGGATGAGAGAGAAATGTGTGCTGTGCTTATAACTCAAGTTCACTTGCTACCCATTAACTTTCACTCGAGTTTTTGGACCACGTGGTTTCGGCTCGCTAGAAGTTAATTGAGTCAGCGGGTGGGCTTGGGGCATTACAAATGGTATCTTAAGTTGTTACGCCTCAGACTCGATAATGGATCCAGGGGTGGCAACCCGCCGTATGCTAGGCATGCAAGGCATCCAAAACATAACAAATAATATAAGAAGGGATAATAAACTATATATCATTTAAGGTCCAAAGTATCCTTAATACAAGCCATATAATGTTTGGCAATATTCCAAATCACAAGATCAGAATTGGGGTTACATGAACAAAATGTCACAGGTGAAAGCTCCAAAACTACCCCAATTGCTTCTTCAGTTTTGTAGCTCTGAAAAATATTATAAGATTTAAATGAGCTCATACTCAGTAAGTAAGCCTACTATAACATAATATAGTCATTTTAATGTTTGACAAATCATGTTTTCGTACATCCAAAAATATGCCAAGCTTCCATAATTCAAAAATATTTCATAATGTTATCAAAGTATGCATAATATATGCTCAATGCAATTTGGAAGCTAATGCTATGTAGTATTTCAAAAATACATATCATTTGATTATCCAAGATATTCATTCTGTTATAAATATGTCAAAATCAATTGAAGACAGATACTATTTTTAAATTAAAATCCATTATCATTAGCATTGATGTTCTGTCTTATTACAAATACGCTACGGTCACACACTATGCCCATAAATACCCCTATAACAGGGTCAGAACACTACATAGGTGTATCCTCCATATATATCTCCCCTATGGAGGAAGGGTTCTGTTACCAGATTCATATCAAAAGTCATGATATATCACAGAACAGAACAGAGCACCCCATGGGTATATCATCCACATATATCCCCTGTGAAGGTGGGTCCCAGAGTCAGAAATCATATCATGTCATCGTGTCATCATGTCATAACATAGCGGACCGTGGGTGGTATATTTTATATTCATAAAACCTCATTTACATGTCATATTTACATGCTCACGGTTATTGTAGCAAAAATATACTCCATATGTTTTTCATATTTGTAATGATTTGACATGTCAAAATACATGATCACTTGCACATAATTTTAATATACCCAATATTTTACAGAAATTAGCAATATCAAAATAACCATGTGAAATAATCATTTGCATGCATGGGGTAACATATACTTTGCAAAATTTGCAATATCAAAAGCTATGTCACATAATCAATTGTATATATAGTGTACTAAATATTTTTCATAACATAGCAATTTCAACATAATCATGTAAAATAGCCATTTGCATATATGGGATACCAAATTCATTTTTTCTATTTTTCAAATAATACACGTATAAAACAATATAACATTTAAATTCATAATTTACATATTTTAATAATTTATGAAATCATGATAAATGGCTTACTTACCTCCTAACGTTATTTCAAGAATGCAAATTAGCTAATTGGGCTCCTGAATACCTACAACATAATTTTTTCAATTTTTAATATTTGTCAAAATCACTCCTATACTCTACTCAATCTAATTCTAGGCTCAACTTGGGGCTTAAATATCTCCAAATATAGAACCTCAAATGAGGAAATAAAAATTCTTCAGCAAACTAAGATTAAAGGTTATCCAAACCCCACACTCCTCTTGTTGGGCCCGGCCCATTATGGGCCCAAAAATTGGGTCCAAACGGGTTCGTTGGACTGGGCCGAACCCGGGCCCAGTCCACCACCTCTCTCTCTTTCTGCCCGGTTCACCCGAACCAGGAAAAATGCCGGCGGCCTAGGGCCGCTGCCGGCCCTTCCCCTCGCCGCCAGCCCGCCGCCGACGACCGGCCCAGTGCCGGCCGCTGCCGGCCGCCGCCCCCTCCTCTCTTCCCTTTCTTCTTCTTCCTCTTCTTCTTCTTCCCCTCTTCTTCTTCCCGACCGCCCCTCCCTGGGGCGGTGGCACGGCCGGCCCCGCCGGCCGACCAGACCCCCACCGGACGCCGCCCCGGCGCCGGTGGGGGGCGCCGCTCGCGGCCCAGGCCCGGCGAGCGGGCGGGCACGCCGCCGGGCCCGAACCAAGGCGGGAGCCGGTTCGGTTCCCGCGGCTAGGGGAGGGCCATCCGGCGGCCCTCTCCCTCCTCTCCGGGCGCCCCGAGCGGCCGGCTTCCTCCCCCACCGGAGCGGCCGGTCCGGGTGGGGCGCTGCACGAGGCCGCCGGCCCCTTGGCACGGCCAAGGCGCGGCCGCCTCCCATTTCTCCCCTTCCACTCTCTCTCCTCTCTCTCTCCCTCACCGGCGACGAGGTGGAACTTACCGGAGGTGGCGCCGACGGAGACGGGGGCGGAAGGTGGCCGGCACGGCCCCCTTTTAACGGCGAGGGGAGGCCTCTCGGCCCTCCCCTGTCCGCGCGCAGGCATGCGCGCTGCCAGGCGCGCAGGCGCTGGCTGATGCGCGCGCAGCCAGGCGCGCAGGCACGCGTGCTGACGCGCGCGGCCAGGCGCGCTGATGCGCAAATTTTTTTTTTTTATTTTTTTTTATTTTTAAAGTTGGGGAGTATTACATACTTAACTGAAAGAAGGGACTCATTAGATTTGATGTGCATTGAAAGCAAAGAATCTTCTTCACCCGAATGGAATGGATCAGTGACATATGTTTAACAAACGATTCAAGTAAGATTATTAGCAGGCTTGAGTGAAAGTAGTCATGCATCTACTATAAATCTTAAGGTTCCCTGTTGCGTCGCATCCTAATTCTATGGACTCTTATTTTCTATTACTCAGTAGGCATAAACTCCATACTTCTTATTGCAAAGAATCGGAACTCCAAAAGTACCACAAATGTAGCCTAGCTGGTTGACTCCCTTTTTCTTCTTATTAGAAGACGCACCATGTTCAATGTTGCATGATGGAAAATAACTATCATCATTTTAGAAAAAAAAAAAAAAAAACTTTAAAAGTAAATAAAAAAATTATATCTTTAATTTATATTTTTTTTAGAAAGAAAAAATGCAGCTGTAGTATCTCAAAAATAGTTTCATATTGAATGAAAAAGAAAAGATTTAAATGCTTATAATTCAAATCTACCTGCTATCAATTAATTTTTATTAGAGTTTTTGAACCATCTGATTTTGGATTTGGAGCATTACGCATGAGGAAAGGGTTACACATGAGATGATAGTAAAAAACCGTCATGGCATGAAACCATTCTTATATCTTCAACGAATCAATTCGAACTATATTTTATCTAGTTTGTAGCGTGCAACGTTCTCATCACAGGATGCTTAATTTAAGTCCATCTGCTATTAATTAATTTTTATTTAAATTTTTAGATTATATAATTTTGATTCGCTAATAATTAATTGGATCAGTAGATAAGTTTAAAATGGAACGTTATAATAGCAACCTAACTACCTTTATTACTTGATGTTCAGGCAATATCTTGATGTCATGTTTGAATACAAATCCAAAAATGAGAGGTAGAGACAGGATGCAAAAGTACATGTATGTGGTACGAAACATTACATCCCTTTTTAAAATTTTCACAACCGGCCAATGGGAAGCATTTCCATCGCTCGTTTCAAAGTGACATTAAAGTTCCACGTCAACAAACTTAGTTTTTTTAGAAGGTACCACCAAAAAACAAAAGAAAACAAAATTCAAAGACAAATTTCAGTGACTAAATTTTGTTTCTACCATTCTTTTCTAAAACAAGATGTCTATGAAATTTAGCTTTAGCTTTCAGATCCCCACCGATTTCTCCCCCATTAAATTTCTTTGCACGCTCTTATGGCTCTAATTGGCTCCCCGACACCTCTCAGTTCTGAGTCCACGTTCGGCCACAACACCACCCTTCGATCGCGGTCTCCACCTCCCGACAAGCGTTTTAAACGCCGAGAGGGACTCCAGTTCCGCTACCCGCCGGTGGGACGGCGACGCTCCTCTGGCGACATCGGTGGATTCCAAACCCCGGCAGGGCCACTCGCTGCTGCAAGCCCAACGCCGTGGGGCGTGCTGTCCGCGTCCCCCTTTTGGCCTGGCAGCCAGGCTGCCAAAAGAAAACTAGAAATAAACTATTACAAAAACAAATAATCTATTAATATATAATAAATATCCCTTCATAACAAGGTCCAAGAACGCCGATATAAAATTAGAACTGCTTAAAATAATTTTGATTAAATTTAATAAAAAAATGAATTAATTCATCAAATGCGTTCTAAATTAAATTGAGCTTTAATATGCTATTCTTCAAAATTTGAAATATATTATTGGTTTAGCGTCGGTATTAAACATTCAAGATGTTAATAATTTAAAATGATGCCCAAAGGCGTTCCATTTATGTATCTTCTTCTAGGGTTATGTATCATGTTCTCTCTAATAATAAAATAATACTCCCAACTACTATTCTCCGACTCTCTCTCTCTCTCTCTCTCTCACGCGCGTCCAGTCAACACTTTTCTCTTTCTTTTGGTTTTTTTTTTTTTTTTTTTTGATTACTAATAAAAATAAGCTGCGGGGCGCTGCTGCCCGCCTTCCGCGCTCGATGAGATCCATCTGGCTGGGTTTCTAAATGAGCTGCCGTCCGCCGCGTCACGGATGGGCCTTTCTCCGACCAACGGCGGCGCAGTGCCGGCCGGGTCTTCCACCTCCTCCTCCTCTCTCTTCACGGACAACCTCAAGGGTCTCCTCCTCGCGGTCGCCTCCAGCGCCTTCATCGGTGCCAGCTTCATCTTCAAGAAGAAGGGCCTCAAGCGCGCCGGTGCCTCCGGTACCCGCGCCGGTATGTTTCTTCCTCTCCTGAATCGTAACCCTAACCCTAATCCTACTAGATTATCTCAATCCCCGTGCTGAGGAAAAGAGCTTCTTTTTGTTTGACTCTTAAGGCGTGGGCGGGTACGGGTATCTCCTGGAGCCGCTTTGGTGGATCGGAATGATCACCAGTGAGTAATGTTCTCTTCGATTCCAGCTAATTAAAACACTTTTTTAGCGAATTATTATCGTAAAACTCAGAAGGTTTTGATCTCGGCAGTGATTGTTGGAGAAATTTCTAATTTCGTTGCCTATATGTTTGCCCCCGCGGTTCTGGTGACGCCGCTAGGGGCTTTGAGCATCATAGTCAGGTAGGGAATGAGAAAATTTAGAAGAATACTGATGGCGCTAAATGACTTGTACTTCAATTTTGTATTTCTATTTGTTCTCTTGAGTTGAGCTTTTGATTGGGGAAATTGGTTGGATAGTTCTGTTTTGGCGCATTTCATTCTCAAAGAGAAGCTACAGAGGATGGGTGTGTTAGGCTGTGTGCTTTGTATCGTCGGATCCACAGTGATCGTGCTTCATGCTCCGGAGGAGAAAAGCCCGAGCTCGGTGGAGCAGATTTGGAATTTGGCAACCCAGCCAGGTATAATTTTTATGCTTGTTGACATTAGGGTTTTTCTCGTCTTGTTGCTGTGTCTTGTCTCTGACGGATGTTTGGAATTGTTTCTGTGATTCCTCCAGCCTTTCTTTTGTATGTAGCTGCGGCAGTGGCAGTATCGCTGGTTCTGATGTTGCATTGCTCACCACGGTATGGGCAGACAAACATAATGGTGTACTTGGGCATATGTTCTGTGATTGGATCTTTGACGGTAATTGTTGTCAGCTTCCAGTAATGTTTGAAGACCTTTCATGTCCAGCTTGTGTGATTACTGAAGCGTGCAATCTTCTTCTGTGTTTGTTGTTGATCAGGTGATGAGTATAAAAGCCATAGGAATCGCCATTAAGCTTACTGTTGAAGGCATCAGCCAGGCTGGTTATTTTCAGACATGGGTGTTTGCTATGGTTGCTGTCACCTGCATCATTATTCAGTTAATCTACTTGAACAAGGTGAGAGCCTGAATCAGTAGATGTAGTTGCTGTTTCTAAGCGGTTCAAATGGGTGCTTATGCTTTTGTTAGCTTATCAGCAAATATATGGGATATCACACTCTTTCTTCATGAAGGTAATTTGCAAACAGTGAGTTGCTTCTAACATTACTTACGGTGAGTCAAGATTTTGGTAATTAACAATGATTGTTCATAGAAAACATTAAACAATAGCACCACAACTCCATATTGCACCACAACTTTGGAGTCATAGAGTAGTTCATGATCAAAATTTAAATTACAAGTTAACAGGGAGGAAAGCCTACATCATGCGCTGTCAACCTTATTGATCAGGGTGCAAACCTAGACAGACATTTGAGTTGTGGCATGAGTTTAAAATGTAGAGAAGTAAGTTTGATACAGGGGTCTGCATTCATTTCTAAGGCACATATCTTAAGTGGTTAGACCAATTTTATTGCTGTTTTTGTTTGATATTTTGTTTGATCTTTGGATCAAACCATACTGTTTATGCTATTGTATTGTCCAATATTTATTACGTGGTAGTTATTGCCTTCAAGTTAATTATCTTGATGTGTTCTCTCAAAAAAAAGAACTTTTGCTGGAATGTTCCTGTTTAGCTTTCTACTACATATTTGGTGTCAGTGGAATGGTCCATCAGGTAGTTTTTTCATATCTTAGAAGCATTTGATTTAGTCCAAGTATCATGATTATTTTTAAAGCTTTCTAAATCTTGAAAAGCTTTGTTTGCTGTTTAGCCCTTCAGGTTGTTACTTTTAAATCTTCAGTGTATTTTATTTAGTTCAAGTGTCATGATTCGTGGTTAGCTTTTCAAAGCTTTCTTGATGTTGGAAGGCTTTATTTATTGTTTAAATACAAAGATAGCCTGTATCCTCACTTTTTGTTCACCTTCATAACCTGCTTTCTATATCCCTATCCTTTCATTTCAATCATTTCGTCTTAGAATCTTTCATTACAAAGGCCCTTCCTTCTCATCTCCAATTTTAAGGCACCTATTTGAACCACTTCTTTGAATGAAGGCCCCAATGGCGGAAATTTTCTTGGAGATTAGATTGAGATGATATTTTCAATGAAGGCTCCAAAGCCTGGTGATGGAGAGTGGCTTGTATTTATGTGGAAGGGTTGCAACTGCAGAAACAGGAAAGACATGGTCCTATTTACCATCTGCATGAAATTTGTGAGCATCTGTATTTGTGCAATAAAAAGTGTTGCTTATGGTAGAACAAACAAGGAGCTGGTATTCATGAAACTGATCCTAAAGAATTTATATAAGCACCTCCCTTTGTGCATGAAGTAAATCATGAAACATTGACAATTTTTCTTCCCCTCCACACGCACACACACATGCATACATACATGCACGCTTATCGATCTCTGATGTGCTGTGGATTTTCTGTCAGAATTTGTTTGGAAACATGAATTATCTTTGAAGATGGTAAATATAATCAACCACCTGCCTGTGGAGGTTTCATTATACTTATTTCTGAATGCAGGAGAATATTTGTCATTGCATATTGGACATAATTTTTTTTCCTCTCTGATTCGATCATCTCATTGCCTAATGAACAAGATTATGATGTGGAAGAGAGTTAATTAAGATAATGTTTTTTTTATTTTCAGTTTTCACTTGATTCTTCTGAGATAAAAAGATTCAAATCGAATTTATAAATGCTACATATTTGTTGTCATTCTTTCAGGCATTGGATACTTTCAACACTGCAGTTGTTTCACCCATCTACTATGCCATGTTCACAACTCTCACGATATTGGCAAGTGCCATTATGTTCAAGGTATAGAAGGTGTAAATTTTTATGCTCTATGGCTTTTTTTGTTTTCGGTCAACAAGCATTAACATGCTTTGCAACCTTGTAGGATTGGTCTGGACAGAGTGCAAGTGATATAGCATCAGAGATTTGCGGGATTATTACAGTACTTTCTGGAACAACAGTGTTACATTCTACAAGAGAACCAGATCCACCTTCCTCTGCAGGTATTTACATATTGTTGTTTATTGGCACGCTACATTAAGCTGCAAGATAGTACAGCTTGGAATCTTTTGTCATTCCCTGTTGGTTTCTGGGATTTTAACTCCTTACCTATTTTTGAACTATCATATTCTTGTTTGAGTAGTTACTAACTTGCAGCTGTAGGTAATGCAAAGCTACCACTGCATAGAAATCGTAACTTGTAAAGTAAATCAGCTTTATTTTCCAAGAAATGTTATAAATTTATAAAAACCTTTTTAGATGATGCCTGTTTTCCTATATAATATGTCCATACAAACCACACTACAAAACATATTCATTCGGAAAATGTCACACTCCCACTCATATGCAAGGATTTCAATTTCCATTCTGTACTGTGCAAATGATTCCAATAAGATGTAGTTCTATATTTAGCAATTAACATGAGATGACACAGAATGATGTTCTTAATTTTGGGGACTAACTTGGATATATCTATATGGTGTCTTAGCATGTTAAGCGAAATTTAGTTTTCTTTCTTAAGATTTGTTGCATAATCAGGTACTAATTCGTGATTTCCCATTATTATTGAGAGAGATATGAAATGAGATGTTAAATTGAAATCAAATTCCAATTATCATGGATTCTTTGGTCAATTAAAAAAAAAGGGGTTTTATCCAAGTATGTGAAATTCCCATATTTTTTTTTCCTGATTTTGTTTGATATTTGAATATTTTGATCTTTATGATAGTAAAACCACCACCTTTTTGTCATATCTTTTTAGTGGCGATAATGCATGAATGCTTTGCCTGGTTGAGTGCTTGTTTGTAGCAATGTTGACTGGATTCAGGGCCAAATTTGATCAGGTCGAATTTGAAGATGGGTGTTCCAAAATGGAAATCCAATGCCTGTATATATATATATATATATATATTGGCCCTTTTGGAGATTCTTTCCCTCCGCATCAAATCATCCCAAGGCAGACAGTACAAATAGTGTTCTAAAATGCATAACAGGCTGCGTAAGCTTGGAATGCAAACCGTCAATCTTCATCTAGGCATCTTAAAACACAAGCGAGCCAAATTTAGTTATTTTGGATGTTTCTAATCAATGTATATCAAATCAAAACACAGTTTCATATTCTGTGTTATTTAAACTGCCTATTTAAGATGGATTGATGCATGGTCAAGTGGTTTCCAAAACAAATTATATCTGGTTTGTAAATGGTTTATAGGTCATAGCGCACGTTCAGTAGTTTGGATGTTTATATTGGGAAACCATTCTTCCAATTTGACATAAGCAAATTGGTCTCTAATTTGGTTGGATTTTACTTGGTAGTTTACTATAGACACATGTAAGCATGTACAATTTGGTCATGCTCATGAGCAATTATGTGCCAAAAAAATATCAATCTTGTCTGTAGGCTATACTTAACACATGCCTGTTCTGAATGGCTTATATGTTAGTTTTCCGCAAAAATACGTATAATTTTAGGTACATCAAAAGGTCTTTTACTGACCATAATCGCTGGTCCCTGCGGATATGCAGATTTGTATACACCACTTTCGCCTAAAATATTCTGGCACATCCAAGGCAATGGAGAACTAGAAAAGACCAAGGATGATGACTTGTTATCGGCCGAATTCATCACTGTGGTGCGGCAAGACTACTTCACCTAGAAGGCCTAGGATGGTCGCTTGCTGTATGCTGTGAACTCATCGCTGCTGTGCGACAGGGACATGGTTTCCCTCGGATTGTTTGATGCCACTGCTTTTTTATCTGTCTTATTGAAATCTGCCTCAGCCTTCATTGGTTCAAAGTGATATGAGAAGTTTTGTAGATTGTACAAGGGCTTAGTGATTGAAGTTACTTGAATTTTTCCTTGGTCGTAGCCCTCTTTGTTCATTTCTTTTTGGTCGGTCATCCGATTGGCACTGCCTGGGCTGTATTAGCTGGTCTAACCCTGACTTAAACTAGCGAGAATGATCTTGATTGTAATTTTTTGTGATTCGATGTACGAGTTATTGTAGAGTCGACATTTTGTAGCCAGTTGGAGTCGAATATCTAGCAACCATAGCTCATGGACAAATAAAACGGTGGTAAAAGGAAATAGATGTTATAAATCAGGCCTTTTATGGTTAGTTTTTTTCTTGATCCCAAAGAAAAGGGTAAATACAAAACCGAAGGTAATAAAATGTAGCGGCTCTGAGCATTTTCGTTTTTGTGCCTCAGTCCCTTTAATCAATCAATAGCAATGACGAATCCCTGACAATCCCATGTTATATCGTCTTCGAAAAGTTCTATGAACCTCAGATTTGTTGAATCTCAGAAATTTTGCCCTGCTTAAAGATATGAAATTGCATAAAGCGAAATTCTCGGTTGAACGATTTACAAGGGTATTGAAAGGAAACAACAATTGATCTTGAGGAAATGAGTAAAATATCTAAGATTTCAAAAGTTAGTTGATACATTGGAAGTCAAAAAGAGGATATAGCCAATTACAGGTACTTGCTTCTGCTTCTTAGTTACATTCGACTGCACCACGGAAATACTTTGAAGATGCCATGTTACAAATGTGTAACAAATCACAACGGTGTCGTTAGCTGTCTACCACTAGAACTTCCTTAAATGATTCCCATCTTCTTGATACACAACGGTGTCGTTAGCTGTCTACCACTAGAACTTCCTTAAATGATTCCCATCTTCTTGTGGCGTCCGCAGCAGCTATGCTGTAGAAGTTGCAAACATGCGAGCAGAAACATTTGTTGCATTTTTTTTATATTTTTTTACCCACAATCAGGGGGATATCATTGTCAAAAAAAAAAAAAAATTATAAGCATCAGGACAATGTAAAAAGCAGAATCATGAGGAAATCAAGGGCAACTTTATCAATTTCTGGGACAGACGAGAAACCTCACCTCCTATATCAGTGCACACACCCAGTTCCACAATATTATCTAAGAGAACCATAACTTATGCAAGGCATGCAATTGACCTAGACTGTTTGATTTCAATGACATTCGGTACATCTCCTTCAGCTTCTCAGGGTCCATAGCTCTATTGCTAGGTACTGCCTGATTCATTGTTCCAGGTTTGCTCCCTGATAGTGATGCTGCCAACATATTCTTCAGCAGTGCCTGTAACTGATTCCAGAATTTAGCCTTGATCTCCGGATCCTGATCGTGTGAAACATCTTCATTAGCTTCCACAACATGCCGACCTTCTAACAGGTGGACTAGCGCAGCTTCCAACATCTGCACCAGAAGTGAGGTTTTTTTTTTTTTTTTTTAATTCATAGGAATTTAAAAAAAAAAAATTCAAAAGTTGCAATAACTAGTTAAACACTAACTACCATGTATTGCCAACAAGTGTATGATGGGCATAACGTACATGGAATGGGATCTGCTTACAGTAGGATTTGCCAAAAACCCATGTACTGCCACAGGCTCAGGCAAAACAGATCAAATGGAGTTGCATGTGAAATGTCAGACATTTGGACTCTAGGAAATGGATTTGCATGCACAACATGAATAGATAGAATGCTAACAAACAAATCTAATCTGGATAACCAAACTAATTTGTATGATTCACATTGAAAAACAGCATTGTGATAGTCTGTTTATAGGATGATCATATTAAAATTAGTGGATTTGGAGTATTTAACATCGAGTGTATATTTTCCTTATTTTCTATTTTCTTTTCAGTCTGAGTTTCCCACCTCAAAATGCCTCTCCCAGCATCTAGATAAGACCTGATCATCGGAGGAAAAAGCATTATTCCACATCTTCAAGTTTGACGGAGTCCTGGATAGCTTAGCTAAGCAGATACATCTCATGACATACATATTCACTAACTAGGTACCTTCTGTTAATAAGCACCCTTAAATTCCTATATTTGGAACTTACATCCTCAAAAATTACATGTTAATAGCCATCCATTTTGTCCATAAGCCACTCAATTGTTCCACAACAAAAACCAATATGCAGTCATTCAGGTTTTTGCCATACTAGGTATGTGAATTTTGTCGCTCCATCTTTGGATTCCCTTCAAAATAAATACATGCAGTTTATCAAGCCAGGCATCATCAAATTTGCTCATTTTAAGCTTGAAACTTAGGTTGCAATCATATAATCGTAACTAGTCCATGAAACAACATTGACCTTTGCTCCTGTTCTGAGCCCTATGGCCTGCTCGTTCAGTTAGGCACTGAGGCTTGCAAATTGCTTGCAAAGCGAGACATTTGCAGTCACACCCACGCTAAGGCATGTTGGTTACTAGAGAATGTTGGATCTAGCAGGTTGACGTAGCACTTCAAAGTTCAGAGCACAAATTTTGACAAAACAACTATCCAAGCCAGTACAGGTCAATTTTTCCTCTCTTTTTTTGGCGACAATGGTGGACCCAGTACATTAGTAACCACTTGCTCTATAAATGTAATGCTAATTTCTTATTCTATACATTTTGTCTCACAGAAGGAAGCTAGAAGGCATTCTCAAATTTGCAGGATCAAGGGTCCATGCTGCTGTATTTCAGCATTATTTTCACGTAATCACCAAATAGCAATTACCTGATGAATTAGCTACTTTGCAAGTAGCAAGCCAAGCATTTGTGACAATGAATAGAATGTGCAAGTTCAAAAGCATCACCAATAAGTCTCCTTCACTCTTCGTTTTTAATCTACTGATTTCCTATAGTGATACCCTATTTTATAAGACCTAAAATGGAAGATTAGATATATAAAGGTATTGTGACGCTACCACACTCCTACAGGTTAGCATACAATGGAAGTGCGGATATAAAAATGTACTGAGACCACTACACTCATACAGGTTAGCATGCACACAAGCACATGAATGTTTTTGCATTGAAAGGAACACAAACAGCAAAAATATATACAGCCAAGTATGGTCAATTTTAGTTCCTAAACAAGCATATGGATGTGAGGGAAAGAAATTTAGTCTGAATAAAATCTTTATCTAACAACTTCAAGAAAATAATACATCTGTTACAACAAAATGCAAGATGATATGTGACATGCCCCCAAAAATTGAAAGGATATATTTTCACCACACACGAATATGACAGGTATTTTTGAACCAAGGCTACATGCAGCAAGCAAATTACAGCTATATTTTGCTTACAATAACAAAATGGGTAAACATAGAAAGGCTGAGAGAAACATACCATGTTTGAGTGAAATGAATTTGAGAGGTTGAAAGAAAGGGCTGATTGCTCCAGAAGGATGTTGATGTACATAGCAGGATGTGTCTTTGGACCATAGAAATCTATGGACTTTTGCCAGTTCTTTTCTGCCAAAGTAGCATACCATTTGGCCTTCTGACGGCATCGGTTCTCATATTTAGAATGCTTAACATGTTTGTGGTCCAAATCCAAGAACGTTAAACACAAGTCTCTGTGGTAGCAAGCAAGTTGGAAATGAGCAAAAGCAGCCTCCTGTTTGCGCAACTCGCCAAGAGATTCATATGTAGACAAAGCCTCCCTAAAAGCATCACTTGCCAACAACTTATGATTCCTATGTTCCTTGGCTCTCCCATCATTAGGAAACTCATCAACATTTATGCTTTCATAACCCTCAGCTGAAATACTTTCTCTTGCCAAAAGCATTCCAAGCCTCAGATATGTGTGAGCATATTGTGTACATACTTCACTACACAACATGCCATCAGCCTCATTACCAAGAGAGGTCAGTTCTGTTTTTGCAGCCCCATAATACTTCAGTGAATCGAAGTATTCGAACTTAGCAGACTTCATAGCTTGCTTATATGCATTTTGAAGGAGATCATACTTCTTAAATTCATCCATCTTTGATACCAGTTCTTCAGCCAATGCTCTTCTACCATGGCCTAAATTACAGTTAATCAGTATTATATTGGTATGGTCTGAAACTTCTTTAAATGCTTCTATAGCATCTAAAAATGCACTTTCCGCACTGATCAAGTTTCTGTTCTCAAGTCTATATCGGCCCAGCTCATTGCAAACCCATCCCTTTTTCTTCAATACAGAATGAAGTTCTCCTAAACCAATAGGAAATCCATTCATTGCATTCCTAGCTGCATCATAACAACCTATAGCAGCAGTCAGATTGTACTCGACATCTCCATATTTAGGGCCTTCAAGAAACTTAAAAATTCCTCCATTTCTCACCTTGGATGCATCTTTTGTACTTGGTTCACAACCAACTGCTCCAGAACTTGTGGTGTGAACTTCCATGACAATATCGCTACCTGGAACATCAGCAAATTCACGGCTTTCTTTGAGCTTACATGTATTTTCTGGGTTAACATGCATATCATCATTATTATTCTGCAACTGCTCATCTTCAGTAAAATTTGCACTTTCTGTTTTGTATGAATTATTATCATCTTGAATTCGAGCAAAGGGTGAACAAGAAGAGTTTCTCATCATTGATTTTCTGCTCTGTTTTCTGCCATAGGTTGAGGGAGAATCTCCCCTGCTACTGCTTGCACTATTACCACTGTTTGCTCTATCACTCTGACAACTACAGTTAATCAAAGAACAAGTACTGCAGTTTTTCTTGTACTGTCCCAACTTTTTCTTAAGACGTTTTACCTCCTTTACAACTTCATTTGACATTCGCAGTTCATTTCCAGATGTTTTTCTTTCTGTTTGTACTGGGATTTCTTGTCCCCTTGTTCTATGGTACTCCACAAATACATCTCCAACAAGTGTCCATGCCATAGACCAGAAAAGGTAAAAAGGAGAGAGCTGATCTGCAGTGTAGCTATCTTCTAAGAACTCTGGGTCCAAATCTTTTGCACCATCGATGACCAAATTTGCCTTCTCTTTTCCATCTTTAAAATTCATCTGACATACTGAGCTACCAGCCATAGATGAGATAAACTGAGCATCTTCAAGATGTTGAGGCATAGACCCATAAACTAAACATGCTAATTCTACGACCTTCAGAGCTCGATGCAATTGTCCATCCTCCTTATAAGCTTCGCCGAGAGCCAAATATGACTCTCCGAGCAAAAGAACAAGTTTCCACATCTTATTATCCATCTTTGATTTTGGAAGCCATTCCCGGATATCACAAACTTCAACACAGTCAGAATCACCACATGTGCATAAAGAGAAGTTGACACAGGAAGATTTTTCATGAATTTTGTTTCCATGATCAATTAAACCCTCTTGAGCATTCTGCAGCTGGCGCTTCCATCTGAGTGATTTGATAGCTTGTGACACATGGTGTATTGCAGCCAGCTTGGAGGAGATTGGATCAGCAACTGTCCTAACTAAATGAGGGGAAGTTGCAATCTGACACATATCTAAGTTATCATTGGTTCTAGAACCAGCCAAGCTTTCTGCAAGCTCTCCAGTTCCCTTTGTTGCGGATAAAGAACTGTTTTGAGGTAGACAAGATTCTGTTTCCAAATTCAATGTCCCAGATACCTCTGATCCTGAACTATCTACATCATTCCCAGCTTTTGTTGAGCTGACATCTTCTGCAGCATGAGATGATCCCTGTTCCTTTTCTTGGATCTTTGATCGAAACATTTCCACAGAGAATTCTGAGGATTCATCTTCCAGGTCAGTAACTGTAACTTCAGATTCTAGAAGAAAAGATTCTGATGGTAACTCCAGTTCCTCATAACATTTCAGGATGAGCCTGGCAAACTGTTCATGAGCATATGCACGAACAACCTAACACATTATAAATTCCATTATCAGCATAATCCTGCATAAATATATATACTGAATGCAAAAACTCAATAATAAAGAAACCAAGAAAGAAGTTGCAAAATAATGCTAGGAAACCAACGCACCAGGTGATCCTGCTCACTAAGGAAGTCCAAACATTTCTTGAAGAACTTTGCACACTTGGCTCTATTATCAGGTGCCTGCAGCAAAAACATTAAAACATAAAGCTCTAAGCCAGAAATCAGCTAATCAGTGTAGCACCAAGACCAAATGCACAAGTTTCCATCTTTGGTACCTTTGAGAGTGACAGCCTGTGAGCTACACGGTAAAGAAGAGTCCCCAGAGAAAATAAGGAATCCCTTCTCCCTTTATTCATTAAGGATGGCAAGGAACCACAGCTTTTTTCCTGATCATCAGTTGAATGGCTTTTAGGTATGACAGATAGATCAAACAGCTGTATTACATCCTCTCCTGCGCCTTTATACAACTGCAAAAGTAAATATAGACACAAAATCATAGGGCCACTATCATAATATAACCAAACAAATGAGACAAATTTTTAGATATACTAGAGGCATGGGAGGCAAATTATCCAAAAAGTTGACATCTCCATACCCAGTATGCACCAGGATCTTGTTTGCAGTTATCCTGAAGAAATCTCAAAACTGAAAGCCCATTTTGTTGGACAACTTGAGGATGAAATGCAGGTGTACCATCTTCAGATATGCCCTTAAGGAGGAATATATCATCCGTTTTCAAAAGCTCATATCCTTGAACAACACCATTTTGATGGTAACAGATAGCTAACTCAGGCACACTGGCCATGACATTGTCAAGCCATGCTTCAAGCCATGTCAATGGAGTGACCTGTCGAAACAAAACTACAGAATGACAAAACTTCATGAAATCAAGGAAAAGAATTCAGTTTGTTGTGCCTTACCTGTCTTGAGACATCCCAGAGGTGCAGGCTGACAGCAACATATTTCTCATTGCTGAATAAAAGCAAGTCACTGCCTAAAAGCATCCGGAAGTTGTGAAATTGCCAAACCAGGACCCTCAGAAAACCATTATTTCCCACCTTCCTGAACTTATCTGACTCTTGCATTGGACATCTAGGCTTTTCACCAACTTGTGAAGTCTTCTTGATAGGATCTGGCCTTTTACCTTTTTGCTTGTTGTGCTTGGTGCCCCAAAGGAATTTGTCACGGTTCCCTTGTGAAGACATCCGGCTGCCACCAGCATTCTGATCAAAAAACTGAGATTTAGCATGGGTATTTTTAGCAGATACAAATGGGCCCTCCACATGTCCAAAATGTCCTGGTAAGATGGTGGAACTTGACTGCTTCTCGCATGATGGTTGGTGACTAGGAGGGCAATCACAAGCCTCTGCTCTCACTGAGTGCATCGCAAAATTCAAAAAAATTGAAGGATCAGAACCTTTAGATTGGTTATTCTGTCTTCTGTACATCTTTTCTCCTTCTTCAACATCAGGGCTGTCCTTGACAAAAATTCAAGACATTAAGAATCATCTAAAGAATCAAAGCAAAAATTGGCAATTATTTAAGAGCATACCCTGTATTAAGAATGAGGGTATCCCCAATGCGATGAACAGCAATGGATAACTGGGCCTTGGAGTAAGGTATTTTAAAAATCTGCTTCAAAATGTCAGTTGGAGCGACCACATCTATTTCATCTCCATATTCAGTCAGGCCAGATACGGCAAGTGCTTCACATTTTCGAGACAAATTTTGACTGATAGGACTGCTTTCCCAATGAAATTCTGAGGACAGCAGAAAATCTAGTCATAAGTGACAAGGCTACACCAAATATAGCAGTGCGTGTGCGTATCTAAGAATAGCATCCAGCTATAAACAAATGGAATGCCAGGAATAAGATGTGCATCTTGAGAATCATGAATCAAAGATAATACCTCATTTCTATTTGATGTAGTTATATATGCTATACTCGAAAGGATCTCCACATCCAATGGCTCGGATAATCGATATCAGATCCCATTGTCTATCTATGCATGATATTTATACACATACATTGATATACATATACTTATCTGCATACATATATGTGTATAAACATACATATACATGTGCACGCACACGTATGTATCTATATATGCATGCATATGCATATAAACATGTGTGTATGTATATAAGGGAGAGGGCATCTTGATAGCTTTAAGCATTCCTCAGGCACATACAAGAACTATGCTAAATATTTATATAAAAATCCACGAAAAAAAGAAAGTAAGTATTTGAGTGTTCTGAGCTTGTCTCTTCTATTAAACATCAAAAAAGTTACAGCATTTCCAGAAAGATTATGGAAGCTGTAAATAGATAATAAGATACAAGAATCAATAAACTTTGGGTTCAGAAGAGGCAATGGTCAAAGTTTTAGAGATTCACAACTAAGAGATTTATATGTTTTTAAGAATATTTCTTATTCAATGATTACATTAGGACCAACAATTTAGTAAAGTGACCAAGAGAATCACTAGATATTATCAATACATAAGAGAAAAAGGTACACAATACAAATGCCCCATATGGCATTGCATTTGGATGGCAAAAGGCGCACTTGGAAGATTTTGAAGTGTTTGGAAAAAAATTGCTCCCCCAAAAGCCGAAAAAGGTCTATGAGAAAAAAGCTCTAATTTGGAGCACTTGGATAAAAGCTATACTTGAGATGGGTTAGGAAGCTATTTTCATTGGACTTCAAAATCATGAATTAAAAACAAAAAGCTGTATAATATAATAATGATAATATAATATAATATATTTATATTAAAATATTACATTATCATATTATTATTAGAATAATATCATAAAAATATAATATTATTATAAATATATATGGTTATATAATATACAGTAATATATTATATTATTAGAATTATAGAATATACTATAATAATATTATCATAACTAATAATATAATTGTGTAATGCAAGATAATACAAATACGAGATAATATTATAATATTATATTGTAGTAACATTATTATTATCATAATATAATGATATTACAAAACTTATTATATTTATATAAAACATATAAAAATTATTATTTATCATAAAATTAAAATAACGAAATAAATATTTTATTAGTTAAGAATACTTTATAATAATTAATTTTAGTATAAATATTTATTTAATTTAAAGTACCATGCAATATCATTTTTTATCATATTATTATTAGAATAATATCATAAAAATATAATATTATTATAAATATATATGGTTATATAATATACGGTAATATATTATATTATTAGAATTATAGAATATACTATAATAATATTATCATAACTAATAATATAATTGTGTAATGCAAGATAATACAAATACGAGATAATATTATAATATTATATTGTAGTAACATTATTATTATCATAATATAATGATATTACAAAACTTATTATATTTATATAAAACATATAAAAATTATTATTTATCATAAAATTAAAATAACGAAATAAATATTTTATTAGTTAAGAATACTTTATAATAATTAATTTTAGTATAAATATTTATTTAATTTAAAGTACCATGCAATATCATTTTTTATCATTTTTTATTACTACAAGCATTTCCTCAGTTTCATTACCAAATAAATATTGAAGTTCTACAGCACTTTGAAAATGTGATTATCAAATAACAATTAGTTTTTTAAAAAAGCTCTATCAATGAAAGCTCCATTGTCTAAAACTCTACTAACAAAAACTCCATTATCTACCGTCATATCAACAAGGCCTAAGGACAACTGCTCAATGCTATTACCATATTTAATACAAGTATGTTTCATATGTACTGGAATAGTAGAAACAAAAACAAAATTATTATGCAACAAAGATAGCCACCCAATTCTAAAACTCCCCTCCTGATAAGGTTCCATTGATGCCTTGAGTTTTATGTAACCACCATACCTTTTCCATGTACATAATTAACAAATCATGCCAACTATTCGGGGTTAACTTACATAATCTTTCATGACTCGCATAATAATCTTTCATCTATTGCCACTATCTATTCCAATGAAGAGCTCCATACAGTATGACTAACCACCTTCTCCAAATCCTTCTTATAACTTTTATCCACGTAGTCTAGATCTTCCTTCTTGGTGACCCATGCATAAAAATTTTAGACACGTACCTTACAAGTAATCCCATAAATCTTTGCTGCTTGTGCCCATGGTATCTCATAATATTTTCCAACACCTTGCTCACAATTAATGTAGCTCCTGTTGATCTCACATGACTGCCTAATTTTCATAATTTCATATACACCCGCCTTATAATTCCCATCTTTGCCACACTCGGCTCATTCTATTGCTTTTCTTTACTTGACTTACTTTATCACCTAACATTACAAGTCTTATTGTTGTGTTATATATTCTTCCTTTAAGCTCCATTCAGTTACTAAGGAAGTCTGAAATTTTCTTTTCGACGCTTGACAATGCAAGAAAATATGAAATAGGAAAAAATAAATACATAATTTCTCTTACTTTAAGCTGGCAATTTTGTGAGAAACAAGAAAAACAATTTCTCTAAAACCCTTTTTCCATGACTTGCCCAATGACCAATAAAGCAAATGCAGTTTTCTTCTCTTTTTTCTGATTGAATTCGTCTCCCTGTTTTCCCATTTTTTCAGAAGCCAAACAAAGCTCACAAATGTATGTAAGTTGCATAATCCCTCAAAAGAATATATCTATTTTCAACCAACAACATCCACTGGTACTAGATTTTTCTCTTTTTCCGTGCCCAATTGTTTTGTACAAAAATTCCAGAATGGCAAAGAAGAGCATTCATGTTGCGTTACCTCTTGGGCATCAAATTTGTGTGGAGTTGTAGTTTCACATCTTAATCCACCTACAACCTTGTCCTCAAAGATGACTTCCCTAGTCCCAAGTTAGCATACTACCCACTTTTGATCGATTGACACTACAATTTGCAAATAACATACATGGCAACTAACATACAGCATGGCACCTCATACTGAATGTCAGCAGAAAGTGTCATTCCATACTTATTAGAAGGTCTGAATCTTGAACTGAAGAAAAACAATTCATAGTATCAAAAATAGGTGACATACTTACAATTGTCCAAACAAATTGTGAGACAGGCTTCACACATCTAAGGTCTTCACTCGCAAATTATGGGGACCAAGGAGGTGAAAACTTCTATTGAAATAAGCAATCCTCTTGTTGCAAATACCAGTATAACCAAATTCCTATCAACTATCAACTCCAGCAAAGCATCCATGTCACGAATGTCTCATGTCTCCTTCCCTTCTTCAATTCTTTTGGGAATTCAAGTTCAAAAATCAGTTTTCAGATGGGGCGATCAATTGGGCACACTTAAGTTTTTAGAGCCAAACAAATTCACCATCAAATCATTCAATGCAACAAGAAAAATCACAAGCTATGATATTAACTGTTTTAACTCCCAAGTACTAACCATAGAACTGTCACCACAAAGCCAGTAGGATTTTACAAATGAAAACTCTCTTTGCACTGCCATGCAATCAAACAACAAATCCAATTTAAAAGTCAAAAATTTTCCCAAACTACTAAAGAAAAAGAAACTCCTAAAATAAGGCAAGGAAAGATCACCTTCACTGCTCTTGGCCCCGGACGGAAACACCTTCTCCGGAATGTTCGAAAGCAAAGGCAGCGAATTGAGATCGGTCTCCGCTGGCAGCATCTGATACCTTGGAGCTCCAATCCTAAATCAATCATAGAGCAATTAGACCCCAAAACGCGCGCGCACGCGCGAGAGAGAGAGAGAGAGAGTACGTGTGTGGGGAGGGGACGAGGGCGGAGGACTGGAAGAGGGGAAAGGTGGAGTCGGTGGGGACGGGGAGGGTGCCGCAGAGAAAGCCGACGAGCTTGGGCTCCGCGATCTCCATCTTCCCCACGCACTGGAGCTCCCCCGAGCCCTCCATAGCGTCGGCCGCTCCTTCTCCCTTCTCTAATGGCGGAAGGCCGGGAATTAGGGTTTTATAATTGGGATCCAAGTATTGCCACCGATACCAGCCCGGCTTGGAGGCTGCGAGCTACGAGCTTTGACGGCGATCGGTGGTCGGCATGCGTTTTATTTTGGAACGGAGCTGCAGCGAGCGTCGTCGCGTGGGATCCAGAACGTTCTCCTCACGATGTGAGTTTCTCTTCACACACGTGTGGATACGGCATGATTTTGGGAGCTCCGCAATCCAGAGCATTTTCCAGCGCGGTAACGCTTGATGGTTGCCCGTTGTTGGTCGATGGTCGATGGTCGGGCTCCGTTTGACGGAGCCGTTAGTGGCGTGCCGTTTGAATGTGGTTCCTCTTCGAGCTTTTGAAAATATTTTTTTTAAAATATTATTAACTTTTTAATAACCATATTTTTAAAATACTATAAAACTTTAACATAATCAAACTAAAAAAAATATTTTTTAAGAATAAAAATAATAAAAAGCATTACGTTATACTTTTAATGATCTAATCTATTAAACATCATTATTTATTATACATTATTCTAATAATATTATAATATAATAATATCATATTATAATAACATTATAATATATCATATTATGGTATTATAATATATTATAAGAAAAATAATACTTTTTTAAAAATAATGATTATAATATAAAATTATTATAATATATTATTTTACTATTATTTAATAAATATATTATAATATATTATTAAAATTATGATCATTATTATCTAATAATATAATATCATATTATTGTGACATATAATTATAGTAATATTACAAAATTATACCATTACATGGTGTAATAATATCATATTTATACTATATTATAGTATTTTAAAATATTATTATATTATCGTATTTTACACTACATAATTATCATGAGTATTAATATTATTTTTATGCAATTATAATAACTATATTTTATTTATAAGAAGTAGACTTTTGCTACATTCAAATGTAGTCAAGTTTAGAATCCGATCATCTTCTTAATTTTTGAATCTTTATTGATTTGAAAACTATACCATCTTTTTTCACTTTTTTTCATCTTTGAGATTTATAAACTGTGTGGATTTAAAGATAAGGAAGATGACATGATTTAAGATTGGTACATTCGAATGTAGCCGAATTTACCTCTATTTATAATATAGTATTATAATATTATTATAAATATTTATTCTTATGGTTTAAATATGTGGCATTCAAGTCTTGAAAATAGCTTTTTAAGTTGTTAACATCTTTCAATGAAATTAGGAAGTATTTTTAAAAATTTTATTAAATACTATAAAATTATTCAAATATATTTTTAGGCTTCTAAAATGCTTATAGATCTTTCGAAAGCTCAGCCAAATGAAACCTTAATTGGGATCCCCTCCGATTAAGCTCGAGAGTTTTTTTTTTTTTTTTTTTTTGGATGACGCTACTGCATAGGTATACGACTGCTTTGCTACGGTTTCTTAAATAACTTTTAAGATTAGGATAGTTAGCAGTAAAAGAAGCTAGGTCTCAAAGTAATGGCGTGACCAACAAACCAATTGGTCATGAATGATGCTTTGCTTATGCTCCTTCAAAGTCATTCAATAAGTTTCTTTTAGGTGTGTCTTCATTTATTCTCAAATCATATATTAACTAAGCCTATTGACAATTAAGATCAACCAATGACCATTATTTGACACTGGGCATGTGAATGACACATGATGCTTTCTATTTACTTAGATTTTGTAAATATATTTCCAACATGAGTTTAAATATTCATGATATCTTGGATGTCCAAAGCTAAAGAACTAATAGGTCAATTTATTAAGTTTTATGGTAACAACAAACTTCTTTTCTATTGAGGAAGCTAATAAAATTAAAATGGTTTCTAAGGCCTTTACTACATTATAATTATTAGTTTATTCATTACTTAACTAGGATTTTCTAATTCAATAACCTAGCCATCCAAGCCTAGCTCTATATTAAGACAACCTAAATCCTTAGTTTATCTCAGCTATATTGAATCAAGAAGTTAAAAAAATCAATTAATATGATAAATCTTCAATTAATAATTATTTTTGGGCATTAATTTTAATATCTAACAATTAATTTTTTTTAAGTTTTTTTTTAAAAAAGAAAACTTATGAGATAGTGATTGATAATGGAAAAAACTTGAGATCACTGGGTAGATCATCATTTAGATCACCAATTAGATGTGAAAGTTAGTAATTATCAAGAACATAAGCAAGCTTGGCTATCATCATTGACTTAATTGCATATCACACCAATCCTTAGTAAGTTGCATAATGACCAATGGATGATTGGTATCTACTCACATTGATAGAATATTTTTTAGAATTTTAATATATATTGTAAAGATAAATTAAAATCAATATATCCCAACATAACAATCAAAGAATCTTTAATTTCTCCTGTTGAAGGAAATTGTAATAAAGAATTGATTTAAGTTAGAGGTTAACCTGAAACTAACATGACATCTATTGGTTCTTAATTTTTGAAATTGAAACCAAACTAATCAATGTTAAAATCTATCCCAACTCAACTTAATAAAGATTGGATCAATTATTGGATCATCCCTTTTTAAAAGAATAAAAAATTATTAAATTTATCCAAAAATAGTTATTAGTCTCAACAAATACAAATATGAAGTTATCATAGAAGTTGTTTAGCACAAATAACAAAACAAAATCCAACAACAACAACAACCTAACAATCTATACAAAAAAAAAAAAAAAAAAAGGAAGGATATAAGCTATGCTAGTACAAATTATAAACTAATAAATAAAGTCAAAATCCATATCCCTCAACCTAACCACAAAATTATTTTATACATTTAAAAAGGTCAAAAAAAAAAAGATAGATAGAGAAAAGAGAATTATATATGATATTAAGATTATTCAAATATCTAATACAAGCATAAACAAGTATTTAAGCAACATTTAAAAGTGAAAAAAGGTAAAAACTAATAATTGTGCAGGGAGACATCAATCTCACATGTCACAATATAACAAATAATGTATATACATATGGTTTGTATTAGTTTCGGTTTAAATTAATTTACTTATTAAGTCAACCTTGACTTAAAGACCTAATTAGGTTAGTATTTCTAAATAAAACTACAATAAGAAAATTATTTTCTATGTATTAAAGAAACACCACTTATAAATTTTATTTTCTTCTTTATTCAAATTTATAATTAAATTGAAAAAATCTTAATAAAATAAATGATTTAACATTATCCTTATCTATTCAAGATTTTAGGATATCCTGCTTTTTTTTTTTTTTTTGCACACAATTTTTCTCTAATAAGAATAATTCTAAATGAATTCAAAAATTTACTTAGTTTAAAATTTTAGGAGAAAATTTGTTTAGATAAATTAAATTTTTTTTTAAAATTTGGCTATTATTTAGTATATGTCTTTTAAGAAGGCATGATACATGGCATATGATACAAAAGTATCAAATATTATAATAATTTTTCATAACTTGATAATATATATATATATTTTTCTATGGTGCCTCTTTTTTTAAAAAAAAAATTAGTGGAATGGTTGAACATATAGGAGTAAAAGAAGGTCATTCAAAAATGAGAGTATAAATTGAAGGAGTAATTACCGTTACTTTATTAATAAAAGATGTAGTTTTTTTTTTATCAATTATTGTTCTTTACCAAGGCTTTTTCATTATCTATTAGAGATAGCTTTTTTTTTTTTTTTTCTTATTTAAATAGAGATAACCACTAATAAAAGGAAAGGTCTTATTATTCTTCCTTCTCCCTAATATTTTATAACAACAACAACAACAACAACAACAACAACAACAATATATTTTTTAGATATCTTTTTCATCTATTTCTAATGATTTGTTGGTTTTAATATAGTTAATTTTTATAATTAAGAAATCAAATGAAAAATTAGTTGATCTATCTTGACATAAGCCACTTCTTCTTACTAAAGATTGGATAGTTTTTTTAAAAAAAAATCTATTACATTATGACCAAAATTTTATAAAGTACATTTGCTTTTCTTAAAGTCTCCATTTTTTACCGTCTCCTTACATGTCTATTTATTTACTATTCGTCATCCAATGACCATTTTAATCAACCAAACAAACTCGCTCTCTGTATAAATCCACTCGGTGATCTCCTTAAAACTGGCTTCTTACGTGAGTAAAGAAAAATATTTTGATATTAGCTTGCCTCATTTTCGGATAATTAGACAATCAGTTGGCAGTTTTGATATAATTGGTACTTTTATGACCAATTTAGACATAAATCCAAGACAGAAATATTTTTTTAATCATTAATTTTTTACTTAAAATTTTTAATTATTACGTAATAGTTTATCATATTTAAAAAAATATTGCATTCTTTGTATCATATTGAAATGAATAGAATAATCGATGTATCACTTTATCAGCTGTTATTAAAACGGCACATCAGATATTTTGTTAAATTTAATTAATTTTATATAATAAAATATTAATGAAATATAATATTTTTGGAATACGAGGAGTCAAACTAAAACAACCTAAATTTTAAGTGAAATTTAAAACGAGCTGAAATCATCCTCTCATACGTCTTATGCGATACGAGCTATTGGGCCTAATGGCTCCGCTCGGCCCGACCCATTTGCCTTCCCCCGGTTGCAATCCGTTCCGACTTCCGACAGCAACGGCCCCGAACGGTACCAAAAACCCTCGCACGAGACGAGACCCCGCCTTACCCCCTCTGCCACCGGACGCAAGCGGAGCGAAGAGGAGCGCAGGAGGCTGTAAAGTTTGGCTAACCCTCCGCCCTCCATGTCCACCGCCGTCAACTCTTCTCTTTTTCGTCTCCTCTCCTCCAATCCCTCCTTCGATTCTTCCTCCGTAGGAAGCCATCTTGGATCCAAGGATTGCTGGGGTTTAAGGGGAAGCTTAAGGTTCCCTTCAGAGAGAACTTTGGCACGGCTGGCGATGTCGAAGAGGTCCGTGGCGAGTTGCAGCGGGGATAGGGACAGGGACGGAAGCACTTCGGCTATGGTGGATGGGATTGCTGACTGCTTGGATGATGTTTCCCCGGGATTGGGTTAGTTGGACTTCTAGATTATGTCTTCTTTCCCTCTTTTCTTTTCTTCTCTCGTTTTCGGTGGGATTTTGATTTATATGACGAAAAGTTGCAGATTTGAAGGGGAAGGAACCGAGCATATCGACGATATTGACTAGTTTTGATAATTCTTTTGATCCATATGGAGCTTTGAGCACGCCATTGTACCAAACATCCACCTTTAAGCAGGTACAGCAATGCGATTTTTGCTGGCTCTCCTTGTTCATGTACCATCCGTTCATTTTTTTCGAGGTGGAAAGGCTTTTTTTTTTCCTTTATGTAACATGATGAGGTGGATTATCCCTATGTTAAATCTAATCTCATCAGGGATGGGGGAACAATATTACAAAATATCTTCTTGACAGATCCAACTAATCGTGTTCTTTGTGGAGTCAATTTTAGTCAATTTTCACCGTAACCTGAACACTGGAGGCAGTTTTTTTTTTTTTAAAAAAAAAATCAAGTGTAGTTTTTTTTTTATTATTATTATTATTTTAAAGTGAATGCTTCAATTTTATTGGAACTTCCTCTCCTTGTGGATTCAGATCATGCCACACATGTTAACTCTAACCACATCTAACTGTCTGTTTAATTTTGCAAGGTTCTGGTTTCCTGTTCAAGCTTGACCTACTATTTCTTGCAAATTAGAATTGCTTGTGAGCTTTTGATTGTCCCTCCAATTAATTTATAATATATGCAGCTTCGTTTGTAAACTTAATAAACTGTGACATTCTCATAATCACCTATTTTTTTGCTTTCAAATACCTTAGGCAATGAGAATTCCTATCATCATTAAACCATTTTTAGTTCAATCACCATTCCTCCTAAATTTCATTCTGGTCCAAACCAAATTGCTTAAGCACATAGTTGTAGAATTTTTACTTCATTGTGCACTTAGTTCACAATATGTAAAAACATCATGTATCTTCTGATTAACAATATTCTAATAATTCATTTACCATAAAGATCCCATGTAGAATTTCTCTTTCTGCACTCTATAGGAGAAATCAGATGGCCTAAGACCTGTAATCTTGTGCAATCTATTAAAATGGGAGATTTGGAAACTTACTATGCATTTGTACATGCATAAGTTTTATGCCTTTGTAATCGGCAGATGACAAGGCATCTTCCTTTGTTTTTTTTTTCCCTTGATGTGTCCCAAAATTCAGTGTTCTCCTGAATGCAGGAGTTTCTTCTCTTTTAGTGGCACAATATGCTGAAATTCATGAAAGGAAAGACACTTGCATTAATTATGTGAACAAATCTCAAAGTGAAGATCAAACTCTAAAGGGCCAGATTATTTAGATGCATCTTTTGCATGCCAAATTATCTTTTAGAGAACTGTGTGGTAGCAGATTGTCATGCATTCTGAGCTGCAAATTCTTGATGTTTTTCATTTATTTTCAGCCTTCAGCAACAGAATATGGTTCTTATGACTATACTAGGAGTGGAAACCCTACTCGAGATGTGCTGCAAAGGCCAGTAAAATATTCAGTTTTGGCAAATGTACAGACACTAGGTGTGTAATCTTTTTGTAACTATCTTTGCTTATATTAATAAAAATGTTGTCATATCCAAACAATCAGTCTTATGGCCAAGCTTGAGAAGGCTGATCGTGCATTTTGCTTCACTAGTGGAATGGCTGCTTTGGCTGCTTTAACACATCTTGTTGAAACTGGTGCGTGCACATCTGCTTGACTGGAATCCTGATATTTGACTCCTCATGTACCTGACTGGCCAACCTTGTTATTATTTAGGTCAGGAAATTCTTGCTGGAGAGGATATATATGGTGGCTCTGATCGATTGCTCTCACAAGTGGTTCCAAAGAAAGGAGTTGTTGTGAAGTTAGTCTGGTGCCCTTCATTTTTCTGGACATCTTCACTTGTCATAATTTTTTGAATTTAGTAACAAGGATGATGATCTTTGACATGACAGACGAGTCAATACATCTGATCTGAGTGAGGTGGCATCAGCAATTGGCCCGCGGACAAAGCTTGTCTGGCTAGAGAGTCCAACAAATCCTCGCCAACAGATTACTGATATACGGGTAAGGAAGTGGCTTTTGTTCTTTAATAGACAACTGAACCACCACTCTTTTAAGAAATAAATAATGATGCAGAACTAAATGCTAGTATTGGAATGTGTCATGTGCGCTGCATTTGCTTTTGCACAAACAGAGCCATTGAAATTAGAGATTTTACATTTTACTTCTTTCTGTGAATGGCATAATTTTTAAATGGTCACACAATAGAGAAAATTTTTCAGCGGAAACACCTTAGATTTTTTGTTGTTCATATGTAATGCAAATAATCTAATAGTGGGCATCATTTGCTGATGTCATCCCATAATAGGGTCAAATGTTTTCTCTCTTCTTCATTCTCTGATGCTGCCAAGATTGGTTCCTTCTTTTTTCTTGCTGCTCCTCCATTGTCTTTATATCTATTGTTACCATTTTGTTTGGTGTAAGAGTTCAACTAGGGCTTAACATAGATAAAAGATACCATTTTAGACACTGCTGATTACCACAACAGTGGTTGCATTTTAGAACTACTCAGCTTTATAAGGCTGCATGAATGTATGCATAAGGCTGCATGAATGTATGCATATGTAGTAATTGATGTGTAAAATAGAGGGATAATGACTTTCCCAATAAGATGTCATTAAGAAGGATAATGTTGTTCTATTAATTAGCTTTAGATCATTGTGAAAGTTTGTGATGAATGCATCAACTTTATAGTAGCATCTGATTTTTGACACACGTCTTTCTAATCGGAATCAGGGACATTTGTTTGTCCTTCCTCTTTTGTTTTGCACATCCTTAATGATTATTGCTTTAAGCCCATGAAAATGCCTTAAGCCAATTAACTTCATAGTGCTGAATTTCTGTGATGGCCAGCCTGCCTATCAAGGTTGTGTGGCTTGTTCAACTGCCTCCCATACCTTCCAAGAAAAATGTAAACCTTACAAATTCTTAATGCTACTTGTTTGCCAGTTTTCTGTTTTTACTGTTTGAAGGAAGCAGTCTTTTTGTTGGCTATGCAGATTGCGTTACCCTCAACAAATATTATACCATTTGTGTTTTTGTGTTATAGTCATGTCTTCCTATCTCAAGGATGCCTTTGTCCATGTTCTTATGCATTTACAGAAAATCTCAGAAATAGCTCATTCACATGGTGCTCTTGTTATGGTGGACAACAGTATCATGTCGCCAGTGCTCTCTCAGCCCATAGAACTTGGGGCAGGTATACGAGGGACTATAAAGTGGTAATAAATACCAAGTATTTAGGATGCCGTTGCTTTTTCCTGTTTCAGCAGTAGATACTTGATTATGATGTCATTGTATCTGTCTTGCAGATATTGTAATGCACTCAGCTACTAAATTTATATCCGGGCATAGCGACCTCATGGCAGGCATCCTTGCTGTAAAAGGGGAAAGGTTGAAAAATTTCTTCTTACTGTATTTATTTCTTAGGATTACATTTATTACCAAGTATTACCTGGTTATGTCTGCACTCACATTTCTTTAATATGTGTGATTGCATATTGTTCATTTTGATAGAAATTTTACAATTATAAACTTTCATCCTGTGTATATACCAGTAGCCCACACATATATCTTATCATCTTTGACAATTTATTTTGCAGCTGATGATGCAAGTTTTCTGTGGCTACGAATAGCAAGTCTCATGACCCTTGACATGCACAATCTTTTTCTGTGGCAGAGAATAATGATTTATTCATAAATTTCACATGACATATTCCATCTTTGTGTGGTGACAATTCTGTAAAATGACAATTTGATTTTACCAAGTTCAGAATCTGCATGTCTTTTGCTTCATCAGAGGATAAGAAGGGCAATAAAGAAAAAAAGGATATTAGCTTCATATTTTTAGGTAGAATCTTTGGTGTACGCTAAGGGGCTGTTTGGAGACCCATAGGTGGAGCTGTATTGCAGCTCAAGCAGCAATGCAGCTTGAGTTGCAGTTACTCCTCCTGCAGGGTTTCCATCTCTCCTGTTTGGCGGGTTCTACAATGGGAGTGGGGGAGGAGATGGGGATGGTGAGGGGTCAGAAGGAGGGGCTGAGGCAGAGGGCCATGGTTGCTGAGGGATCTTGGATCGGGGGCTTTTCTGGCAGCTGCTGCTGGTGAGGTTGGTGGTGGTTGGGATGAGGGCATCAAGGAGAGGGCGGCAAGATTTTTCCAGCAACTGTCAGCGGTGAGGGTGGTGGTGGTCGAGAGGAGGCCATGGGAGGGGGTTCAAAGGAGGTCTCAAGGGCGGGAGGCTTAGGGGCTGAATTGCAAGATTTTAGACCTAACTTGTAGCTAAGCCGGGGCTCAATATACAACCTACAACACGCTTGCAAGGTTCCAAATGATGGAGTTAGGCTGCACTGCAACTCAACCTGCCTGCAGGCAGGTTGAGTTGCAGCTAACTAAAAGCCCCTAAAGTCCTTAAGCTCACAAGCTGTGCTAGAACCATACTGTGCTTTTGCTGAATTTAGTTCTTTCACAATGTCAGTGTATTATATCCATGTCATGCTCTCAGTTAAACATGGTTGGCAACTCTGAAGGTTGAACCACACAGTGGCATTCATAACATTTCAAGTTCTGGGTTAATTAGTTGCTAATTACATTTTATTAACTTTTCAACTTTATTTAGGCTTCTTGGCCGAAGAATATTGTCAGGACTTAGGACCGTTGCTATTCACTATTTTTTCTGTTCATGTGTCAACTGCCATCAGTCTTTCCTGTTTTCCGTGTTCATATGTTTTATTGTTATAACCAGCTTGGCAAAAGAGATTGCATTCCTACAAAATGCCGAAGGCTCTGGATTGGCGCCATTTGATTGTTGGCTTTGCTTGCGAGGTGTCAAGACCATGGCTTTACGTGTAGAGAAGCAACAGGTGCAACATATTCTTAGCTTTTGATTATTTCCTTTTACCATGTTTCCATGTTATGCCTCTTGATCCTTATGAATATTAAATGGGTTTCATATGTTTATTATTTAATATATAGCACATGAAGTATCTAACATGGCAAAAGTATGAAACCAAAGGACTTGATCCGAGGTTCTGAACTGATCATCATGGAAGACATTGGTTGTGTGTGAATTGACTGATGGATATGGTTGTCCTTTGTCCTCTTTTACAAAGATGTTCTATTCTTTTAATATGTTTTTCCTTTTACCTCTTTCAAGAAGATGATATGTTCACTTGCGTCCCTTTTTTGACAAAATATTGAAGATTTTGAAACTAGTTAATATTTCTCTCTTGCAAATGGTACACGTATCATGTACAGGCTAGTGTTTGTGACGATGCGTGCAGGGTATTGTTTGGCAATCAATCCTTTGTGGTAAAGTTATAATTATGTTGTAATTTTGAAATAACAAGCAGATGTTTTTTTTTGAGGAATGAAATAACAAGGAGATGTTAATGGGATTAGAGTATGGCATCAGTGTTGGGGAATGGTCACTTTAGCTGGTTTTACCTGAAACTTTCCAATGACAAATGATATAATCTAGTAAAGCAATTTGTCTCTTTGAATCCATCTAGCAAACTTTTGATGGTTTTACCTATGGTTACCAGGTTGGAAATAAATTTTCTCCATGAAGTAACATGAAACATGCATTCTAATAGAATATCAAAATGTTGTTTAACTGAAAGCAGTTTGAGTTTGAGGAATGGCTCACTTATTTTTTTGTCATTAGTTCCAAGATTATACATGAAACAGCCAGGCCAATGATATTTTCATTTTTTGATAGCATGGCCTGCTTATTGCTAAGACTTATATTCCCAGCATTGAGTTTTCTATTCGTATGCTGTTTGGGAATCAGGGTTCCAAAATGAAAATATATATACAACTAAGAGGCAGATGATTGATTTCATATGTTTGAAGTGAAATATGTTACTCTAGATTTCACTAAGGCTATCAAGCTAAATTAAGTCATGGTTTTAAATTTAGTTAAAGCCAGAGACTTATATAAGGTCTTGGCAGATGGAATCTGATGTGTTTCAATCCTGTGTTGAGTTTCATTGGTTATCACGGTTCTTTTGACAATGTTATATTGGTAACAGGCCAATGCAGAGAAGCTTGCTGAATTCCTGTCGTCCCACCCAAGGGTGAAGCAAGTGAATTATGCAGGACTTCCTGGTCACCCTGGACGCTCTTTGCATTATTCTCAGGTAGTCTGAGAAAAGCAGTTTCAAGAGATAAAAATCAGAAAATCTAGAGTAACTCTGCCCTTTATTTGTCCTTGCAGGCAAAAGGTGCTGGTTCTGTTCTCAGTTTTTTGACGGGATCGTTAGCTCTCTCAAAGCACATCGCTGAGACCACAAAATACTTCAGCATTACTGTTAGTTTTGGTAATCATCCTCTCAGCTCTTTTAACTTTCTGATTCTGATCAACTTAAGGGTCATTTGGAAGCTTTCTATATTTCATGAATTAGTGAACAATTCATATTCAGTAATGATTTCTTGATGTATTTCAAGAACTGCCAACAATTCATGGTTTTAGCTTATTGCTATGAAAAAATTGAAAATTCATTAAAATTGAAAAATAGATGTTATTTGTATTCACATGCACTGCTTCATTGTTTTATCAATCTTACACAAACTACTCTTTGATTTATTTTTTTTCCTTTTTGGTCGAGAAGATTCTTTATACTGTTTATTAAGTTTTCTGCAGTTCTGATATGATTATTCTCAGTTACTGAACCTTTTACCAATCTGCAAGCGTTCAGAAGATGTCAAAGCATTCAAACATCCGAGGTCCAATGGAAACATAGGTTCATTTCTGCCCGAAGTTCTAGTTTCTTTGGGATTGTCATAACCATAATAAATAATTGCTCCTCCAAGATGACTGTCATGCTTATCTGGCAGGCTTAAAGCCTTATTTAAAAGTACATCATAAGGATATCTGGAAGAATTGTTAAATTTCTCCTACAGTCTACAGTCTGGCTCATCTTGTTCGTTATGATGAATTGTGATTTTGGGGGTCACAAATATTTACAGTGGTCTCCATGATGTAGTACGGGACCTGCATAAACATTTGAATTCGTGACATCGCCATATTAGCAGGTATAAGAAAACAAGCTCTGTTTTTTTCCCCCTAAAGCCTAGAAAATTTTGCCCTTTTTCTCCTATTGTTATCTTTTCGGCATCTAGTAGCTGAAATAGTGGCTAATTCTTGGGAGCTATACAGTCAGTCTACTTAGAACTAAGTTAAAGAGGCTTCATGCTTAATATTCATAGTGGTGATCTGGCTTAGGATACTCGAATTAGACAACTATGATTGGTATCGGTAATTTCAACACATACAAAGTGGTACTCTCTGGGGAACTTTACCTTAGGAACCAAATTTTATGTTTTACACAATTTAGTGACATTGTTGATTTTCACAATATGTTAATCTGAATTCCTGCTCTTTTTTTGGTCCCTTTGAATCTTCCATTGGCCATTCTTTGTCGGATATCAATTTATATCATCATCTGGATACAGGAAGTGTGAAGTCACTTATAAGCTTGCCGTGCTTCATGTCCCATGCGAGCATACCTGCTGCAGTTCGTGAAGCCAGGGGCCTGACTGAAGATCTTGTCCGTATATCTGTTGGAATTGAGGACATAGAAGATCTTTTAGCAGATTTGGACTATGCTATTAGATCTGGGCCAGCTTAGCGCCTGCATAGGTTGTCGATCAATTGTGCCATGGGGGATTGCATGATGCGCTGATATATCTGTTTATCTTCATAAACAACTTAATATTTGGTAATCCAGTTGCTTCTGTTTTTGTGGTGGGTGGGTGGGTGTGTGTTCTGAGGTGGGGGTGATTGTGGTGCACATCCTTGTATGGGAATCCATTTCAAAGAAATTTTACTAAATGTGTTATGCCACCATCATGCAAAATTATAAGATTATATTATCAAACTGAAATATATTTTGACCACCTTCAATTTGTACTTAGAGATGACATTTTGTTGCAAGCGTTTTCTGCTTAAATTTCCCTTCATCTTCAGACAAAGAAAGATAGGTTTAACCTAAGCTATTCAGAAGATTAGTCTGCAAATAAGGGGATGTGTCTGAAAATAAGGAAGGGGATGAGTTAAAAATCTGATGCACGAGAAGCTTATCAAACTTTGCTTGGTAAGGATCCAAACTTTGCTTGCTATAGGAGCTGAACAGATCAAATACCCACCAAGTCAATCTCAACCCCAATTAAAGGGTTCAACTCATTGTCAATTTAAGCTCAATCCTTTACCGATGGTATGACTCATTGGTAAGAGATCAAATTTTCAACCTTCTCGCACATGACAGTCATTTGGATTAGGTCGAGTTATTTATTCAACAATCAGATAATAGCTGTCAAAAGTTGCTTGCCAAAGCCCTGCTCGGTTCATCGGTCCACTGATTCAATGTCATCACTGATGTGCTTCGGTAGGTGATGGACAGCGGTGCTCCAATGGATCATAACTTAGCTAAGAATTTTTGGCGATCTTAGTTCAAAATTTATTTTAATTTTTAATCTTTTACTTATAACAATTTAAATTTTTATATTTAAAAAATATTTTATTTTTAAAATTTTATTATATATGAGATTATTTAAAATTATATATGAGATTATTTAAAACATAAGAACTATCATTTATCGTATATAACAAGTTAATACTATCTTGTAGTAAGAAAACAGAATAATACAATAGCTATTTTGTTAATTTTAATTAATTTTATGTAATAAAAAATTAAAAATTATAGTAATAAAAAGTTTAAGGGTTCAAAGTATATTTTTATCTAATTTTTAATTTTATTAGACTGATGGAACTCAAATTCATAATTTTTCTTTGAAAAAATATATCTCCTAATCCAAGATGAACCAAAACCGATCAATCCCACTGCTAACCCTGGACTCAACCTGTCCGATTTAATAAATGGTCCAACCCTAAGGTCCCACCCCTATCCAAAACAAGAGATAAAATAGGAGAAGTCGCTCCCTTTGCTCGCCCCCTCTGCTTCCTCCTCCTTCCCGATCCCTCTGCCATGTTCGTAGCGTCCCCCTTCCTCCAGCTCCCCTCCTCCCTCAAACCCCACCCGTCCCCATTCCTCCATGACTCCTCTCCGGGTATACCCTCCCTCCACAAGGTGCCTCCTTTCTCTTATTCCGCGCCGCAGCCGATGTCTTCTTCTCCCCCTTCGCTCCTCTCCATCAAGGCCATGAAGAAGATGCAGGGACGCGTGGTGTGCGCCACCAACGACAAGACGGTGGCGGTGGAGGTGGTCCGCCTCGCCCCCCACCCCAAGTACAAGCGCCGCGTCCGCAAGAAGAAGAAGTACCAGGCCCACGACCCCTTGAACCAGTTCAAGGTCGGCGACTTCGTCGAGCTCGAGAAGTCCCGTCCCATCAGCAAGACCAAGACCTTCGTCGCCGTTCCCGTCACCGCCCGCAATGTTCCCAAGCCCGTCGAACCCGTCCCAGAGGAACTCCGTGGCGTCCCCCTCCTGTCCCAGCAGCAGCGGGAGTAACGGGACTTATCTCCATCTTCTTTTGTTTTTGTTTTCATCCTACCTATCTTCTGTCCTTTATTTTATGAAAATTTAGTTTTTTACGGCAATTTGATGTTGTTTGATAGATTTGATGTTGGTATCGGTGGATGGACTGGCTAGGTATGTTACCGCATCTTTCTCTGTTGCATTCTCCTTGTGTTTGATGATGTTCAATTATATCCATCTTCTTCAGTCTTCTTAATGTTTTGTCCATTATGGGAACTCGATATCTTTTGACCGAAATTACTGTTGATTTTGGTTTGTGGGTACGCTTCATGGTTGCTCTCTGTTGATTTGTCAACAATGCAGTTAACTGACCATAGGGGTTGAAAATATTTGTCAACAACAAAATATTTCAAGTGAAGTGCATTGATTGTAGCGATGTATGTTGAAAAGGATCAAGTCAGAATGTTAACTGATGGCTATTTTTGTTAGGGATTGGGTCAACAATGTATATCATGCCTTTACACCACCCCTCGCATGTAATAGGGATCATGCACATGAAAGCATAAATGAGCCAAGAATGACTCAAGATAACAATTGAGATTTGCACTCATGATCTTCAACTTTAATACCATGTTAACTAACCAATACATCCCAAAAGCATAAGCAATTAGAGAATGGGTCAACAATGAATATTAGGCATAAACAATTTCAATGATATGTTGCAAAACGTTGGAGCAGTTTTAAGGGCATGTGTAATAAATTTATCAGAAGATGGTACTGAGAAAAGAAATTTACCAGTATAAATTAGCTGTTTATTAGTGGTCCTGCAAGTGGACCGTGTGGTGGTGGGCTTTGGTCTTGGGGCTTCTTTTAACCCATGCTGGTATGTATGGATCTGCATCCCTCCTACAAGCAAAAGATGATATCTGTCTTTAAAAGACCATAACTCATTTCAAAATTTGAAATCACCAGAAACATCAAGTTCTTAAGGTTCAGTCTTATTTATAGTCTGGAATAAGTGAGGGAGCTATCCAGATGTACTGCATAAACAAAGCTTGCTTGCCCATAGGGGTTGCAGGTGTCAAAAACATCTCGAGTAAAATGACAAAGGCAAGGAGCATCCAGCAGGTACAAGTCTGGAGTGTTGGTGTCATGAAGACCACTGATGGAATTTTGAACAAGTTATTGGAAAATAAGGTATAAAACTGTGGTTTCTTGTAAATAGAATAGAGAAGATAAAAGTTTATGAAGAAGATTAATGAACGATTTATGGAAAAAAAATCAGTTAAAGTCATGAATTAGCATAATTCTTTGAAACTTTCAGATAAAGCAAAATCCTTCTTTTTGAGAGAACAATATATAAGCAAAATCAAATAATGAATTGCTTCATTTCAATGAAATTCATGATTGGCCTTATCCTGGGCAAATTAGTTTCGTAAGAGCTATGGCTTTAAGACTTGTTGAACCAACTCGAAAATCAACCAAATCAGATTGGATATCTCCCAATTGTTTACTCTCTCATTTGGATCAGTCAAGTTTTCAGAGGATCACTAGGTTATTTCAGTTTAGTGATATTTTCTTTTCTTTTCTTTTTAATGTTTCAGAAATCATGTTAGAATGACTTCCTAATATGGTTGAAGGCTGTAGTTAGAGGATCATCATATCCCTGCCCAAAGGAAGATGCTTACAAGTTCATGCAGCTGAGGATTTTACCAGGTGGTGATGAACTGTAAGGTGCTAGTTCTTTCAGATGTTGATGCATTTGAATTTGTACCTGGCCTACAAGCAGTAGTAGAACACTGATCTTTGCTAGTCATAAACATAAAAACCTTGAGGCTGAATGCTAAATTAAAATGTGAATCAGAACTGTCAAGTGTAAAATAACTTGCCTGTAGAAGCTTAACCAAACATCTCAAAAATAGTTGGCATTGGTGCTGCAATTATGATTACAAGGTAAGTAACTGGTGCTAGAATAAGGGTTTTGATCTCTCTCTCTCTCTCTCTCTCTCTCTCTCTTAAGGCCTGATCAGCAGGAAGGTAATATATAATTCCCGTATGGTATCAGTCTTCTGGATTATCCATGGTCTGATCAGTAGGACGGTAGTATATAGTTCCTGTAGTATATCAGTCTTCTGGATTATCTATGGTCTATGATCACGGGTTACATGTAGGGAAGTTGCTCTTTTTTTTTTTTTTTTTCTCCCTTATGTACCTGTTATTGGGTCATTGCTTCCTATGGTCCCATGTTTTATAGTGATGATAATCTTGTTGTCGTCTACCAAAAGTTTCAAACTGTTGAATGTTGACTGTTGTTCAATCTTGAGTCATGGTCTTTATATGAAACTTCCTTTCTAATCAACAGGTGGTTGGGTCTTATCTCCTATATGTGTAAAAGTTTCTTATTTACAAAGATGATATTGAATATGAATGTTGGTTGTACCAAAGTCCATTTCTGTCTTTTTTACTTATTCAGTATTTTCCATATTCAATAGTCCTGATAATTTGGGGTTAGAAATGCTTAGGATAAGATGAGACGTTGAATTGTTGAGTGGAGTATGTTAAGAGTGCAGGGAGTTAAAATGGCAAGATTAGGTGTTAAAGCAAGGAGAAATGGAAGATTTAAGATTTCAAGTTATAGTTATATTTTTTCCTTGTATGCTCTGGGACTTGAGTGTTCACAAAAAGTTACCTTTATGATAAAATTACGAAGTTTTTTTTTCAAAATATCCTGTGTTGATGATTATGTGAACTACAGTTGTAAGTTATATATACACACACCACTCGCAAGAGAACTCTATAAATTTCCTTTATCGCACACAATGTATATTGTTTGACCTGTTCCAACCATACTATACCATATGATGTAGTACCAATTTTGATTTGGTATGCAGCAAACTGATCCGAGCTAAATTGAACCATTCTGTATTGTCTAATACCAATTCATACCATCTGTAAGTGATATTATAGTTAAGAATGAGAAAAAAAAGGAGCACTTTATTTTCGTACGGAGTGCATACCATATTGTATTAACATGTACTATACCGAACTAGTAACGTACCAACATGAATCTCGGTACTAGTTTTACGGATGTTGATTGCACGTTATATGATGTTCTACTTATCTTTTTATACAACTGCAGCTCCACCTGTTCTTTTACAGTATTGTTTATGGTTTTGTTTGTGATTGCTTGCCAGCTTTAGGCACTGATGTATCAAGAACAAGGAGAGACTTATTTAGTCTACAGGTATTAGATTCTGGATCGCTAGAAGATCATGGCCATGTAGGTAGGTGCATAAATGTGCTGGCCTCACGAGCCACACCATGCTTAAGCTTTGTTCTATTACTGACGGAACCAAGATCCAGTAACTTATTAATCTTACATATGTACATTGAGCTAATCTCAGTTATTTAATCTTAATATAACAATTAAAGTGTTTATTAGCAACTAAGCATTATTATCTTAGATTAAGAAGCAAACTGAGATGCATTCCTTTTGAAAGGAAAACTATTTACTAAATAAATATAAAATTATTTTTTTATTCATGAAAATATGTTAGATAATATATGATTATTATGCTTATTTATTCTTTATATCTCATGCTTCATCAAATGTGACCTCTGCAAATCTCAAAATTGATTTCCCATTCATATTGAGCTAACATTCAAGGCTCAAGGCCAACTTCGTTGCTTTCTACCTGAGCAATCCCTTAATATGGCGACCTTTTGAGCTAATCACAAGGTCCTATATTTCCAATGCTTAATGGCAAAGGCTTTCTACTGCCTACCTACCATAGAATATTGGCTTTTGCTGTGGAAAGGGACCTTCTGTTGGTTTCATGTTGAGACTGTTTGCGTCTCTATTGTCTGAAAATTTCTTATTTTAAAAGATATAAACTCTTCAACCCTTCAACTGTTTGTGCTTTGCTTGGTTCAATAATTCTGTTGAAGGTTCTGCTGTCAAAAGGAATGCTTATTTGTGCCTTCTCTGATTTTAAAACTTTAAAATTTAAACACTCTGCTTTTTAGGTTGAGATGTTTGATTATTTTAAATATGGTGTTTAGGTGATAACATGACGTGGCAAGCAGGAAATAAAAGGGAAAAAAAAAAGGAATTTTCAAACCACATCCTGACTTCCATTATACTAAAAAAAAAAAGGAAAAAGGAAATTTTATCTAAAGACATGGAGAACCAGAACACTGTATCTTGCTGTGTGCAGTTTCTGGGCTAAAATATTTTCAATATGTAATTTGTTTGTGGGGTATATGCGGAGGTCATGAATCATTCTCTCGTGTGCATTTATGCTAAGAAGAGAGAAGGAAAGGACAGAATGTAAGTTGCTCTCTGGCAAGCGTAAGGAGCACTATTTTGATTCTCCACATGTTTCTATTGGAGATCGTTTTGATGAACTTGCCACTTAGTCATTTCCTTGTATTGAGTTTCCTTCAAGTAAGCTTACATCACTAATTTGGCCTTTCATTTTGATGCAAAGTTTGCTTATGGTTGGTTTGAAACTCATACAAATTTATAAATTTTATCACGTCTAAACATGTACTCTATTGAGGAAGAGCAAGGGGAGATGGTAGGGAAGAGTAATCTGAGGTTTTTGTCAAAAACTGCAGTAGTTACAGAGGAAAGTTTAGAAATAATCCAATAAAATATCAAGGAAAAAATTATGAATGGTTTATTAAGGAAACATCATTTTCAATTGTTAAGTGAGGTGTAATCATGGAACTTCAATTTAATATATCAGGTCTAGAAAAAATTTCATACAATAATCAATAGTATGTAGAATGGTACAAATATCGAATATAAATATATTTATAACAAAAATAATTATTGAAGAGAAGATAAATTTGGAGAATGACAATTTTTTACCCAAAGAAAAATATGAGAAAGCCAAAAATAATCAAACTCAGCTCGGGTCCATCCTCGCTTTCAAATGATACCTTAACCTTTCACATTACTCTCTTAAAACTCTTTCTCCTTCCGTGTGTGAACCAAGTTCAACTCTTCGAGCGTGAGCCAATTTTAACTCCCTGCTCCATTGAGTCTACCTGTAACCATGACTCGGATTCCATATCATCAATCTTCGAGCTGTCAATCGCTGTCAATCAAAGAAACAAAAAGTGGGAAAAAATTAAGAGAAAAAAAAAATATGAAGAGTTGGAAGTACACTAGAAGAAGGTCTTGATATAGAAATTACCTGATTCAACTTAAAAGATTAAGCCATTAAGTTTTGAGCCTAATTATTTATATGAAACTTTCTACCTTCAAATAATTTGACTAGTTGGAGAAAAATGAGAAGCCAGAAGCAAACTAGGAGAAGGTCTTGACATAGAAGTCAAAAAAACAATTCCACTTTTAAGTGGTTAGATTTTAGATTCAATCATTTATATTCCATGTGGGACTAAACCTCATATGCATCCTCAAAAATCTTCCTGTTGATTTTAACTTCTTGAATCCAGTACTTTTTAGTCTACTCGCTATATACACTCAAAGCACCGTTGCCATCATAACTTGAAAACCCAACATATTATATGTTGTACTATAATACCTCAAATTTAGTTGCATATTGAATGGAAAAGAAATGTGTTATGTGCTTATAGCTCAAGTCCACTTGCTACCCATTAACTTTCACTTGAGTTTTTGGATCACATGGTTTCCGTCCGCTAGTGAGTTAATTGAGCTAGCAGGTGGGCTTGAAGCATTACAAATGGTATCGAGCCAACACGAAGCCACCCTTACAGCATTAATAATTTTTGCGTGTGACAAGGACATTGTATTATAAGAAGGAAAGATTATAATACCTCATATTTAGTCTCATGTTCGATGAAAAAGAATGTGTTATGTGCTTATAACTCAAGTCCACTTGCTACCCACTAACTTTTACTCAAGTTTTTGGATAACGTGGTTTCAGTTCGCTAACGAGTTAATTGGGCTAGTAGGTGAACTTGAGGTGTTGCATGCATCCTATAGCCATTGCATGTTATTGTTCTTCATTTCACTTTGGCATATCATATCATGGTCACCATGACTTGGAAACCTAGTGCTTTTACTCCATCAAGCCTATGTGGCACTCCAAATCAACCTTGATTGGGTCCATGTCTTTTATGTATTAGTTTCAAAAGATGATAATAGAAATTCTATAACTTGTTGGATCACACATGTTTTTAGTAATTCATGGGGATCAAACTTGTGTCAGCAAGGCACTCGAAGAGATGTGGCATAGAACACAAACAAATTGAAAAAGCTTATAAAGACATCAATCTCAATGCATATGGATGGCCAAGATGCAGTCAACCTTAATTATCAAGGACCTAACAATTAGTATTAGAAATTTAAACTTTTAAGAAAATTTTGCTACGAATCTTTTTAAGAATTTTATTTTTATTTTAACTTTTATAAAAGATATATCTTATTCTCTTTACAAGTCCTATTTTATTTTCTTTATGAGTTTTTTAATATCAAATTAATTTATGATTTTAGTCTAATTAAGTATTTTGATTATAGTCAGATTTTTATTGGCCTCAAATTCTTATGAGATCAATTTTGCTTTATAAATAGGTTCTTAATATATCTTATTGAATTATTGGATGATTGAATAAATAATGAATCAAGTTATAAGAATTATTTTTTTTCTATTCTAAGTTAAAATAATTTTTTTATTATTTATCCGTATTAAATTTAGCATCAAAATTTGATCGATCTCCCTGCAACAAGCATGCAATCTTACTTTTTCTTCTCATCTTTCTTTTGTTTTCTTTTTTGTTTAATAAAAAAAAAAAAGAAACAAAATCACAATCCACAAATGCTATGCATTGCACTCTTTTTTCAAAGACCATGCAGGACTGGCCAGCCAGGTAAAAAAGCAAGGGCATTTCTTGCATGTGGATCTCATTGAACAATTTATCTCGATTTAATAGTCTTGATGGATGATGGTATTGAAAGATGACCGAGCATTAGTTTGGCATGACCATACGTAACATCAGATCATGATGTTGCAGGAAGAAGATCCAGAAAATATTAATTAGAGTTCAGCATGGAAAAACCTCTGACAAAGTGGTCTTAAAAACCTCTGGCAAAGCTGTCTTACTGTACGCCGGCGGTCTTGAATGAGCCCATAAATTATAACATGACAAGAGGAACAGGTTCTTCATGATTCCCATTTGGAGTTTATGGCCGCTGGTTACTCATAATATCCATAATATCAATATCCACCATCTTTGTTTTGGAGTGATCTTCAATGCCCATCGACGTTAATGCTTGGCAAATGATGTCCTCCACTTATTCGAACCTCTATTGATGAGGAAGCATCAATGGACCTACTTCTAGATCTTAAAAAAGCTCTAAATATTTCCTACTCTAAGAGAGTCGAATTTTTTTGCTGTGCACAACCCAATCTCTCTCATGGATAAATTATCAATTAATTTCTTTTTAACTCGATAACGAGGCTTCTTATGCCTGAAAGATAGCTGTTCATCTGTGAACGAGAGATTAAGATGTAGATTATACTTTGCAGTGCACTATAAAATATTCTGGCCCACTCTAAGGAAAGATCCTCTAGGGTCAAAACTGTGTCAACCATAATTTTTGTCTTTTCTACTGGTAAGTCATAAGTCACGGGATCCTTCTATCTGCTTTGTTTCATTAGCTTTCATTTTTGGACCTGACACGACCAAGATGGGGAAAAAAAAATCCCGGACCCAACCCATTTGACTCGGCTCCGAACCGGACCCAATTGAAGACCTCCGCGGTCAATCGATGAAAGTAACAGCGGCTCAAAAGTCGGTCCAGCCCATCCACGTCACCAGATTTCCCTCCTCACGCCCCCGACGCTGCGCAACCCAACTGTCCTATTTCACCATTATAAACCTGATCCGCACGCTTTAAGAGTCGTGTCTACCAGTAGATTCTCCTTGTGCTCGTACATCTAACGGCAAAATTAGAACAAGCATGTTAAACAAATACTTCTTCGGGCGCACTGGAACGGAAATAATATTTCCGTCCTTGAGCCGTTTCGTCCGTAGAGAAATCCACTCGTCTTCGACTACGCCCCAGCTCTCTCGTCTCTCTCTCTCTCTCTCTCTCTAGGGAATTAAAGAGATGAAGGAATTGAGATCTCCGCTCTCCACGTCGCAGGATCCCGCCGACGGATCTCTGGCCGGAGAGCGGCGGCTACCCCTGCGGAGCCGATGCATCCGCTCCTCCGCCGACTGCCCGCGCTCCCCCTCCCGCCGCTTGTCCTCCGCCGTGCCCTTCTCCTGGGAGCAGCGCCCGGGGATCCCCAAAACCCCCGGCAGCCCCAAATCCCGCCCTTCCGATCCCCTCCTCCCACTCCCTCCTCCCCTCCGATCGTCGTCGTCCTCCTCCTCCTCCGATAACTCTCGGAAGAAGCGCTCCGTCGCCCGGCCCGCCACCGACCCCTTTGCGGCGGCCCTCGCGGAGTGCGCCAAGGAACCCCCACGGCCGTCCGATGGAACCGCCGAGATGGAGATGGAGGAACCCTGGCCGCAGAGCGGGAAGGGAGCGGACCGGCGGCGGAGGGCGGTAGCGGCGGTCTGGTCGATCTCCGACCGGTTCGGGATCTTCGGCTTAATCGGGTCGTGCAAGAGTGGGAGGTGCTCCGTCGCCGACTCCACCGTTCGCGTCTCCCGGTCCAGCCTCCGGACCGGCAACGTCTACGGGCTCTTGAACCGCCGTGCCGCCTGACCCCGCTGCGCTGTCCAAAAGGAAGGTTACATACTTAATACTTTACAATAAATCTAGTTCACGGACAAATCTGTTTATATAATTATCGTTTGTCGAAGTAATTATGGTTATGTGCTTTATTTTCTTCGTTTCGGTGCAATTAAAGAAGAATTAAGTTGGACACGAGGACTCAGTTCGCCGGTTGGCCCTCCCCATTCTGCAATACGGAATTATGAAGTGGGATCGGAATCATTTGACGACTGTTAATTGGCAACTTGGCTATATTTTACTTTGGGGATGGTAAATTCGATCAGCAAAGCTAGGATCCACCCCTCTATTCGAAGCAGCAGCAGAGATTCTTCATCTGTTGTGAGGATGGGGAAGAAATAAAAATTAAAATTACTTTTGTCTTCGCCAGCATAATTAGGGTGCAGATAAAAATAAGTATTATTCTATCGTTTTATAATTACTTATGCTTTTTCTTATATGTTTTGATTATATTTAGTTATAAAATTTAATTGAAAACTTTTTGGGATTGAATGGGGTTGGTGGTTTATCGTTTTTTCAAAAAAAAAAAAAAAAAAAAAAAATCTTTGTTCATACAAATGGAGTGAGGATTGAGATGATTAATATTATATATATTTTTAATTGGAATAGGGATGAGATTGAGATCTGCATGGGTGAAGTTATCTTCTCCCGTTTTACTCCTGAGTCGGTGGATAGAATACCACCATCGCATGAATCATCTTGTGAATTGGCTTGCATGCAGGGACTTGGTTTAAGACAAAGTGGGGTGAGTCGGTGCTGTTCGGCCGCATGCGTGGTCGGTGTAGTTTGGTCGGAGTGGGTCCGATGTACTTTTTGCTGCAGTCGACTTCTGAGCCTCAAAAAGAAACAAATCTAAAACCAAATAATATATAATCCTTTCCGTCTTTGAGGGTTTCCAGGCTTTTTTTTTTTTTTTTTTTTTTTCCACCTTTATAACTATAATTTATGTGGATCTAAGAACTAAAAGAATAATAAAATTTAAGTTTGATTATATATGAGTATGTATATATAAATGTATAGAGGTAAATTTGATTACATTCAAATCTAGTCAAACTTAAATTCGATTATTCTTCTCATTCTTATATTTATATAATTTTTAAATTTTAAAAATAAAAAAATAAAAAAAAATAGAGTAACTCTGAAATCCATATGGATTCAAGAATAAAGAAGGTGATCAATTTTTAAGTTTGGTTATATTTCAACATAATCAAATTTACTTTTATATATATATATATATATATATATATATATATATATATTAATTCTTTATGTTTTAAGGATATTATATTGTTGATATTTTATTACAATAAGTGTGTCATCTTGACGTATGTGGACTGAATGACAAGTGACAAAAATTTTGCTCATGCATCAAAATATCATGAATGTAATATTATTAAAATATAAATGATTAAATTATAATAACTGAAATTTTTTGAATCAAAATGAATTTTATGTGAAAGTTTAAAGGTGGAAAGTATTTTTTATACCAAAAAAAAATTACATTATAGAAAAAGAAAAAATACAGTAGATGAAGTGCATTGAAGGTTCATGTCCAATGATATTCATACAGAACGCATGAATATGCCTAATTCGGGCACATCGAAGGACTACTAGAGTGTTTATTTTCAGTTCAAATCCTTTGGAGGGTTAGAGGGCGATGTCTTTTAAGAGCCACCATTCCATATCCCAGTGCATCAAGGCTGTCATATAATACGGAGACAACCATAATTGCTTGAGACATTATCCACTCATTTATCTTCAGTGCTTAATGTGGAAGTCACTTCCATTGGGAAAAAGGAGGGGACAAAAAAAAAAAAAAAAGTGATGATAACCATCATTGCAATCCTAGATCATAAAATGCGTGCTGTTTTATGTGACCAAGTTGTGAGATTGCCACCGAGCGGTCCATTTTATTCAGTGCAATTTTTTTTGTTATAAGGACATCATAGTTAAGACTATCAATTATTAGATAGGTCCTTAAAGAGTTCCACAGGGCTTCATGAGCACACGTATTTGTAATTGAATGTCGTTGTGTTATTGATGATAAAAGATTCTTAGATTGATGTAGCCCATTGTTTGCAGGAATATCAGATAACTCATGTCCTGTGCTCATTATTTACAGGAAAAAAAAAAAACCCACTTACACTAACAATTATCTAGGATCCAATGTTGAAAATGCATCGCCCAATATTTGGGTTAATTATCAAGCAGAGAGGTACAATTACTGGAATAAGTCTCACTTCATAATATTCCAATTCCAATGTGTAACTTAATCATTTTTGCACTCAAAAAAATAATTTTTAAAAATAAAAATAAAGTGGATTTTCTTCATAAAATTTAAATTGCTTGTCAATTTGCTAATTTTTATTTTATGAGATATCAAAGTTAAGAAAGCAACATACTTGTACACTGTTTCTAATTTTTTTAGTTAAACTTAGTTTGTTCTTCATGGGATTGGGTGTTTTTTTTGCCCCTCCACCGCATTTAGGCATTATGGTCTCAGAAAGACCTGGCTCGTCTTTTGGTGGACTTTAGTATTATTTTAATTTTATTTTACTTCGGTTAATTAAATTTAATTTTAATTAGGAGCATCTAGATGTCTCTTTACAAGTCAATTTAGGTTGTAATTAAAAGTCTAACAATTCTCAATTAATTTTCTTATTTTGAAGCTCTAAATAGACTTGTTTTAGGGTGCAATTATGTTATGAAAAGCTTACCTTGTTTTTGGTTTTGGTTTTATTTAACTACCATTGCTTGGTGGTATTTCTCATTCCATGATTCCTAATGTTAGTCCAATAGAGAACTAGCCAATCAATCAAAAAGGAAAACAAATTTTCGGTCATTTTCTACGTGACTTGATGACCAACATTCGCAACCAAATCCCACCAAAACCGAGGTCTTTTTTTTAAATACTTATTTGAGTTTCAGCGTCATTCTTTAACGGCCAACACACGCAACTAAATTGACGAGGAACTGGAAATAAGAACCATAGCCGACTACTCTCTTGTTTGCGTAAATAGTGTGCTGTTGTAGGAGATGGAAAGGGCCTTTTACAAAGGTTGCTGAAAAGAGTTTGGGTCTTCACCTTGGGCTAATTATTTTATCTACCGCTGCTGTTGAATTAACCATGGTTGATGGAAAGGATCCAATCTCATGGACAGTAATGGTGGCACCCACCACAAGGACGTACGTTTTCTGAGAAATAACAGCCCAAATTAATTTCCACCAACCATAGACTCTACTGCTCACCTCCCTGGGTTACCTGGCTTATGGTCCTGGGAGCTACTCGTGCCAATAGTTTTTATGGTCCTGGGAGCTATTCGTGCTGAAGCCAATAGTTGATGAAAACCAGCTCGTGTGGTATAATACCCAATGCCTTAGAATATGGCATTGCACACTATAAGCTAACTATAATATATTTCCTCAAGCCTGAATCGATGGTGCTAGCCAGAATCTATTCTTCCGAGCCTGAATCATTGGTATTGCAAGGATGACTCCACGCTATAACGGGCATCCCATGAATAGATAGCTCATTCCTCATGTTTACAACTTTTGCATTCGGATCGATTTTGATACCATTTGTAACACCTCAAGCAGAGTTCTAATACTATTTGTAACACCTCAAGCTGATCCAATTAAATCCATTAGTGAGTCGAAACCATATGACCTAAAAATTTAAATAAAAATTAATGAGTAGCAAGTGGACTTGAGTTATAAGTACATAATACTTTCTTTTTCATCTATTATGAGACTATTTTTGGGGTGTCACATAAAAATTATCGAACGTAGGGCTTTGAATAGTATTTATAAGGGATGAAAGCTTTTTTCTTTTTTTTATCTTCTTCTTGAAATTGCTTCCATTTAAAGCATTGGACCTAAATTTCGCCATTCTATCTCTTATCTTGTAAGAATCTTATGAAATGATTAAGATATTAGATATCAACTGCTCCATTGAAGTAACTCTTACTATAATAGATTTTAAAAAAAAAAATGATATTATCTACATCGGGATAAGATTTTTGATATAATTTTAATAAAATGATAAGCATGATTAGCAACGAAAAAAAAAAACACTTTATTCTTTTTATCTCTAGAGTTTGATAAACCGGATAGCATTTTACAAAGCTCTCTTCACTATATATTTATTTGAAGTTGCAATCTTGATGCTACCCAATATTGCATCCTGATTGATTTTTAAATTATTAAACTGAAAAATGATGAGGTTCGCAGAACATACTTTTACAGAAAATAATAATAATAATAATAATAATAATAATAATAATAATAATAATAATAATAATAATAATAATCATTTCTTTAGGCATCAGTAGATATGCAAAGTCTTTGGTGATGGTGGCAGGCAACGGCGACGTATAAAATCCAAATGCATGCTAATGGCCCCCCTTTAATCCTCGAACCTATTGGCATCAGGGCCTGCTAGGATTAATTGTTTTTCTCTGGCTTCACTTCAAACAGCTATTTGTATTTATCTGGAAGAGGGGAAAAATATCATAAACACACCAACCAGAAGCAAAGATGTTGAAGTTATTTCATTAAATGAGAAACTTAACTATTTATATAAAATTGAGCAATAAGTGTAACGCTTCAAGCCCACCTATGATCCAATAACTTTGTTAGCGAGCCAAAATCACGTGGCTCAAAATCTCGAGTAGAAGTTAATGGATAGCAAGTAGACTTGAGTTATAAGCATATAATATATTTTTTTTCCACCGTCCCATGGATAGCTCTTTCCTATGCCCACCAACCATCTCATGGCGGGACCATCGTCCTATTCTCACCAACCACCTCATGGCGGAACCATCGTCCTATTCTGCACATTCGAATAGTCATCGTTCCATGGGTAGCCCTTTCCTCATGCTCACCAACTTCTGCATATTCGAGTCGGCTCTAATACCATTGTCTCATGAATAGCCCTTGTCCCATGGATAGCCCACCAATCACCTTATGGCGGGACCACCACTACCGTCCCATGGATAGCCCTTTCCTATACCCACCAAACACCTCATGGCGGGACCACCACTATCTTCCCATGGATAGCCCTTTCCTATACCCACCAATCACCTTATGGCGGAACCACCACCACCGTCCCATGGATAGCCCTTTTCTATGCCCACCAACCACCTCATGGCGGGACCATCCATCATCCCATGGGTAGTCCTTTCCGCCCGACCATCCATTGTCCCATGGGTAGCCCTTTCTGCCCTTTTTTTATGCCCACCAACTTCTATGGGTAGCCCTTTCCTCATACCCACCAACTTCTGCCCTTTCCTCATGCCCACAAACTTCTATGGGTAGCCTTTTCCTCATACCCACCAACTTCTGCACTCGAATTGAGTAGCCACCGTTCCATGGGTAGCCCTTTCCTCATGCCTACCAACTTTTGCACATTCGAGTCCAACTTTTGCATACTCGAGTCGGCTCTGATACCATTGTCCCATGGATAGCCCTTTCTTATGCCCACCAATCATCTCATGGCGGGGCCACCACCACCGTCCTATGGATAGCCCTTTCCTATGCCCACCAATCATCTCATGGCGGGACCATTCACGGTCCACCAACTTCTATGAGTAGCCCTTTCCCCATACCCACCAACTTTTACCATTTCCTCATGCCCACCAACTTCTATGGGTAGCCATTTCCTCATACCCACCAACTTCTGCACTCGAATCGAGTAGCCACCATCCCATGGGTAGCCCTTTTCTCATGCCTACCAACTTTTGCACATTCGAGTCGGCTCTGATACCATTGTCCCATGAATAGCCCTTGTCCCATGGATAGCCCTTTCCTATGCCCATCAATCATCTCATGGCGGGGCCACCACCACCGTCCTATGGATAGCCCTTTCCTATGCCCACCAATTATCTCATGGCGGGACCATTCACGGTCCTATGGGTAGCCTTTTTCTCATGCCCACCAACTTTTGCACATTAGTTGGCTCTGGTACCATTGTCTCATGGATAGCCCTTTCCTATGCCCACCAATCACCTCATGGCAGAACCATCACCTACCGTCCCATGGATAGCCCTTTCTTATGCCCACCAACTACCTCATGGCGGGACCATCCACCGTCTGCACATTAGTTGGCTTTGGTACCATTGTCCCATGGATAGCCCTTTCCTATACCCACCAATCACCTCATGGCGGGACCATCACTACCGTCCCATGGATAGCCCTTTCCTATGCCCCCCAACTACCTCATGGCGGGACCATCCACCGTCCCATGGGTAATCCTTTCCTCATGCCCACCAACTTCTGCACATTCGAATCGGCTCTGATACTATTTGTAACGCTCCAAGTCCACGTACGATCAAATTAACTTCGTCTCATGGTTCGTCCCATGGGTAGTCCTTTCTTTATGTCCACCAACTTCTGCACAACCCAATTACGACCCAATTAACTTCGTCTCATGGTTCGTTTTCATCCCATGGGTAGTCCTTTCTTTATGCCTACCAACTTCTGTACAATCCAATTACGACCCAATTAACTTCGTCTCATGGTTCGTCCCATGAGTAGTCCTTTCTTTATACCCACCAACTTCTACACATTCGAGTCGGCTCTGACGCCTCAAGTCCAGATATGACCCATGCTCACGTACGACCTAATTAACTCTGTTAGCGGGCTGAAATCACGTGGCCCAAAAACTTGAGTGGAAGTTAATAGGTAGCAAATGGACTTGAGTTATAAGCATATGACATATCTCTTTTTCATTCAATATGGAACTAAATTTAAAATATCATAATTTTTTCATCTTATAATATGATATCATAATTTTTTCATCTTATAATGTGACGTGCAACATCGTTGCATGTCACAATAAGCCTATAACAAAAATAAACTAACTGTTTACCATGAGGAGAGGAACTAATCGCATTGCTACGGGGAATAATCCGACTCCTCTACGTTGGGCCCTGACCTTTTCTCCTCTCACATTTTCTTCTATCCCTTATGGTAGTCTCCCATGGGTGGCAAACCTACCTCTCCCTCTTCTTGAGGGCACGTTGGGCCCTGACCTTTTTCCTTCTCGATCTGATCTGGTAATAGATCGGTTAAATTATACTCAAAACAAAAGGAACAAGGCAAAGAAAAGCAAAGAAATTCCAGAGAAGGAGATGAAAGGCTCTGAATATGGGATTTTGGCCATATTTTTTCTGTGATTAAAATTGGTGATCTTGATGTCAATGGTGTAGCGTAGCATGTTTAGAATGAGATTCCAATCCTTTTATAAGATCGGTGATTAAAAAAAAAGGTGGCAGGAGATATTCAAAGGGGAACCGCTAGTGGCGGCGCAAGCAGAGTATTTTGAAGTTTTCTACTCCTCAGAATAAAAATCCTATTCTATTTTAAAATTTTGAAGACGGATTATAACTGATTTGATCAGTGGGCTGCTTCTGGAAGTGATCATTTGCAAGTGATCATTGGATATCCTATAGAAAGTGTAATATTTAATGATACTAATATTTTTCAAAAAGTAATCTTCCATGTTTAAGAAACACAAATTTGCATTTTCTATGCTTAACTATGACATCATGCTGCTGGCATATCATTTTCCTAGTTCTTTTTCAAGAATTTATGATCCTTCTTCTGTTGAACAGACTTGGATCCATCCAATCACTGTAGTAGAAGGGTTACCCTCAACATAAATATGCTCCGCTCTCAAAATCCATCTCGCACACTGAATCCCAACCAAGCAGCCCTTAACTGCATCTCGCACCGAGGCATCAAGTACAATACTTCTTATGGCCATGAAAGGGAGGATGTACTTCATTTTTTGCCCAGCCGCTAAAAAAACAGCGAACCGTCGATGAGCTTGAAAATTATCAGAGTCTTCAAAATTATCCACACCCCTGACTGAAGTATCAAAGAGAAAGAGAAGGTCGAAGAGTTCATGGACAAAAATAAAGAGCATACTCGCGCGCTTTTCGACTCCCTCTATACCTCTGTTTATAAACAGAGGCTTCACCACTTTATGAAAAGGCGATGGAAAGTCGATTGGACGCTTGACATGGCAGTCTTTATGGCCGTCGACGATCCGCTACCTTTAATGCTGTGGAGACTCTGGTGTTCTTTACCATTACCATTGATCCGCTGCTTCTGCTGCATGCCTATAATGAGGTGAGTCCCCATTATGTGACCTTCAACTTCAACCAACTGCTATGAGTCTAGAGTTCGGGCCTCTAATGATAAACCCAACCTCACCTTTGCTGCCGCCATACCGGCTCCTAGGTGAAGAAGATGGTGCAAGTCGCTCGAGGAGCAATAAAAAAGACTCAGGTGTCCCGAGTTATCAAAGGCGTATCAGCAGTAAGAGAGTGAGTGAGCTGAGAGGCTTGAATAAGAGCTCTATTTAATATAAAGCGCAGCGGTTGCCTGCTACCCTCAAAAATCCTTGCATTCTTGGCCAACCAGACATTATAGGCAATATACGCCATCCTGATCCCCAACAGTTCAGAAGAGGAAGAAGTACTACTATCTCGAAGAACAGCCAAAAAGGACTCTACAGGAGCTTCAGACAGGAGAAACCTCAAGTAGACCCTTGCAAGTCACCATATCTGCACCGCTTGCTTACACCAAAACAAAGCATGAGAAATGGACTCCCTTCACCACACAGTACTGATAGTCAGGAGAGGTACCCATCTTAAGCCTACTTAGGACTTTCCTGGATGGAAGACGATTCCAGGCTACCTTCCAAAGGAAGAGGGCCACTCTCCAGCCTTGTAACTTGATTGAAATCTATATTAAAAATCTTACAGTCATACAGATATTTCTATTCCAATGCGCCAGACTTCTTTAACATTTATGCCAGTAATGGTATTTGCCGAGGTAAATCTTCTGATTGGAGGAAAATTCAAGGTCAAATGGTTGCAGGGAGAAGCCTCAAAACAGTGACCAAGAAAATAGTGTTTTTATGGTCGGGTCAATTATGATGAAGTAATCAACTAAATTTGTATTGATATGGCGTTATAGATGACAGGTTAGGCGTATTTGTTAGGCCCATGCAGTCATTGCAACCGAGAAAATTTATGTTAACCGGCTCATTATCTGTCTCTTTTCTTCCAGTGAATGGCAAGGTTATTTCAGAGAGTTGCGACACTAATCATGCATATGCCCGATGACAGTAAGTGCATCCACAACCTATGCGACCTGGCACCCTTTATACCAAAAAAAAAAAAAAGGGGGTCTTCAAGTTTTTTTTTTTTTTTTAAATGATCTTTGTTATTTTGATTATTTAAAATCTGAATAAAATTTTTTGCACAATAGGTTCATAATCTGTACACATGGTTGATTCAATTATTAATCATGATGCTTTTATAAGCACAAGCATAACCAACCATTTCAATATATTCAATGTCAGACTTGACCTAGTTAGCTTCAAAGCAATCCAGCTGGATTGGCCTCGCCTAGCATGAGAGGGATGTCGCCACCCCATAACGCCATATGAACAAGATGAATCTATTTAGGTGCTACCATGTAAGTAGGAGCATTGTGCTGCACTGTCGCAAATAGGGATAAATGATCAATACTAGGGTGGCACCTCAAGGTCTTCAAATCTCCTCCCCCCAGATGAGGGAAGAAGAAGGGAGGTTGTACTCTACCACATCAATCTTACTTATGGGTGGTTACACTTCTTCCTTTCCAGCCCTTGAGCTTAGGGCACCTATGGGGCCCATACCTTAGAGGTTTAGTGGTAGTAAGTTGGTGATTTTTGTTTTTAGGTGGATCAAAGAGAAAGTTTGATGCCTGACATGGCTCAAACAATGCTGTAGTTGCAGTGGGAGCTTTCTTCATGGGCTCAAACATTATGACTTTCGTCTTGCTCTTAAATAGGACACCGCTCTAATGGTACTAAAATTTAGCTAAAGGACTCCAAGCACTAATAGGGATGATGAGATGGAACTTGAAATAGTAACTGCTTTACTTGGTCATACAAAGAAGAGATCCATACCCGAGTTATCTTTCCTATAAGGATAAAAGTAAAATGTTAGGAGTACCAAGGGCTACTTAACTAAGGCCCTCCAACGCTTAAGTCAATAAGGAAAGAAGGTAGAGGAGACCAAGAGCAAATCTTATAGCCTTTTTGTTTGGGAGAGACAAAAGAAACTGAGGGTTTTGAGGCTTATAGTTAGTGGAGACGAAAAGGAGAGAGAAGCCAGGGAGGAAAAAAAGCCTCTTTCTTTGTGAACAAGCTTAGGTTTGAGTGCTAGAAGTCACTCATATTGTTGTGGCATGCCTTGCTATGGTGATGAGATTGATTATCGAACGGAACTATTTTCATCTACGATGAATCATATGCTTTCTAGCATAGGAATGTGCATGAGCATAATAGCTATCTTGTTGTGTCTACAGCTTTGCCAAATAGAATGGTTAAAAACTCCTCTTCTAACATCATGCGGCCACCATAACAGACGTTCCTTAATGGGGGTGATAAGGCGGTGCTAACTTAATTTGGCTCCGTCAAATAACAAAATTGAATAGGAAACCAACACCAATAGTGCTGCATTTTGAAGGGGATCTCACGCTGAACCTCGAGGATTCTGATATCCTGTACGGTGGCCGCCTAGCTTTCGCTGGAAATAGGAAGGGCAGTGATATCGGCATCATCGGTAATGCGCAGCAGCGTACTTTTGATGAGCTTTATAGTTTCCCGGCACAATGCCTGCTAGCGAGCGAGAAGAGTCGCTCTCTTGCTATCGTTTAGCAGGCACCGATGGAATAAAATGGAAAAGTATCAATGGACAACGAGTCTTCGTTGTTAAGGAGATAATGAATAACTATGTACAAGTGAAGGCTTTAGAATTTGAGACGTCCTTGGAAAATGAGTAAGCTATATAAAGGCTATGATACCCTAAATTTAGTTTTATATTGAATAAAAAAGAAAGTGTTACATGCTTATAACTGAAGTTCACTTACTATCCATTAACTTTCATTCAAATTTTTAGGCCACGTGGTTTCGACCCGCTAATGAAGTTAATTTGTAAATAAGTTTGAAGTATTACAAATGGTATCAGAATCGATCCGAGTCTACATAATTAATTGAACTAGCAAATGGACTTGAGGCATTACAAATGGTATCCGAGCGGATCCAAATTGACGGAAGTTGGTGAGATAGGCTTTGGACGTTACAAATGATATTAGAGCTAATCCGACTTTGCGGAAGTTGATGAACATGAGAAAAAGACTATCCATGGGATGGACATCCCATACATTGAATGGGAAAGAAAGTGTTATGTGCTTATAACTCAAGTCCTCTTGCTATCCATTTAACTTTCACTCGAGCTTTTGGGTTATGCGATTTTGGCCAGCTAACAAAATTTATTGAACTAGCAGATAAGCTTGAAGCGTTACAAATAGTATCAAAGTCGATCTAAGTTTACGAAATTAATTGAGGCAGCAACGAATGCCCTAGTTTAACCGCAAATAACCTTAAAAATTTTTGCACCTGTTAAATATGAGTACACGGAAGACCAGCGACCATTGCGCCCCTTCACTTCATGGATGCATGGAACCGATAACGTAAGAAGTAGAAGGCATGACACGTTGTTATGCCCAGTCCTCTGAAGAACCTACACGTCATCCCGAGTACCCAGCAGTTGTAGTTGAAATCACAAAGGTGAATTAACCATCTCATTATATATAATACCAGTGAAGGTAAAGGAGTCCCAATCGGTAAACTCTATTGAGGATGTAATTAAGAGGATTGCATCATGAACCTTCGCCCAGTTTGTAGCATTCCCTTAACACCCCACCTATGATCAACATCACATGAAAATTACGTAAAAATACCAGGAGTTGATGATGAAAAATGCTTTTGTAATGCTGCTTATCGGTGAAAACATGAGCCCTTTTTGTTTCTGGATAGAAAAGTAATTACCATGACTGTCGAGCAAAATAAATGTTTAATTATAGAGAATAATGTCTCAATTCTCTAGAGATTAATTTTTTCAAACATCTTTTGAGTACACTAGCTAAAATGATAATTAGTTCATAAAAATAGTTTAAAATAAATACCTTCTTTAATTGTTCACAGCAGGTGAGCTAATTAAAGGGACTTATTTTGAGTTTAGGTTTTCTTGAAAGGATTCATTAAATGATCTGCTACATCATCGATGAGCCTCCCTTTTTCTTTATTCTTCAAAGTTTTTTAAACTTATTTCATTTCTATGTGGTTACTAGGCTAAGAAAATTTTTAAATTATTCTTAAGAGGGGTTGTAATATCATAAATTTAGTCCTACATTGCATGGAAAAGAAATGTATTATGTGCAAATCCATTTGCTACCCATTAATTTTCACTTGAGTTTTTGGGTCACGTGATTTTGACCTGCTAATAGGTTAATTGGGCCAGCAGATGGGCTTGGAGCGTTACAAATGGTATAAGAGCCAACTCGAGTGTGCGGAAGCTGATGTGCATAAAAAAAGGGCTATCCATAGGACAGTGAAAGAGTTCCGCTATGATGTGGAGCTATTCTTACAGCACCAACGATCTGGCTCGGGGATAGATTCTGGTTAACTTACGGTATGCGACGAGAACATCGCATTATAAGGGAAAAGATTGTGATAACCCAAATTTAATCCCATATTAGATGAGAAAGAAATGTGTTATGTGCTTATACTCAAGTCTACTTTCTATCCATTAATTTCCTCTCAAGTTTTTGGGCCACGTGGTTTTGATCTGCTAACGAAGTTAATTAGACTAGCAGATGGATTTGGGGCGCTACAGGAGCAAATTATATTTTTGAATCATGTTTACTCTAATCACAACAAAAGATTGATTGCATTGCTAAAAATTATTACTTTGATAGTATTTTGCATAATCAGCTCAAGGCATTTTTATTTAGCATTCAAGCATTGATTGGTCATGGGAGTAAAATGCATCTTAGAAAATGAGCAAGATCTTGGTATCAAAGTAGAAACATGATAGATTTAAAAGTCCTTCATTCTTACAGTAATCAACCACCTTGCAATTGCAAATTTCATATGATTTACATTTGCATTGCATGGTCACTGTACCCACATGGTTTCTTCAGAACCAATTTCATATTTTGTTCAAAAATTTTGATTAATCTTTTTTATAAGGTTCCAGCTTGCCGGATAGGTAAGGTCTTTAGTAATTTATCATATGACCTAGAATTAGATTCAATTTTAATAAATATTTAAGAGAGGGCTAGCCTATCACCTTTAGGTAGCCTCTTACCTGTATACCTCTTATTTTTCAGCAAATTAATAATTTTTCATGATTATTATTAAAATTGCTTATATGTTAGATGACTCACTTTATCATTGGTTAAATCCTTGTTCACCTCCAATAAAGTTTAGTTATGGCCAGCAATTTATATTCTATGTAAACAAAAAAATCTTTTGATTTTAACTTTAGTTCATTTTTTGTCCTTGCTCTTTAAGCAGGTTGGCTAAAATATTAATGATTTCTTAAAGAAATAATTCAAAATATTCATTTTCTTGAATTCTCTGCAGGCTAGTGAGTTAATTAAAGTGACACATTATGAGTTTTGATTATATGATAGGTGAGCTTTCTTTTTTCTTTTTTTTTTCTTACGATTTTATATGTAACACATTTGTAATTGGTAGCTGAATATTTTGCATTGTTTTGTATATTTTAAAATTTTTCTTATGTCATTGAAAATAAAGGCATTATTCTCAGTAATCAGCATTATATTTAGGATGATAATTTTGATTATCCCTATTTCAGTAGCTAGTTTAATCTCTCTTATGTTAGAATCGAGAAATTGCGCCATTAAAAAAGAATTTTTTGATAGTATTTTACATAATAAGCTCAAGACATCTTCTTCAAAGCATTCAAGCATTCATGTTAATGGAGGAGTAAAATGTATATTAGAAAATCAATTGGTTAAGGATCCAAAACAAGAATGCTAACAGACTGTTCTTCATTCTTGTAGCAATGTTATATTCTATAACCTCAATTGCTTGTTTGTATATAATGTGGTTTTAATCATCATTATGCTTATCAAAGCATGATCAAATAGCGATGATGTTAAACATATTATCTTCGATAAAAATCTCTTTAGAATAGCTTCAAAATAAGTTAAATCTGATATAAATTTAAAAGTCATGGTCTAATGAGATGACCCAAAGTCTTTATTAGTACAAGAATGGTATAAAATCTTAGTCTAAATCCTAATAAACAAGCTAACTCAAGGACAAATTCAAGAGGAATTTGATTTCTAATCAAAGTTGGATTTGATGTAGATCATACATCTATATCTATAACGTGATCTAATAGCACTTCTGGTAGAATCATCGATGATCTCCTCCAATAAACATTTTATTTTACTGTTAATTTAATAAATTACATATATTTTTAATCATATGGATTGAACCCAAGAGAGATGAATTTAGCGCAATCTCGGATCACGTTCACCGCACGTGCCAAATGATGGTTCCGGAGGACTTCCCAATTGCGGCTTTAAAAGGGGCGGCGGCCGTGGCGATGGGGCTCGGAGTCTCGACGAGCGAGGGCGAGGGAGAGAAGAGAACTTTGGATCGAGGGGAAAGAGAGAGAGAGAGATAGAGATGGGGAAGATACCGGTGCGGATGAAGGCGGTGGTGTACACGCTGTCGCCGTTCCAACAGAAGGTGATGTCAGGGCTGTGGAAGGATCTCCCCGGCAAGATCCACCACAAGGTCTCCGAGAACTGGCTCAGCGCCACCCTTCTCCTCGCCCCCCTCGTCGGCACCTACTCGTATGCCCCCCTCTTTCTCCCTCTTCTTCTTTTCTTTTCAATTTCCCCCTTAATCGCTGATCTGTTTCTTTATCCGATGATTGATTTCTCGAGATTAGCTTTCGATGGCTTCGACAACCATCTCTTTCTGCTTAGCTGTTAGATTAATCGGTGACGTATTTGCTTTCTCGTTTCGTTATTATCCATCTATTTTTTTAGATTCGAGGGTATCGGATTTCTCTTGTTTTGTTGGTTTTGAGGTGTATAAGATTTTTTTTCTTTCTTTCCAGATCACCTCGGTGTTGAACTGCGAGGTTTCTCATATATAGACAGATAAGGAAACCAAACCAAAAAGCAAAATCCTCTTCCCATGGGGGGTTTTGATAAGTTCTGGAAAGCGCGGTGATGTTGTATGTGTATTGATGCTCTGGCATACTTAGAGAAGGAGAAATAAATGGTTGCCAGGGCTTAAAATTGGATCGATTATAGATTAGGGCTTCAAAGTTGTCTATGTTGGGAGTCGAGACATTGGAGTTTGGAGGAGATCTAAATGATTTCTCCCACACTTTGAAGAAAAAAGAGAGAGCATTTTTATACACTTAAAACTTATAGAGCACATAGGCAAGTTTTATGGTTGGCCACCATTTTTATTGAGGAAGACATGCAGTCTACTGAGCGTGTAAACAAGGTTATGATAGCAGTTTGGATGGCATTTCTTATTCGCTTGGGATGCAGAGAAATTGATTGATGTTTGAACCTTTTGCAATGAATCTAGATGACATTGGACTATGATGGCAACCTGGTTAATTCTTGATGTAATAGACCTTCAGCATCTATATCTTTGTATATTTAGATTGTTTGTTCCTGTGAGATACATTTACATCTTTATAATGTCTGTTCTGGGTATTGATGCTTAGAAGTCTTTAACCGTTGACTTTGGTCCCATTATCAAGGTACTTTATATTTAGCAGATAATTTGAGCAATTCTTCAACAAATGGCTTCAGCTGTGGCTGTTAAAGGTACCACATAGTGCCTAAGTGGTACATAACCACTTAGGCATAACCACTTAGGCAAGCGCCTATATAATTCATATTGAAAAGAAAAGTTCAAAATATAAATAAATTCGTAATAATATATCAAAAAAATAGAGAATTTAGAGGTAGCTCAAGTGTAGAAAACTAAGAAAAATTACACTGGAGGTGGAACCACATATTTGGGGCTTGCACTTTTTTGAGCCCCTTGGGCAACCACTACATGACTTTTCTGCAAACAGAGATGGCATAGACGACATGTAGGGCAGTTAAAAGGACACATATGTGTATTGTCTATGCATAAAGGCGGTATAGACACTATGCCAGATGTTTAAAAGGTTGTGTATGCCTATGTAGCCCAAACTACTTTGAAAAACAAAGGACATGAGATTAACCATGAAGGCAAGCTAGTAATTCAAATAGTTTTCTTGAGATGTGGTCCCAAATGTCCTTTAAATAAGCATCTCATGAATGAGAAAGGTGGATGTTGTAAATGTTGAGTGAGTATGTTAGTTGAGGTATGATCTGTCCACCTATAGAATCTCTTGTTTCAAGCGAAGATGTTTGTGTCATGAAATCGTAAATTGGTGGAATCATGTTGTCTCATGAAATAAAGAAACCAAGGAGGAATGGGGCTCATATTTGCATTAAAATGTCAAGAAAGGGAGGATGACCTATTTAAGTTGCAAGAAAGGACATAGAAAAGATTTTTAGTTTATACTGATAGATATGTAGCTCTTATGGAAGGCTTTATAGTTTATATTGATAGAGAAGGAGAGCCCATATGTGTAATGAATGGTGGTTTTTTGAGGGTTCAAAATGACAAACCAAATGTAATTGATGAACTTAACATTGCATAGCCATATATTTAGCCTGCTTAGTATTGTATTATTACATATGCGTGCCCACCAAGCATTCTGGAGCTACTTATACCACTTACTCTTATTTGGGCCCATGTTGGTGAAGCATGTTCAAACTGATGGTTAGCTTTGATAGTTTAGTAGCAAGCCAGATATTGGCACTGATCGTGATAAAATGTTGACCATGTTGTAGTCATTGCTACTGGATGTTAGATACTAATGTTGGTAGTTATTAGTTGTTACTAAGGTCGTTACAAATATATTATATTTGTTTTTAAATAGTTAACAAATAGTAACTGCATATGCACCTGCATACATATCTGACATATTGCATATGCACAATGTGGTTGCATACTACAGTTGCTTTTTAAAACACTGTTAAATATAATACTATAATTGTGTTAATATAATACTATAAGTGTTTTTAGTAGCTTGTAGGCACCTTTGTTTAGCATATACATGGACTCTTTTTAGAAGGTTTGTATAGAAAAAAGTTTGTGAACAGTGTTGTTGGACTAAAATTTGAAGGGGATGGTAAGGTTTGAAAGTTCAAATTTTGCTGGATGCTAGGTTGCATGTTTCTGTGAACTTTTCTTTTATTTATAGATTCTTTGATAGATAATCTGGTAGCAAGTAAGGTCAGGAGCAAGAGGACCCAAGCTACCTCTTGTTATTTTTGTTCCTAATGTGTTCAGTAAGATGGTTCAGAAGGTGGCGATGGACCATGCTTTGGCACTCACCTAAGTGCTTCGGTCATGCGAGAAAACCCTGGAGCACTTCAATGGTTGGAAGAAGGGCAAGCTAGTTGAGGCTATGCCTAAGCAAGTGTTTAAGACAAAATGAGAGGTGTTGAGGCAAGCCCCTCTCCAATGTTCATCATTATTGTTTATCCATCTTTTGCCTATTCTTTTAGAGTTTTGCTTGCCTTATTTTGTGGGTTAGTTTGGTCTGTTAGAGTCCTTATAAATAAAGGGTTATTCTTGGATGTTCAATGATTGATTGATTCATTTATTTATTTATTGGTGTTATGTGTGGTTTAGAAACATCAACCATGTCATGGGAAGTGGTATTTTGCAGTCATGTTTGAATCCTAAAACTACTTTAGGATGTCCAGTGGCTTATTTTTGCTGTCTTATGTTTAAAAACCAGATTATCAAAAGTGGTACTTTGATATAATATCTTGAAAATGTTGAACATGACATATATTCAAGATGATTGTGATTTAGGATGTTGGAACTTGAATAATTAATCTTATGATTTTGTATCGTTGGTAATATTCTTTTGAAATACAAACGATATTTATTTCTAAAGTATTTATTGAACTTTTGATAAATTAGTACCTTGCTTTCTTTAGGCGAGTCTGTTTGGTGCCTAGTGCCTTCGGTGATATGGGGGTCTTGTTGCTCTAAGTGTGCTTTTTGCTTTTGACAACCTTGAGGTCAGGACTGAATCATAAATCATGAAGTGGGTTAGATTGGATCGGATTGCATATGATGAGTTTTTCTAAGAAAAAAATAAAAGAAATGTGAAAATTGCAATATAAGTCAAATACAAAGTAGGTGAATAGGGAATAAAAAGTCATACATATAAGACGTGTAGTTTCCACCATCATAAAATCGTATATAGCTTTTCTAATGAAATAAGCATTGTGTTTGGTATTTATTTATTACCTATTAATTTAATTTCCTATTAGCTTGAGTGTTCCAGAAAAAAAGGACAAATGTTTTAATATATGGGCGCAAAATATGAAAATTTCCTTTTTATTTTCAACTCTATGAACTCGAATGACAGACTTGTTTAGATACAATTGTGAAATATTGGATCTTCTATTATTTAAATCGTGTATCTCCTTCACTTGTAGTCATTTATCATTCAATGAATGAATGAAGAACTCATTTGATTTCCTGATATGAATCAAATCAGAATCTTTCTTCGTATATAAAGAAAGCATTTTCAATCTTACTTAATTCTTTATACTTCTAGCTTTTCAAGGTATTCGTCTTATATTCCAGTACAATTATCCCAGTACAATGACAGACTCGTGTATAGGGAACTATACTAGCTACCTAACTTTGCTAAACAGTCAAGACTCGTCAGTAATAAGTAATTTTAAAATCCATATAACAAATTATATAAGAAAAATTTTACATGTTTTAACATATAAATAACAGGATCAAGTTGGATCTTATGATTCAATGGACTGTTTTATCCATAATATGGTTCTGGATCCTGTGATCCTAGCTGATTCTGATCCAAGGAGGATCCATATCATTTTAGGGCCTTTTTAGTTGGAATTGCAAGATCTGGATCATCAACCATGTGATTCTAACAACAATGAGACTGATGAACTGTAGAATGGTGGTGGTGGTGGTGGTGTTGTCTTTGGATGAAGGAGAGAAGGTGGTGATCAGGGGACTGGATGGTAAGTTGTAACTGCCTGCAAAAAACAAATTATGTTTGCCCAAGCAGTTTAGTATATATCTCATGATTGGATGGGTGCTTTGTGGGGAGAATTGCCTTTTGGGTAGGGTGATGTGACTTCTATTGGGAGCACATGCAGTAGCCTGGGAAATTTCATCATGTGTTTGTTGATAGTTCCATCTAGCACTTTTTATGCGAGGGTGGTTTTCGGAGGTGACTCTAACTTCATGGAGTTTAGATTGAGGGTTGGAAGTTATAGGCTGTGGTCCTATCCATATATCTTTCATCCTTCTTTTTTGGGGTTAAATTCTAAATGTAGTACTGGCTCTGAGTTCCACCCCTTTCTGAGAAACAATGAGGAGAGAATCAAGTTGTTGTAGATGGCACCAATGGCAAGTTTCTTCCACAAAAAATCATGTCCAGCAGACAAAGACAACTGTGTCTATGCAGTATGGACAGAGAGAGTGAAATAGATATACAATCTATAGTACGCCATGTGAAGTGACTTCTAACCACAATTCAGGCCTGTGTAGCTAGAACTGGAAACATGGTTGTTTAGCAGCTGTCATGCCTCGTCTTCCTGTATTTGCATGAAGTTCTTTCTTTCAACAGCTCTTTTGGATGGCGTCAATCATATGAAGAAAGCAAGCTAGGCATGATAACACGTTATATTTTAAAATTATTATTAATGTATTACTAACTCATCTTTGTCAGGTTGCAAGTATTCATTCATTTTTCATTATTCTTTTTTCTTTTCTTGAAATAAAAAAAGTATTCTTTCTTTGCTAGAAGGGTTTTTTTTTTTTTTTTTCTCTTTATAAAAGACATAAGCTGATTAGTGACAGCTTTCTTCTTGGTGCACTAAAATTCTTCTCTGAATTGTTATCTGCACATGCAGTTATGTTCAGTATTACAAGGAGAAGGAGAAGCTAGCCCACAGGTACTGAAGTTGAAATGCTCCTCGTTGAAATCATCCTCCTCATAAAAGGATCAGGGTTATGTTGCGGTATCCTCTAATGTGAAACCTTTTAAAGTTCTTATTATGCTGTTAAATGTATCATGTTTGCTTTTGAATAATTGACAGTGTGAATTGAACTCATTTTTGTTAGTTATGTGGTTGCGTTTTTTGATATTGAGACATGGGAACAATGATATACCTTGTCATGTTATTGGTTGAAACAACTGTTCCACCTACCTACATTGTCAGTGACTAAATCTTCTCTTTCAAATAATGAATGGAAAATGAAGATTTTGATTAGGACCTTGGTTTTAAAGCTTTGCTACATAAAAAGTCCATCTTTTTATGTAGCACTGCATGTTTGTTGTACGACAGTTCGAAGGATCTGTCGGCGAGGTTCATGTTAATGGACAGGTTCTGTCTTAGGCGCCTTGTTATCTTGTTTTCTGCTGTCTTATTATACGCCTTATTTATAGGTTCCTCCAGGCATTACTCCAGAGTCCTCTATTTCTGGTAAAAACATTTTTTTATGGATCATAAATCCCAAAAGTTATTAGCAATCTGTACTTGCTATGAAATATTGCCTGCTTGGGCTCTCTGCTGGCAGTATGCAAGGATTTGAGTGATCCCCGATTTCTATCTCTTGACTCTACACCAGTAAATCGATTGCTGGCTTTGAAAATCCCACTCCGATACAAGGTTTGATATTTTTGTAGCATCACTCCGTTCTGCAACTGCTATGTGATTTTGATTTTTATAAAGGTAACTGCTTGTGGACGTTAATGATAGCTTCATTCTTACTGATGAAAGAGATGCCCTCCGCTCTGTTCGTCCAGCATTCCACCCGTGATGATTCTGGGCGAAAGAGTAAAGATGGGCCGAACCATGACCCTCTCACCAGTTCTGGATCGTCTTAATAATTAAATTGGTAGGCCTATCTACTGCAGTATGAATTCCATCCCAAGCAAAGTTGGAAGGAAAAAATGAAGTGGGAGGTACAACGATCCGAGCATGCGGGTGGGTTTGGCAGATTGAACAGGTTGGATATGCGTCTGCAACTTGGCTTGAATCATGAGAATAAAATTCTATTTAGACCAGTTCAATTTAGATTACATTGAGACGTGAACTTGCATAAAAATTATATGAAATTAGATGATTCGGTTGAATCACTCTCAAGGATTGAATGTTACAAATTACGCTATGTTACGGTTTAAATGGGGGTGGGTATAGGCAGATGGGTTAGCTTGGGGTGGGTGGGGTTAAGATTTTGTTGGCATACTAAGATTTGATAGGCGCGTCTTTACTAGAGAACAAATAATTCCGACTCATTTGGATGCGGTTCACGTCATTGACATTTTGTCCGCATCCAAATGTTTTAACCTGAACGCTGTATAAAGGCTTCCTACTTCCTACACGTGATAGGATATAACTTGTGATGTTTAAAGTATAGATTATCTTAACTAATTAGAGATGGTACTCGTTTGTATACTTCATAATTGCCTTTGATAAATAAGGTACATTAAAATCAATGAAAATAATTTTTTAGAAAATACAACTCTAAAATGATAGAAAGTTAAAAATAGTTTAAATTATTATTTTTAATCAAAAAAAAAGAAAGAAAATAAAAAAATATATTCTTATGAAAGAAAATAAAAAAATATGTTCCTATCACTTTTATTTTTTTTATTTTTAAAAATAGAAACAAAAAAAATGTTTGGTTGCACTATTAATAAAAAGTATTTTTTTTGAGAGCTTAAGACAACTTTTAAAAAAGTAATAATAATATTATTAATATATAACATATTATAATTATAATATTAAATATATTATAATATGTAATATATTATTATATGAATATTAATTATATATATTTATATTATATTAACATATAATAATATTATATTAATAATATATGATTTATTATATATTATAATATTAATTATAATTTTAGTTTAATATTATAATAAATAATATACTATATAATATATTATATATAATATATTATAGAGTTGGATTTAGCTGTACTCGCATGCAATTAAGTTCTAGATCCGGTTGCCTTTTATGATGAATCTGATCTCGAAGACAACCCATCACTTCTACCTTTGAAATCCATGATTTTGTAAATCCATATAGATTTAAGGATGAAAAGGGTAACTGAATTTAGGCTTACAAGTGTAGCCAAATCTAACTCATTTATAATATATAGAATATAAATATATAATATATATTTTATAATTTTAAAATAATATTATTAATTTAATTATTTATAATATGTGATTTATTTATAATATTATAATAGTATATAATATGTAGTATAGTATATTTAATATAATAATAGTTTACTATAATATAATAATATATAATATATCATATATATTACAATATTAATTATTATAGTATAATATTATAACATATAATAATATAATAATATAATAATATACTTTATTATATATTATATATTATATATTATAATAATCCCTTTATTTTTTTGAAAAAATATTATTTATAATAAAAATAAAAAAATAAAGAATAATTTTTTTCACCTATCAAATGCACTTTTTTTTAAGATCAGAAAATAAAAAATAAAAAATAAAAAATATTCTCAAAAATCAAACAGACCAATCTAATATTTCATAAATTAGGACTTCTATTCATTAGAGAGCACATGTGAAGTTTCTTTTCATCGCCATTTCTCGGGGTCGGAGTTCAAGAAACCAAGTTGTCAATAGCTTTGAACTCAAGCATGTAATCATCGCTATGAATGTGAAGTTCTCTTAGATGCCCAATATTATGGGCTGGACGATTGGGCGCCACATCGTTACCCTTTCCGAGTATTTAGATGCGGTTCACACGCATGGACCGTCCAGTTTGTGTCTATTTCTCACCTACTTCCTTGACAACCTTTAAAGCCATCACCTCAGCCCTATGCAATGAAAAGTATGAGACATGCATAGAACTGCACCTCTGCAAGTTCCTTTCCTCTCTGGTAACTTAAAAAACTTTTTTCAAAGCGAACATTCAATGCAATCGTAGACTTGGCTCTAGAACTACGGCAATCAGGCAGGCGTTCGTAGATATTATATCATCATCGCCGGTTGTGAAAGTGCAGTGCAGTGCAGTGGAGGACAAACAAGGTTGGTGGTTGGTCTTTTTCAGACATTTGAGCCCCTGACTGGCTTGTTCTTCGACAACAATAATCTACATCATACATGCGCAAATGAGACCCCGAATAAAATTTAATAGCACTTAAGGATTCCTGTATCAACCACTGAGGATTTTAAGTTTTATTGAGCAAAAAAATAATTCCTATATCAATGACAACAGAATGCATGCCAGATAAAATATGGTGCTGGCCGCCCGACAACGCTCGCAGAGCCATAAGATCAATAGAAAGATATCAAGAAAAGTCGATACACTACGCCTCCACAATAATGAAGAAGACCCTCTTCCCCTTCATGAAGACTGAAAGAACCTCAATAATGGTAGACAAAGCAATTGTACTCGACCACTGCATCCCCAGTCTTCGAGTCGTAATCATGGGTCTTGGCCTGGACGTAGCCCCGGGCCAGGCGGAACAGCCCGCTGCCGCCGATCACCGACATCTCCCTCACAGCCGTGAACACCGCGTTGCGGCCGAGAATCGTGATCGTGCTGCCATTGTATTTGCCATCCATGAAAGCGAAGTTCATGGCCATCAACAGGCTCACATCCTCCTGCGAGGCCGCCACGTACAATCCCTGTGCCCGGCCGACGAGCTTGGATGCCATCTCCGGCCCTTCCGTCAGAGGGTCGTCGATCACGTTCACCAGGCCGAAGTAGGTGCTCGACGCGTTGGTCGACGCAGCCTGGGCCACCGGCACGGATGTCGCGTTGGGACCGCTTAATATGTCGTGCCAGAAGAAACGCAGCTGGGTGAGCTTCTCATCGCGGGGCTTTGGGGCTGGCGCTTCGCTTTGGATGAAGCTATAGGGTGGTTGTTGGGCCAAAACGGTGGCGGCCGTGGCGATGGTGAGGAGGAGGAGGAGGAGGGGGAGGAGTTCTTTGGCCATTAGGGGTGTCTATCTTTCTTCTCTAACGTGAAGCACAAATGGGTGGGGAAGAGCCTTTGGGCTCTTATACCGTCTGTCGCAGAGAATGGCAGGATGGTTCCGTGCTTCATTGTTAATTATGGGACTAGACTTTGGTTGTAGTTTTACTTCTGCGCTCGTGGTTGTTGGATTTAGACCAACAAACTCTCCGAACTTATAGTATAAGGGAAGGATTTGATCTCATGGGCGGCTAAAGAGCAAGAAGTCGTGGCTCCAATCACATGGTGACATATTTGTCTTTTTCTCTCTTTCGTGTATGTCGTGGCTTGAACGAAGCTCCTCAGAGAATCCTTACAAAATTAATATTTGTGGAAGGTTCTGTATACATATATTTTCGTTTAATTAATGGTTCTTTTCTAACAGCTCTCCCACGTGCTGGAGAAAATTCTATTTGTTGACTTGGTGCAGTCGTGCGAAGACATAATGATCTATTTTTTTTTTTTTTTTTAACTTGCCATTGATCAATATAAAAAACAGAATGCAGATCATGGGTTTTAATTTGTATGCGACTGCAATGGTTTCTTTTTTTATTTGGGTGGGTTGAAAGCTAATAAAGAGTTTGCTCCAGAGATAAAAGGAATTTGTATGCGACTGCAATGTGTTTTATCCAACGTGTGCATGGGATCATGGAACAAAGAAAGAAATGAATCACGCATAGAGGGGAACATCCATTTATCAAGGTTGCAGCCCATCATATGCCATCACGCTTGAGCTTTAATTTGATACCATCACACGTTCGTACCTAACCATTCAAATAGCCCTCAATTATACGGATAGAGATGTTGAAGAAAAAAAAAAAAATTGCTTTATATATTGTAATAACAATTTTTGAAGCTAATCCATATTTAGATGCAAATGTGTGTGTTTTATATATTATAATAACAATCTTTGAAGCTAACCCATATTTAGATGCAAGTGTGTGTGCCGTGTCTCCCATTTTACACGTGAATGATTATTATGAACGTAAACATGAAAACTTGCATGATACCAAATAAATACTTCATCATTTTCTAAGTATATCGTAGTCATCCGTATTAAAATAGATATACAATCTATAGTACGCCATATGAAGTGACTTCTAACCACAATTCAGGCCTGTGTAGCCTGATACAAGAGCTAGAACTGGAAACATGGTTGTTTAGCAGCTGTCATGCCTTGTCTTCCTGTATTTGTATCGAGTTCTTTCTTTCAACAGCTCTTTTGGATGGCGTCAATCATATGAAGAAAGCAAGCTGGGCATGATAACACTTTATATTTTAAAATTATTATTAATGCACTACTAACTCATCTTTGTCAGGTTGCAAGTATTCATTCATTTTTCATTATTCTTTTTTCTTTTCTTGAAATAAAAAAAGTATTCTTTCTTTGCTAGAAGGGTTTTTTTTTTTTTTTTTTTCTCTTTATAAAAGACATAAGCTGATTAGTGACAGCTTTCTTCTTGGTGCACTAAAATTCTTCTCTGAATTGTTATCTGCACATGCAGTTATGTTCAGTATTACAAGGAGAAGGAGAAGCTAGCCCACAGGTACTGAAGTTGAAATGCTCCTTGTTGAAATCATCCTCCTCATAAAAGGATCAGGGTTATGTTGCGGTATCCTCTAATGTGAAACCTTTTAAAGTTCTTATTATGCTGTGAAGTGTATCATGTTTGCTTTTTGAATAATTGACAGTGTGAATTGAACTCATTTTTGTTAGTTATGTGGTTGCGTTTTTTGATATTGGACATGGGAACAATGATATACCTTGTCATGTTATTGGTTGAAACAACTGTTCCACCTACCTACATTGTCAGTGACTAAATCTTCTCTCTCAAATAATGAGTGGAAAATGAAGATTTTGTTTAGGACCTTGGTTTTAAAGCTTTGCTACATAAAAAGTCCATCTTTTTATGTAGCACTGCATGTTTTTTGTACGACAGTTCGAAGGATCTGTCGGCGAGGTTCATGTTAATGGACAGGTTCTGTCGTAGGCGCCTTGTTATCTTGTTTTCTGTTGTCTTATCATACGCCTTATTTATAGGTTCCTCCAGGCATTACTTCAGAGTCCTCTATTTCAGGTAAAAACATTTTTTTATGGATCATAAATCCCAAAAGTTATTAGCAATCTGTACTTGCTACGAAATATTGCCTGCTTGGGCTCTCTGCTGGCAGTATTTGAGTGATCCCCGACTTCTATCTCTTGACTCTACACCAGTAAATCGATTGCTGGCTTTGAAAATCCCACTCCGATACAAAGTTTGATATTTTCACTCCGTTCTGCAACTGCTATGTGATTTTGATTTTTATAAAGGTAACTACTTGTGGACGTTAATGATAGCTTCATTCTTATTGATGAAAGAGATGCCCTCCGCTCTATTCGTCCAGCATCCCGCCCGTGATGATTCTGGGCGAAAAAGTAAAGTTCGGCCGAACCAAAACCCTCTCACCAGTTCTAGATCGTCTTAAATTTGTAGGCCTATCTACTGCAGTATGAATTCCATCCCAAGCAAAGTTGGAGGGAAAAAAAATGAAGTGGGAGGTACAACGATCCGAGCATGCGGATGGGTTTGGTAGATTGAACAGGTTGGATATGCGTCTTTAACTTGGCTTGAATCATGAGAATAAAATTTTATTTAGACCAATTCAATTTAGGTTACATCGAGACGTGAACTTGCATAAAAATTATATGAAATGGCCAACCTTATTTTTGATAGTCGTTTTACTTGGAAACGAATCATTAAGAGTTGTAGATGATTCGGTTGAATCATTCTCAAGGATTGAATGTTACAAATTACGCAATGTTACGGTTTAAATGTTACGGTTTAAATGGGTGGGCAGAGGCAGATGGGTTAGCTTGGGGTGGGCGGGGTTAAGATTTTGTTGGCAAGGTCCGACTACTTGCTAGAGCACAAATAATTCCGACTCATTTGGATGTGGCCAGCATTTTGTTTTAATCTGAACTCTGTATAAAGCCTTCCTTGGGATGTTTAAAGTATAGATTATCTTAACTAATTAGAGATAGTGCTCATTTGTATACTTCATAATTGTCTTTGATAAATAAGGTACATTAGAATAAATGAAAATAATTTTTTAAAAAACACAACTCTAAAATGATAAAAAACTAAAAATAGTCTAAATTATTATTTTTAATCAAAAAAAAGAAAGAAAGAAAATTAAAAAATTATGTTCTTATAACTTTTATTTTTTATTTTTTATTTTATTTTTAAAAATAGAAACAAAAAAATGTTTGGTTGAACTATTAATAAAAAGTATTTTTTTTGAAAGCTTAAGACAACTTTTAAAAAAGTAATAATAATATTATTAATACATAATATATTATAATTATAATATTAAATAATATAATATGTAATATATTATTATATGAATATTAATTATATATTTTTATTATATTAACATATAATAATATTATATTAATAATATATGATTTATTATATATTAATTATAATTATAGTTTAATATTATAATAAATAATATACTATATAATATATTATAGAGTTGGATTTGGCATGTAATCAAGCTCTAGATTCGGTTGCCTTTTCCATCATTGAACCTATATGGATGTTGAAGATAACCCATCCCTTCTACCTTTGGAATCCATGATTTTGTGAATTCATATGGATTTAAAGGTAAAAAGGGCAACTGGATATAGGCTTACCTACATGCAAGTGTAGCCAAGTCTAACTCATTTATAATATATAGAATATAAATATATAATATATATTTTATAATTTTAAAATAATATTATTAATTTAATTATTTATGATATGTGATTTATTTATAATATTATAATAGTATATATTATATAGCATAGTATATATAATATAATAATAGTTTACTATAAAATTATAATATATAATATATCATATATATTACAATATTAATTATTATACTATAATATTATAACATATAATAATATAATATATATTATAATATTGCTAATAATATTATTAATCTTATATTGTAATATGTAATTTACATAAAATATATAATAGAGTTATTATAATAATATATTTTACAATATATTATATGTTATATTTTATAATAATCCCTTTATTTTTTTGAAAAATATTATTTATAATGAAAATTAAAAAAATAAAGAATAATTTTTTTTTTCACCTGTCAAATGCACTTTTCTTTAAAGATCAGAAAATAAAAAATAAAAAATATTCTCAAAAATCAAACAGACCAATCTAATATTTCATAAATTTGGACTTTCTACTCATTAGAGAGCGCATGTGAAGTTTCTTTTCATCGCCATTTCTTGGGGTCGGAGTTCAAGAAACCAAGTTGTCAATAGCTTTGAACTCATGCATGTAATCATCGCTATGAATGTGAAGTTTTCTTAGATGCCCAATATTATGGGCTGGACGATTGGGCGCCACATCGTTACCCTTTCCGAGTATTTAGATGCGATTCACACGCATGGACCGTCCAGTTTGTGTCTATTTCTCACCTACTTCCTTGACAACCTTTAAAGCCATCACCTCAGCCCTATGCAATGAAAAGTATGAGACATGCATAGAACTGCACTTCTGCAAGTTCCTTTCCTCTCTGGTAACTTAAAAAACTTTTTTCAAAGCGAACATTCAATGCAATCGTAGACTTGGCTCTAGAACTACGGCAATCAGGCAGGCGTTCGTAGATATTATATCATCATCGCTGGTTTTGAAAGTGCAATGCAGTGGAGGACAAACAAGGTTGGTGGTTGGTCTTTTTCAGACATTTGAGCCCCTGACTGGCCTGTTCTTCAACAACAATAATCTATCCGGAATAAAATTTAATGGCACTTGAGGATTCCTGTATCAACCACTGAGGATTTTAAGTTTTATTGAGCAAAAAAATAATTCCTATATCAATGACAATAGCATGCATGCCAGGTAAAATATGGTGCTGGCCGCCAGACAACGCTCGCAGAGCCATAAAGATATCGTCGATACACTACGCCTCCACAATAATGAAGAAGACCCTCTTCCCCTCCACAATAATGAAGAAGACCCTCTTCCCCTTATGAAGACTGAAAGAACCTCAATAATGGTAGACAAAGCAATTGTACTCGACCACTGCATCCCCAGTCTTCGAGTCGTAATTATGGGTCTTGGCCTGGACGTAGCCCCGGGCCAGGCGGAACAGCCCGATGCCGCCGATCACCGGCATCTCCCTCACAGCCGTGAACACCGCGTTGCGGCCGAGAATCGTGATCGTGCTGCCATTGTACTTGCCATCCATGAAAGCGAAGTTCATGGCAATCAACAGGCTCACATCCTCCCGCGAGGCCCCCACGTAGAATCCCTGTGCCCGGCCGACGAGCTTGGATGCCATCTCCGGCTCTTCCGTCAGAGGGTCGTCGATCACGTTCATCATGCCGAAGTAGGTGCTCGACGCGTTGGTCGACGCAGCCTGGGCCACCGGCACGGTTGTCGCGTTGGGACCGCTTAATATGTCGTGCAAGAAGAATCGCAGCTGGGTGAGCTTCTCATTGCGGGGCTTTGGGGCTGGCGCTTCGCTTTGGATGAAGCTATAGGGTGGTTGTTGGGCCAAAACGGTGGCGGCCGTGGCGATGGTGAGGAGGAGGAGGAGGAGGAGTTCTTTGGCCATTAGGGGTGTCTATCTTTCTTCTCTAACGTGAAGCACAAATGGGTCGGGAAGAGCCTTTGGGCTCTTAATAGTTTCTGTCGTAGAGAATGGCAGGATGGTTCCATGCTTCATTGTTAATTATGGGACTAGACTTTGGTTGTAGTTTTGATTTAGACCAACAAACTCTCCGAACGTATGGTATAAGGGAAGGATTTGATCTCAGGGGCAGCTAAAAAGCAAGAAGTCGTGGCTCCAATCACATGGTGACATGCTTGTCTTTTTCTCTCTTTCGTGTATGTCGTTCGTGGCTTGAACGAAGCTCCTCAGAGAATCCTAACAAAATTAATATTTGTGGAAGGTTTTGTATGCATATATTTTCGTTTAATTAATTGTTCTTTTCTAAGAGCTCTCCCACTTGCTGGAGAAAATTCTATTTGTTGACTTGGTGCAGGCGTGCGAAGACATAATGATCTATTTATTTATTTATTTTTTTAACTTGCCATTGATCAATATGAGAAACAGAGTGCAGGACTAGATCATGGGTTTTAATTTGTATGTGGCTGCAATGGGTTCTTTTTTTATTTGGGTGGGTTGAAAACTAATAAGGAGTTTGGTCCGGAGATAAAAGGAATTTGTATGTGACTGCAATGTGTTTTATCCAACGTGTGCATGGGATCATGGAACAAAGAAAGAAATGAATCACGCATAGAAGGGAACATCCATTTATCAAGGTTGTAGCCCATCATAAGCCATCACGCTTGAGCTTTAATTTGATGCCATCACACGTTTGTACCTAACCATTCGAATAGCCCTCAATTATATGGAGAGAGATGATGAAGAAAAAAATATATTATTTTATATATTGTAATAACAATCTTTGAAGCTAACACATATTTAGATGCAAGTGTGTCTGCTCATGCACTGTCTCCCATTTTACACGTGAATGATTATTAGGAACGTAAACATAAAAACTTGCATGATACCAAATAAATACTTCATCATTTTCTAGTCATCCGCATTAAAATAAGATAAATTATAATATTTAAATTTATACAATATTTTATAGTACAAAACTTGTACTGCAAATGATGCATGCTCATATATAATGATGATGTGCTATGACCTTCTAGAATATATTATATGCCCTAACACTTTTTTAATTTTAATCTTTTCCCACCAATGTCTTGATCTAACCTAACTTGTCGCTCTATTTGGGTGCCCAGTGATTCAGCAGCAGCCCTATCCCCATCAGCCACATATATTCAGACGAAGAAAAAGAGAAAAAAGATGTGGAAAAAAACGTATAGAGACATCATACTTCATTTTTGACCATGGAAAGTAATCTCTCTTGCGTTTCTTGTGCATGAGAATTTTTCAATGGCAAAGACTTATGTTGTTGTGGAGGATGTCATGCGAGGGCGACGCATGGAAGAAGACCGGCCGGCCCGAGCCACCATTTCGGACTTCAAAGCCCGATCGAAGGTCCAACCGTACAAAAAAATGGCAAAGCGAAAGAAGTTTCTCCGTATAGCCTTGCTTTTGTTGTGGTGTTCTTCAGCTCAGAACTCAACGTCAACCAACGCTCGACGGAGCTGAACCACCGAGCAAAGAACTTGGGCACTGCAAATTCCCAACACTGCCGCTGCTGCAATTGACGCAGTAAATTCTAGAGACTCTTGTGGTGAATTGGTTTGTGGCAGGACGTCACTTCCTCTTTTTAATTCCTCCACAATCCGAGCTGAATAAATTTTCTACAATATTTTGAGTGAATGGTAATTTCTGATTGCACGGCAAACATACATGCATACAGAAAATATAGAAATTTATTTATTTTTTCTTGAAAACAACCTCTCATTTCCTGAAAATAATGACTGCATTACATATATTTTCTTGATGTTATTTAAAGACAAGAGGCAAGTTCTTTTTTTTGTGAATTTGGATAAGTTTCTCAACTAATCTCCATTATTGGTAATATAAAATTACAATATCATGATAATATTATATTATACGATACAAAATATATAAAATATGTTATTAGTATAAATATTATATGATTAGTATTATATACATTGGAGCGCTAGATCAGTTATTTCTCTTTATAATGGCAGAGATCAGAGGAGCTTAAAATCCATACCAGGTACTTAAGGTTCATGTATGCTTATTAAAGGTCTTTGTTCTAATTATCGAGCATAAATCTTCTAATTTAAAGATTTGACGATGCATGAGATATGCCAATGAGATTGGATGAATACTTTGCAAAACCCATACCAAGTTTTATTATAATACTTTTTTACTTTTAAAAAATAATAAATAAGAACTATTAACATGATGAACGATATTTTAGTCATTTAACTTCTTTTTAAAGTTGATATATCCTTCATATTTTTACCAGAGTCGTCATCTCATTCGTAGATATGCTATGTTGGTAACTTCACTGTTCTCTTATCAGAACCACTGTCTTTTTTACCTTTTCACTAACAGCCCAATCATATGGTAAAATACACCTTTTTTTTCACATTATTAGCCATGAAGTTTAATTTTTTCACGCATCAATCACGTACATAACTGATTGAAATTGGCTATCAATAAAATACCACCTGCACATAATAAAATTGAATGTTTGATAATTTTTATATTTTTTTTCCAAAAAAAAAAAAAAACGCAGCCAAGCCGAGACCTTTATCCTCAAGCCAAACGATGTCTTGGGCAACCAAACTAGCCGAATGAACTACTTAGTTGGAGAAAAACCTGGTTTTTTTTCGAGAAGAATCTTTTGAACTAAAACTTTAACTGTTTAATTGCTTGAATTTTTCTGGATTCAGAAGAACAATTCATCTATCTAAATAATAAAATGGAGATAAGAGCCTCTCACGGCTCTGCCATTCTACATGCCCGTCTACACTTCTTTTTCGATAGAAATGCCTTGGATTTCGTTGCATCATATCCCAAAACAAGCAATGACCTTATGTGCTGATAAAAATCTAAGTAGAACTAAGGCAATCTAATGACCTTATGTGCAGAAGATGTCGCACTCTGATGGCGACCAGATGGCAACGAACAATTCCATTTAGCGTATGATCAGATCATTGGCCCATGGATCCACCGATATTTAAGGGGATTTCGGCTTGTCTTTATTTATTCGGCATGTTCTTTCTTGGAAGCAATAATCTCCCACCTAATGCCGTAGGGCGATCAATTAGTCCAGTTCTTCGGTAAACACCCAAGAGACCCTGGTCTAATTCTTAACTACGGTATAACTTAGTATAAACCCCTCCTTTATATAACTTAGTATAAACCCCTCCTTTATCCTCTCTGCTTCTAGAAAAATGACCAACTTAGCTCTCAAATAATTAATACTAGCAAAATGGATTGTGCAATGCAGGCTCAAGAAAATAATAACGAACAAAGTATAGAAATAAATACATGAACAGTAAAAAGATAATTTTTAAAAAAAAATTCAAATCAAACATAAAAATAATTAAAGAAAATAAATTTCCCTTTAAGAATAAGATATAAAATCATAGCAAAACCATAACACAAAACAAGCTCCCCACAAAAATGATCAAATGCAAAAGTTTAAAAAAAGCAAAAAGATATAACAAAAAAAAGAGAGATAAGTTACATAAAAATAGGAGAGCTCATAAAAAAAGAAATAGGAGATTACAATTTTAAAATAAAAAGTAATTGATATGATAAGCAAAACTATTAAAATGATATACTAATAAAAACATGATAACTTGAAATTTAAATTAGTACATATAAATAAACCTAAAAATTATATTAAATAAAAATAAGAACTTGTAGCATAATAAAATTAAGATCAAGAATGAAAATATACAAAAGAACAAAAATAAAAGAAAATATGGAATTATATAATAATGAAGATAACAAATATTTATAAATAAATCAAATAAAAAAGGGAAAAGTGAAATAAAAATATAAATAAATTCATAAAATTTAAAACATAAAACAAAATTTCTTAGATTAAGAAAATATAATGAATAAAAATATAAATAATATTAAGAAACAAGAAATATATGAGAAGATAATAAAATAAACCATGCAAGGATTTTGCCAAACTAAGGAGGGAGGGTGAAAGGTGTAGTAATGGTATGACAAGTATAACAACTATTAGCAATGATGCTATGTGAATGTTATAGTCATAATAATGATTGTGATGGTAATAATGATAATGATAAGTATGTTAATAATGCACTAGAAGTGATAATTATAGTAGCAATAGTGCGAAAGAGATGATGTCAAATATACAGTGAAGGACTGTTTGGTCATGATAATTTAGTTTGACAATCTCAGATTATCATAGAGGTTATCATGTTTGACAATTAGTTGTGGTAATTTAAACGGTAATATTAAATTATGATAATCTAAGATTACTAGGAATCATAGTAATCTGATTTTTATTTAAAGGATAGGTATATGATATTACAAAGTTTGGTAATCTTAAATTATACTTTTGACTTTCATATAAATATTTAATAATTCTTAATATAATTATATATTTAATTTTCACTAGATAATATTTAAATATTTAATATTATATTTATATTTCACATTAAATATATAATATAATATTTTATATTAATATTAAATTTAATATTAATATAATAAATATGTAGGTATTAAGTATTAATATTTATGACCTTCTTGCATATTAAATAGTTATGTAATATATTACTAACTATTTATATATTATATATAATATAATATATATTAAATATATAATATTTCTAAAACAGTTTTGTAAAGAATCTTGATTTTTATTAGAATATTTTATATTATAGTAAAAAGAAGAGAGGACCATATAAAAGAAAAAAAATAAAAAAATTTAAATAAAATTCAAACATATGGTGAATTAATTACTATATTTTGTTATTGTGAATCAAACGTGGTAATCTTTTATTCCTGAAAATCTAATTATCAAGTATATAAAATTCCTATCAATATTACATTATCATAAACTAAACGTCATTTGATGATAATGAAGGATGGTAATGGTAGCAACAATAATGACAATGATAGTAATAATGGTAGTAGTAAAGGCAGAGAGTGGTAGTAATGAAAAACATAAGTTTTTTATTTAAAAATATTTAAGATAAAGATTTTTTATTTTTGATTTTTCCTCATATGGTAAAGTGATTTTGAAAATTAGAAAACAAAAACAATAATATCAAATATTTTTTTGTCTTTATTTCTATAATTTTATTTTTAGAAATAGAAAATAAAAGATAAAAGTGATTCCAAAAACTTGTTAATTGTATTTCTTTTAGATATTTGTAAAGAAAATAATTAAGGATATTCTGATAAAAAAATTGATAGATAAAATCTAAAAACAGTACACGTCTCTCTTTTAAATATAATTTAATTATAAAATATAATATAAAATATAATATTATTATAATATTTATATAATATTAGTATGATATTGTGGGAGCAACGTCCAAGATCGACCCAAAACTCGCACCTTTTACGGATAGAGGGGCCTCTCTCTCTCTCTCTACACCCTTCCCCCTGAGGCCTCCCAATTCCCATGGCTTCTTTGGCCCCTCCGCCCCACCCTCGGCCCTCCCTCTCTCCGACTCCGCGCTTCAAGGCCCCGTCCATCCACTCGGCTCGCAGACTCTTCGTCTCAAACGCGGTAAGCGACCACTCCGAATTCTAGGGTTTCTTTTGCTTCCTCTTCCAACATCTCTCCCATTCTCGGAAATCCCTTCGTCTTATAAATTCTTTCCTTCCTTTTTCTTTCGGTTATTTCTACGAGCTACTGCATGCTTCGATTCGATTTCTTTGGTTAGATCTTTTTCTTGCTCCAGTGGAATGCATAAACGTAATTGATACAAGACTGGAGCTTTTTATTGGTACAGGAAATGGTCATTCAAAACCATTTTATTTATCAGTTCGACGAGGATTTGTTAATTATTATCTGCAATCAGGAACTCATGAAGTTACATTAGATTAAAAGGAATACGACGGATGACAGAAAGCAATCAACTTGCCGGTTAAATTATCAGAGGAACTCTGTGCCTTAAAATCCCAAGTCTCGTGTACCCAATTGACCAGTGTTTTCAAAGACTGATGTTTTATGGCTAAGTAACCCTGATTCATGCAAATGATTCTGGTTATAAGTGTCAGCCTGTGATTATGTTCATTTAGTTGCTTATAGGCTTGTGTAACTGGTTAAAGCGGTTTCGTTTCTTGAAGTATTTAAAGAATATGAATATATTATTCAGAACTAAATGTTTTCTGAATATGATCAAAGAGTCAGATTAACTTTTGTTTTTTTTTTTTTAAGTTGCTTTCTGGAAGAGGATTGCATTACTGAACTGCACTGCCCGTAGGCATATTTAAGTGTGCTAAAGATAGAGAAAGGATGTTTTATGCTGGATACAAATCAGAAAATCACCGGGACATAGGATATTAGTGCAAATGGTTAATTTCCATCTCAAACAAGTCTGCTACATTTTTGGAGAGTTATACTTGTATATTTGAGGCATGTAAGAAATGGTTTGAAAGCCAACCTCAGCGTCTCAAAATTTTATGTTTCAAATTTCAGTACGTTGGTCATTATGAAGTTAAAAAGTAGGCTTTAATTTTCACCAGAGATTAGAAAGGAATCTCGGTCAAATTTAGCAAAGTTTTTGCTAGTTTTCATGCCGAACGAAGCATCCTACCTGGTAAAGTTTTGGTTGGGAAGTGTGATAATATTCTTCTTGTTTAGAGTTATCATTAATGGCTTTATATACATGAGAGACCTTACATACAAAATAATGATGTATTTTCTTTCAATTTAAGAACAAAGTGATTTTCTCATGTTGGATCGCCGAAAATCCTTAGGCTGATTTTTTTGCCCATATGCACTTGGTGCCCACATTAATAACTTATCCTCATTCTCTTAGCTGAGAATGGTTCAAGCATTTTGCAGTAGTTCCTTTCATGCTTTTCATTCAGTGGACATCTTCATTGTTAATTGCCAATTGCTAAGCACATGTCTCAAAACCAAACTTCTTATCAAAGTTATAAGGTCTTAACAGATGGCATACTTTAGATTCAATTTTCAGATTGGGTCCTTCATATGTTAATTCTGGCATTGAATTGCTGACTTATATTTGTACAGCAAAATTCAGCTGAACTGCCATTGTTTCAAATTTCATATTCAACAGACAATATTAACATGTGATGTAGTTCTTGTAATCATGGAAAGCATTGCCAAATGTTATATAGCTTGTTGGTTTTATTGATAGTATATGCATATTGCATAAAGTGCGAGGAGTTTTGAAAAAGAATTGTTGCAGATTGCTGGTGGAACATCACTACGTTGGTCCCAGAAGGAGAAAATCAGCCTTTCTAAACATGTGAACGAGAGCTTCCACGAAGAAGGTGATTGGGAAAATTTGGATGCTGATTTGCATTACTGGACAAGGCCATTACGTCCTGTGCAGGTACAGCTGTGTGGTTTTGCTGAAGTGATTTGTGATGGAATATTTTGCAATATGAAATTCAATAGCTAATTATGGCTTGCGAGTTGAATTGTGTAATATTATGCAATAGTTAAGCATTCAATCTTCTTAACAATGAACTTTGGCACCCTGCAGTGGTATCCTGGTCATATTGCAAAAACAGAAAGAGAGTTGAAAGAACAACTAAAGTTAATGGATGTTGTCATAGAAGTACGCGATGCTAGGATTCCCATAGCTACAAGCCATCCACAGGTGATGTTCTATATTTGCTTCACAAAGAAAACAAACTTGAGGAAATAATTACTAAATATGTTTTGTCTGAGCAGATGGATTCCTGGCTTGGCAATCGGAAAAAAATTCTAGTTCTGAATAGAGAAGACATGATATCCACTGCTGACAGAAATGCATGGGCTAATTTCTTCACTAGGCAGGGCATAAAAGTTGTGTTCGCCAATGGACAGCTTGGAATGGTACCTCCCAAATACTTGACAAGCTTATGATAGGTTGTTAGGGGTTTCACAATCATATGTTAGTTCTTCAGCACCATTGCAGGGTACTATGAAACTTGGAAGGCTTGCAAAGTTATTAGCTGGTGGTGTGAATTCAAAACGTCGAGCTAAGGGACTCCTACCTCGTCCTGTAGGTCATCTTTTCTTATATTTTCTTTGTTTTTCCAATTTTCTTCAAGTAAAACATGTGTGTTTTTGAATGGTTACATGTGCATGTGTTCCTGCTAGTGTGTTTAAATTTGTGTTCTTATACCATGAATACTGCTGAAAAGCAAAACCTAAAGAAATATAAAAAGAATACAATGATGTAAAGATTAGAACATTTAAAAAAAAAAAAACCCCAAGGCTTGCCATATGAACTGAGAAACCCAAAGAGAACACCTATAATCCACTCTGTGTCAAGAATTGATAGTTTACTCATTTAGTCTTGTCAATTATCTAGACAAATATGACCAGATGTTCTTGTCGACCAGACATTCTAACACAGGCAGGAAAAAAGACATGCCAGAATTTTATTGTGTGCTCTTATGGATTGCACAGCAAAAATATGAGAAGGGCCCTTCTCATGAAGTTGATTCTAGACTCTGAACTTCCTGTATATATTGGACCGAATGTTGAAAGGCTTTGTCGGTATACTTAACTGATAGGTCTGTTTCTAATTTATACAGCTATAATAAGCTATAACCCCTTTTGTGTGACAATCATAATAGATGAATTCATACTATATATAACTATAACTTTCAACGATTTGTAAACTACAACTATATACAGTTTGAAATTCATGAAAGTGATTGCATCTTGTGGGTTGTCATGGGCAAGTTGGGGATTGTATTTGAAGAACCCTTGTCATGTCAAGCTCATTGTGGTGTTTTAAGATGGACGTTAGAGAGGAGAGGCCATCTTTTGGAATTTTATCAAGGCAACATTGTGGAATGAAAGATGAATTGAGCATGCAATTTGTAAACTAATTAGAAAAATCTTCCAGAAAAGTCACTTTCTTCTTTGCAAAGAGGATATAATTTTAATCTAGCAGTACTTTTAGGTGGATGATGAGACTTTTATGTCATTTTGTTTGTGAGGATACTATTTTATGAGGAATCACTGACCATTGAGTTCGTTAAGGTGATAAATGGTAGAGATGTTTGGCAGGGCTCGGAAGAAATATCGTGGAATTGTAGAAGCACAAATATCTATCTGGAAGACCTACTGTAATGCCTATATTCCTGTAGTTGGGAAGAATGGATGAGTGTGTGCTTTGGAGCTCTTTGGCATGTTTTCAGTTGAATATTTAATTTTTGCCTGTGATGACTGGATGGACGCCATGGCTGCAAAGCACTTCTCCTTTTGTCTATTTCTTTTATTTCTTTCTTTTCTTTTTTCTTTTAATTATTTTTTTGAGTGGTTTGGCTTCACTCAAGGAGATTCCATTTATTCAACAGTGTCAATGAAGAAGTTATCAAGTAACCTTTATCATAACTGTGAACCCACAAAATTAAGCAACCAAATGTTTGGGCTTAAAAAATCTTGTTTCTTTTGTTTTTTAAAAACTAGGTGAGTTTGGTTTTATTTTTATGTTTGGTAAAGTTTTTTGAAACTTCCCAAACAATATTGTTGATTTCTTTGTTGTGTGGCAAGAGATTACAGTAGATTATTTTTGAATTTTGATACCACAATTTGTGATGTGGCCCTTATGGATTGGGTGGATACAGTGATCTTTTGAGGATGAAGCCTCCTCATTCAGCTATTTCATTGGTAGTATCAAGAGGAATGCTGTTTGTTACTCTCTCAATTTGACTAAGGAAGCAGATCATTGGGATCAAAGATTGGTAAAGTTGGGATGCCTAGAGTTCCATCTACAGGCTGTAAAACTTCAGCAGCACAAGTCTACAAAGAAACCTGTATTTAGATAACCAGCTGTCTACTGTCATATTTGGTTAATGTCCTCTTTCTGTGGTTTTTTTTTTTTTTTTGGTCAATAGCTGGGACATTGTTTTGTCAAGTACTGTCCAACTTCTGAGTCAAAGACCAGTTTTTCCCCCCTGATTTGGTACTTATATTTGATCAGTCAATGATGCTTTAAAACACCGCAAGCTGCAGACAGGTGGAGAAACCTAAACGATACTTGTAATCCAACAAATGAAATATGACATATTTAATAATTGTAAGTATTGACTTGGCATCATCCAGTACTAATCTATAAGTTGATCTCACCTTTTATACTTGAACATAATACAAAATGTTAAGGTGGCTGCCTAGGCAGGCCATTTGGGTAACCAAGGCAGCTATCCTTTAAAACAGTTGCTGGTCATTGATGAAATTTTATAAGATTTTAATGTTCTTATGACCTTATTTTTGTGATAACTTACAAATGGAGGGAAGTGGCCTGCCACCTGGCCTTTTAGTGGAGCAATCAGGAGTTTTTTAAGGCTATTTTCTGGGAAGGCTTTGATGATGATTTTTTTTTTTTTTTTTTGTCATGGTTATGTGTTGTAGTTTTCTGGTGCATTGTTCTTCTTGTAATAAAAAGCCCTATGAACAATGCTGACCCTTTTCTTGTCCAGCGTGCCAAATAGTTTTTTTCATCCAGCTTGATGGTTGAAGTGGTCATGTTGTATCCATTAAAATGGGTTGAACTAGAATTGTTATTGTAGCAGAATCATCAATTCTGCTACAAGTCTTGGTCTAGAAGGATGTTATTAATAATGTATTCATTGAAACTGTAATGAACAGTTTTCTCATAATTTTTAGAATTTCAATTGATCTTTCACTGCTATTATCTGAATTCTATTTTTCTATTCTGTTACAGGTCCGAGCTGGAATAGTTGGATATCCAAATGTTGGAAAATCTTCTCTAATTAACCGTTTATTGAAGCGGCGAATGTGTCCAGCAGCTCCAAGGCCAGGTGTCACAAGAGAACTGAGGTAAGTTCCTCTTAGAACTATTTTCTTTTCTCTCTTAGAGAGGTTGGCACTATTATCATGAAATGACTTCCACTGTGTAGAAACTGATTTCCATTATGTTCTTTAGCAAATCTTTAATGTTTAATTGTATGGAAAATAAATTGTAAGCTTTTGGTTCAGTGCATTGCTTCCATGCATCTTTGAACAGATGGGTCCGTTTTGGGAAAGATTTAGAGTTGTTGGACTCCCCTGGCATATTACCAATGCGGATTAGTGACCAGGTGGCTGCAATCAAGCTTGCAATATGTGATGACATTGGGGAGCGATCATATGATGCTGCTGATGTGGCTGCCATTCTTGTGCAAATGTTGACAAGGCTTCCAGCTGTTGGTTGGTTTCTCTGACTCAACAGGATAGAATTTATGTGCTCCGGGAAACCCTTTGAGCGTCTTACTACAAAAGCACACATATAGAGACACAATTCTGCATTTAGAATTTCATCTTAAATTCTGTTTTAAGTATATAGCATGCTATATAGTGGGGCATCTGTGTTGAGCATCCACACTTTTCATAAGCCACTGTCTAATTGCCTGAATTTAATATCAGGTGCTTGGGAGGTTGCTTCCCTGTGCACCGACTTAAACTAAATTTGATGGTATTAGGAAAGCTGGGATGCTGAATTGCATGGCAGGGCAAGTAAATCACGTGTCTATATTTGTTGGTTATGATCTGTTGAACCAGCTAAGAGGTGTTCAACACCTTTTGAACCAAGAGGTGGATCAAAATTGAAATATTAGGAGGGCAGGATGAAGGGAAGAAATTAGGGGTTGGTTGGTATGCTGTACGTTTTCATAATTTATGATGGTCGCATCATTCAACAGGTGCACCACTACTTTAACCATAGACATTTTCATGCATCTTTTACCATTTTTTTGCATAATAGAACCAAGGTGATGAAAGATATCTGCATGGAAATTTTAGTCTTCCATAAACATTTCCACAAAATTTGCTTCTATGTGCTGTTGTTTGTTTTTTAAACTTAGGTTATTTTTCTAGATTCTGATATTAAGAAATTCTTCCACAGACTTTTGTACCTCAAATCAACTTATACAAAAATTGACTTGGGCGGATCCAAAATAGTCTGTTTTGATCGAGGTTTTAAATCCCATAAAATGCCAGTGTCTCAATTTCTCCATGCAATAGGGTGCCCGCTGTCTTGCCCTATGCTAATGGCCATCCCACTAAAGCATCCCGGTACACTTATCTCCTTCCCTTCAATTTTTTTTTATTTCTTTTCTTTTTGTCTTTCCTTTCTTCTTTCTTTCCTTCGTCTTTTTTATTTTTCTTCTTTCCTTCTTTTCTTTCTTCCTCTTATCCTACAAGGATAGGTTTCGGTGTCCTGCCCCTGTTTTAGTCCCATTTTTCCACAAGAATAGAAAGGGACACTGCCATCTTGTCGATTTAAAACCTTGGTTTTGACACATGCCATCAGAGATAGTGGTCAGACTAGTTATATCCCGGAAAATTAGCATGCACTGTTAGAAATGGATCACCTGAAACATCAAGTAAATATGCCCTCAAATATCTGATAAGTTTCTCTCAAATCTTTGGTTTCACTTGAGGACCAGCACGGTCCTTATTATTGCTGAACAATTTGCCGAGCATCATGCTCATATGCCCTTGAGGACAATATGAAGCTCCTCGTATGCACTTGAGGACAAAGTCATGTGATGATTATAGTTCTTATTCACCATAATTTGATGCCAAGTGAATGACATGTTCAATGTGTACTTCCTGTTCTAATCTTTGATTCTAAGTACAAAATGCTAAGGGAAATTCTCTGTTTCTTGTCGTTAAACTTCTCTTAAGCATCAATCCTATAGACATGTGAGGAGTACAGCATATGCTTTTATAGATTGATTTGCACAACGGAGACTACCTGCCAACGCAGCTTTTGTTTCCTTTGCCATCAATAGTTTGATCCTTTGCTCATTACTTTTGATTGTATCTAATTTTGAAAAGAAGTTCCACAAGTTTTAAGCTTACCTTCTCTTGGAGATAAAATAATAAGTGCCCATTAGGCTTTTTAGGATACCCTGATTACTCATGCTTAGGTGTACTACATTAAACACTCCCTAGCCTTGGCAATAAAAAGAATCAAGCATGTTGCACATGTGCATTTGTGATAAAGTGTGTGGTAGAGATGTCCTCTTGGTAGAGAGACAATGTAGGTTGCACTACAGTATAGGTAGAATTGTTCCTAGTATGCTCTATATTGTTGCCCATATACCAACAAATGTCTAGCAGATATTGTTTTGGGAGTAAAATCTATGTTTCTATTTGTAGATTATGATTGTTACTTGTTGTCCTATATTATCAAGTTCAATTCAAACAGTTCTGACATGTTAGTATCAAATACTTGGAGACTTCCTTGTATACCACTGCAATTCTATTGATCCACAAGATCCTCTTGAGATTCTTCATTGAGAATATAGATCAGTTAGTTGTATAATTTTCATAATTTTATGTTTGTATTTCGTAGCTTTATGTTTCTATCATCTAACCAGAAGCAAACTGATACTGTTTTATCCCATCCTATCAAGTTGCTGATAGCATTCACTGGGTTCCTACAGGTTCGGATGTTCTCCACGAGCGCTATAGGATCGATGCAGATGGTCACTGTGGTAAAATGTATGCTTCCCCTTTTCTGCATGATTTATTTGTTCACACTTGCTGCTTCCAATAAACATTGAGTAGGCTGCTTGACATTAATAATTGATTGCAGATTCCTTGAAAAACTTGCCCTTCATTTGTTTAATGGAGATGTTAGCCAGGCTGCTGTTCGTGTCTTGAATGACTTCAGGAAAGGGAAATTTGGTTGGATTGCACTAGAGAGGCCTCCCAGGTGAAGCTGTTGTAGGTAGATGATTGGCCATTCTTAACCGAGCAGTCTCCAAAGGGAGGTGAGATCCGATCATCTGGGATGGATGTAGTACCTGCACTAGCATGAAAGATCAAGGTGGCTGAACATAGTGATGACGTTCAATCGAGTAGGCCCTGTGTTATCTCAGGGAAAGAAAAAGGCAAGGAGCAGCAGCTTGTATGTGAATGTTGAAAGATGTGTGGAGTATACGAAGACAATCTTTTGTTTTTTTGGTAAAATCATCCGTCCATAAAAGAGGAAGTGTATCCATCTGGGCAAACAGGTCTTTGGGTAGTTTAGACAAGTATAAATGTTGGATAATTTAGCCTCAGATGTAACAAATGCTACTGCTAATGCTGTTTCTTTGGTTAGCATAAATTGTTGAGAGAGATTCTATAGCCTGTGAACAGGTCTTTTGGTAGTTTAGATAAGTATAAATGTTGGATAATTTAGCCTGAGATGTAACAAATGCTACTGCTAAAGCTGTTTCTTTGATTAGCATAAATTGTTGAGAGAGATTCTATAGCCTGTGAACCATATCTTATGGTTTGGATGATTGGTAGGATCCAGTCAATTTATTAATTTTCGTTTTCTCAACCTTTAGTAAAAGGTTAAAGAACGTGTTGAAGATTATGGCTTGGTATGAAGAGCGTCTAATTATCATATTCAAAAAATGCGCAACGCTGTGATGGAAAAACATTGTTTAGCATGCTCATGTACCCAAATGTCTGCAGTGCAAACCCTGGTAAAAGGGCATGCATTCATAACATGAATGGCTTAAGATAGCTATGTTATGGAATGGGAGCACAAAAACATTCTGAACCATCAACTTAGAATGGTCCTCCAGTTTTTTTTCCCCTTGTCTGCGAACAATAAAATCGATCCGTTTGACATTTATGGTAGAATACAACCAAATGGAGCTTTGATTATTAGAAAATTCACTGCAAGAAAGTAATGCTGCGCCATGATGGAACCACCACCCTTTATAATACAAATTAACCATGATTACCATCCTGTCCCTACATACAAAATCCCACTTTCACAGCTCATTCTTCATCTCACAGGCTGCCTCTTGCCGAGAACTACCATCTTCTGTAGTAAAATTTCACTTTGCTGGCACCAAGAGCACAGGCATGAAGATCAAGATGGCCTCACCAATCCATTGCTTATCTTTTATGAATGAATCATAGCTTTCTAAGATCATCCACTCTATCAATGACATCCAAAGTCTTTAATTTGTCAATGTCGAAGTCAATAGCAGGCACCGTGGACAGCCTTCTGACTGAAAATAAATCTTTCTTGCCACTGCTGGTTGGAGAATGATTATTGCTCTTGCTCAATCTGTCGTGCTTGGACAGTCTTGTCTTTGCCATGCTGAACTCCTGACTTTTGCTAATTCCTGGAGTCAATTTTCTAAAGTTGACATCCCGTAGCATTTCTTGGTCTTCTTGAGTGAGCATGGAAGATGGGTTGCTTGGCTTGTTTGCAGGCAATGTAACCGTTAAACCCGTCTGGCTGGGTGAGCGAACCGGAGATTTAATAGGAGACCTGCCACCTCCATTGACAGACCTAGAAAGGCTGATGAGATGGTGAAGCCACACGACAAGGTCAAGGATATATGCTTCGGTCTTCTCCTTGTCAGCATGGTGGAGTGTCTCAATACGGATCAAGTCTGTCTGCCCAGCTGGTTTTCGATTTACCTCAGACCTGAAAGAAAAAAACACAAACAACTTGATCTTGAATGTGGACCTGAAAATTTGAAATTATCTAAAATAATATAAAGTAATGACCAGCTACTGAGTTTTTTCATATTTCAAAGGATGTGAAAGTGGTGGCTACTGACCCAGTGTTTGCCCACTCTCCAACCCAACCAAAACCGTGGTGTGCCCTGATATGGTTTCCATCACAGAAGCAAACAACGACGCATAAGAAAATTAGCATTTGGCATATTCAAAAGTCCTAGAACTTGGCGGTATGCTGAATCATTCTAATGTGAACACATTATGGGTAGCTAAATTACTTGGTAGTGTTATTGGCAATTGGGACAAGCCATCGCAATGTTTTCTCCATCTCAGCTTTAACTTGGGGAATAGTAAGCTGCATGCGCAAAAAATATATTAGCATTGCCACAAGATATTTGGTAAGCTAGTTTTCATGGTCAGGGCCGATTCTCTAGTTTGGGTGGGTGGCATCTCTGAAGTATTTGGTACCTCCTCCTTGACTTGAAATGATTGCAACTTAGACCGCAAAGCACCTTTTATGCTGGGTGGCAATCCTTGGTACAATGCGTCCCTTGTATTTGGAGGCACAGAACTTGACCGAGAAACCTAAATAAAAACTAAATCATGGTTAGAGAGAACTTAAAATCCATTTTAGTATTAATTATTTAATGGATACAAAACTATATGTTGGAAAGATGGTAGAAGTGTTGACATGAAACATGAACAGATTCCCCCCAAAAAAACAAGAATATTTACATTAATATTGAATATCTCCATAAATATGCAAAAGGAAAATTAGGACAAAATATCCAAATAGACCTTCTGTGTTAGAAAAACAAATAAAATGGTTGATTAGGAAGATGAGAAATACCTTTCAAATGCAAACAAATTATCATCCTCACAATAACCCCAGAGAAAAAACAAGGCTCAAGAGACTCAATACGTGCTTAACAAATCCCGCCATTTATACATCAAGGCATGTTGTTTAGATAAAATCACGAGCTAAGCCCTTGGTTTAGAGAATTATATTCTACATTAGTTATAAATGCTACATTACAAGAAATAATTGCTACAATCAATTTATTGCATTTGATTGCTAGTAATTTATCTTCAGAAAATGATGCCACAGTTCCCTAGGTCGCTTGCAGTGTTCTAGATCAAAGTTTTTACAATGATAAGCATAGAGTCAAAAAAAAAACAAGTTTTATGTAGGGTCCCACAGATGGATTAATAACCAATCTTTTGAACTAAATTTTAAAAGAATAACAGTCTTACCTACTCTAGAAGCTTAAATGTTCAAAAGCATTCAAATTAATAACCAATCTTATCGATCATGATCTATATATGTTAAACATATGAAGATTGAAAATCAATAGATTTTAATGCTTAGATCATAGGAAAATGTTGTCCCACATCATTCATTCATTTTCGCATCCACTTGATGCATATATAAAAGACTACAAAAACACGTTAGCTTTTAAGTGCTTTTAATGGTATAAATCACCATCTATGGTGTGAATCTATAATCTGGATGCCCTGTTATTGACTGACTTGCCGATACCCTCTCCTCTCAGATAAGCGAAGTCCGCATGTGCGTTTGGGGTTAGGGGGGCACAAATATAAACCTCTACTGCAAAAATATTTGCTAAATTAATGATACCAATGATTTCAAAACAGCATTTGATTTGTGCAGTCTGTAACATTATTCTGAGTATGGAGGTGTGAACAGAGAGCACAAATGCCACTGATGACTGAACAAAGGCAACTGTAATTAAATAATACCCAGGTGTTGAAGATACCTTTGCTCAGCAAAACATGAGTAAGCACATGAATGAATAGACAACTAATACAAACGCAGATAAGATTCCAAGTATGACAATCCAGAATTGATTACATTTCATTACTTGAGGAAAACAAAACAGACAATGCATTAATTCCAAAGGCAACTGTAATTAAATAATACCCCTCAAGCATTGAATATAACTTTGCTCAGCAAAACATGAGTAAGCACATGAATGAACGGACAACTATTACAAATGCAGATAAGATTCCAAGTATGACAATCCACAATTGATAACATTGCATTAGTTGAGGAAAACAAAACATGCAATGCATTAATTCCAAACACTAAACGAACAAACTTACTTGTTAAAGTACATAATAACAATAAAACTGCAACAATAATGGAAGTCAAATGGATCCAAGAACTTACTAGAGTGTCTATCTGACTGATGATATTTGCATAGTGCAACGCAAGGCCGGCAGGACCCAATCTTCTATTATTGTTGATGGATGCATTCACTGGTTTATCACAATCTATAGTTTGATAAACAGAAAATTTCTCTCAACAACATATATAACCACAAAGGACATAATAGCTTGGAAGATGGGATTCAGTTTTGTAAATTTCTATCTCTATTATTAGTTGTATCAATTTTTTGGGAACTATTATTAACTGTATCAATTTAAAATAGCAATAACCATAGTTTAAGTAATTATGCGATGAAACTAATATATGGAAACATAAATTACTTCAAAGAGAAGGTCGATGTAGTGGAGGATACCCAGATAAATAAGGACAAGATTTACTGAAGTACTTCCACGGGCATAACCAAAACTAACAAAAATAAAATATACGTCGATATTCCAAAATATATATTGACGTTCATATCGTTCTTTCAAACTGAAGATGATCCAAATTATAAAATAGAACTATTTTACTTATTCATGATAAGAATTCTTATAATCTGAATCCAACAAACAACGGGCATAAATACTAAGTGGTACTGCTGTGAGAAATCTGAGAATCAGCAGTGTAGTATAAAAACACATGGCTTATTCTAAACAAGCCTCAACCTCAAGAGGTCCAAAGCTCAACTGAAATATCTCCATCTACTGGATATCAGAGATGAAATGAAACATTCATTTGTCATTCCATGTGCTAAATTGTTTTAGTTTCCTTCTGTCCAACAATATCCCACCAGCTAACAACTCTAAATTCCTTCTGAAAAAATTGCACCAAATCAAGATGCATCTATATATGGTCACCGAGAAGGAAATAGGTTCAACCATTTATTCAGGAAAAATTCTTAGCATCATGTGCAGATCAACAAAGAGACCTCAGTTTTAGTTCTGTCATTTTTCTTTTCTTCTTTTTGTATTTTTTCCTTTTTTCTGAGAACTAGGAAGGGTGGAAGCCCCCAATGGAAATCAGAGTGTGTTGAAATGAATCCCAGCCTCCTGTATCAGAGACTTTACCAACTCAACCAGTTAGCACCCTCAGTTTTGATTCTTTGTCTAAACAAAGCTTTCTTAGTGCTAATCTGTTTTACAACTGAAAGAGTTTGCATCTCCCTGACCAGATCTGGCTCATACTTACCATTGTGAAAAGTAGACATTGAAATCAAATGATTGCGATGGATGATAGGAAAATGTGTGTAAACACAATATGCTTAAGGCAAGGTAATTGCTGATACATGATGGGGGATTAAGGACAATGAAAATTAAGCATCGCAGTTGTAGGGTCTGTTTTTGAACAATGTCCCAAAGAGAAGGTAACAATAAAGGAATTGATAGCAGGCCCCTAAATGCAGTTCTCTAAGCGTTAAACACTAGTGAAAAGAAAGAAAATGATCTTATACAAGTAAAATGAATGCTAAAGTTATATACCGGCACTTCCAAAGGCATCATGAATCTCCAAATGTAAGAAGTGGACAATGTCTACAAGCTTCTCCATGACCTACAGAACAAGTAGGTTAGTTCCTTTAACCAGATGGGGAGGGGGCAAAACACAAAAATTCTCACTAAACAGCTACAAGTAGCATCCATATTCTCACCTTTGACAGCATGGCCATAAACCTAACTTATGCAAGAACATAGAACGGCACCAATATAAAAAAAATTGCAAGTGAAAAGGCTCTAACTAAATTGTACATCAAATGCCATGTAAGAAATTGAATGCAAATCAAACATACCTACCTCTGCCAAATTCTTGGACCAAAGTGATCTTTTCTTTAAGCCTTTTACATGCTTCTTTTGGCTCTTTAACTCTTGCCTTAGAATTTGGAGATTCTCCCCTACATACCAATGAAGAACTCACATCATCCATGGTTGTAATCAATAAAATATTCCTTATAGGAAAATTTAATTCAAATAATAAGTTCATGAATAAATGAATGGTGGCATTATTTTAGTTGCATCCGCATATAATTTACACAAATAAATGCACTGCTTTTATTTAGTTGTCTACATATTATCCAGTGTTTTAAAAAGTAACTGTGGTATGCAGATGGTTGAGGGATCTCATGGTGTGCATAAGGCAAGCAGGCTGCATATGCAGGCACATATGTGGATCATACTTGTTAGTTATATAAAAATAAATAAGATGCATTAAGTGCCACACATACAATAATAATGATAGTAATATTCTTTTGGATAATAATATCAATATTAACAATAATAACAACTAAGAATTGATGCTTAATACTTAGTGCATAATATTAACAATAATAGTTATAACATAAATGAAAACCACATTCACCCCATTATCAGTTTGCATAAGCTCTATCCACAAAGGCCCATGTAAGAGTGGGCCACACGTTTGGCCTCATAATTCTAAATGGCCTCACATGGAGCTGTCAAAGGCTAGTTGAGCTACATACATGGCCACATGATGTTAAATCAACTACCTTTTCAACCAATATGCAATATGACTGCATATGCAGCCTTATGCACCACATTCTAAAACACCAATTGTATGCACGTATGAATGTATAAACTGTATCCAGCACAACAATAAAGTTATTTAGAATCCTTTGAACAAGACATAAAACAAGTCGAACAAGAAACAGAAACTTAATTGTTGCTCCTCACTCATTATGTTATCATTTGCTGTATGGGATGTGTTCAAAAGGTTTCGCAACATCATTTGGATGCCAATAATGTTCTAGGGAAGAATATCAATTAACTTACGACAAGTTTGGATCATTATGCACTTTTAACTAATTTGATTGCAGTGATTGCAACTATCACCTGTTAATGTTTTACTGCAATACATTAAGTAACATGCATATTCTTACTTGCTAGGTTTTCCACGTATTAATCAGGATGCCATGTAGAAATTTCAACACAAAACATACCACCCACCTTGCTTCTTTCCACATATCTTCACCTCTTTTTTCATCAATGTCTAGCACCAAAAATGCTAGTGCCACCCACAAGAGGGCTAGTAAAGAGGGAGAGAGTGGCAGTGAAATTTGATGAGAGAGGAGATGTTGGTTAGAGGATGCACGGAGGTCCCAGTTGCAATGAAGAAATGGAGGAAGGAATCATCAAACAAAGGCAGAAGATTATTGAAGGGGAAGGGTTGCTGAGCTAGTAGGAAGATAGGATGGCATAGATTATAGTGGCTGGATGTAAGTGGGAAAAATGAAGAGCAGAGGATGACCCATGGTGCAAGATACCGTTCTCCTTGGATCTCACAATTCAAAAGGCCCCTGTACTAATAGAGCTGGAAAGCTAAAATTATAAGGCAATCCCATCTCTCTCTCTCTCTCTCTCTCTCTCTCTAAAATAGCTGAAAGCCATGGTGAAAAGCATAGTAATATCACTACAGATTAGCGATACAACATTCACCTTACTGTTGCAACCAAATAATACAACCTGTCATTCCATTTTGTGAAACAGAAAATCAATGCAAATTATGATGTATGTGTATAGAAACAAGTTCAGGTCAATATTTTACTAAAACTAACCCAACCAAAGGAGCCATTCAGAGAGTTGTTCAAAATGCCATGTCTAGGTCATAAAGTACAAACCCAGCAATAGCCTTAATCCATCAGATAAATAATCCTAAATCTAAAAATAATTTTGGTTGCATTAGGGCCATATTAGTCAAACCTAGTATAAACCTATCCTAAAGATTAAATCCTAAAAATAATTTTGGTTGCACTATAGTTGTATAATCTAAACCTAGAATAAACCTGATCTGCTACCCATCATTTACATATTATGGTCAGATAAGGGATAGAGGGGCACAAATCCTTTTTATAGTAAGAAAAAGCGAAAAATTAGGCTACCATGCCTGATCTTTCCACGAGCTTCTCTCCCACACTCTGATTGGTTGTTGTGAATGGTGGCATTCTAGTTGTCGAAGCAAACTGATCTAACCAGCTTGTCAAAGGCTCAAACAAAAGATAAAAAATATTATTTTTATTTTATCCTTGAAGCTCATCTCCTGCCATATGAACTTGCCACCTCCTATCTACTAAACCGATCATCTTCTCCTGCTTCCATTCAATATCTTTTCTCCTCCCAGAGAAGAGAGCGACAAAGACATGCCTCCAAGAGGGATCTAGAGATATACAGATCCAAGGAAAGACAGGCCTGAAGTAACTTGAAATAGAGTGGTGCTCCTCTTGAGATCAATGGGTGATGAAAGTTTGCATATACTCATGGTAATCAACCTGTCCACCATAGTCTTGTGTTGTAGGTCTGGTTTTAGGTGGCAGCATCTTTGCCCAATTTGTGAAGTTGGGATTCCATGCCTCAGTGTTGATTAGAGGGGAAATTTAAATATGCAATCAGTCAGATTCACAGAATTATCTTCTATGTTCTGATAGATTTCCCAACTTTTGGTATAGTCTAACAAAATTCATTTCCTTTTCTAAATATTAATCATCCGTTCGCCTATTCTTCTCGTTTTCTATTTAGATTTGTTCTCTTTCTATTGGTCCGCTTCAAGTTTTTATCTCTTGAAAGCATTCAGTTTGCTTAAGCACTAATCCTCTGCTTTTAGCTCCTCTAACTTTCTCATTTTTCATCCCAATATTCCAAATCACTGTATATACTTTGCAACTCTATTTGTGACCCTTTTTCTACTCTCTTATGAAATTCTCTAATTATCTCGATCCCTTTCTCCATTTCAGATGTTCCTCTTTCTACAGATTTTTGTAGCTTTTCCACTTATTTTGATCATTTATTCAACACTCTATTTTGCTTTAATTCATTTATCTTCTTTTCAGTTAGATTTCTCAGCTTGTTTCTTCTATTTCCAGATAATTCAAATGGCATTTCTTCTCTCTTTTCTATATAATCTGAATTCTTGCATTATCTCATGTCTTTTGCATCCATCGAACTTTGCTCTTTGTTTAGTCTCTTACCAGTAGTAAAAGTCTAGACAATAGGATGTAGGCATGACTGAGAGAAGCTGGGAGAGACGAGTACTTTGGGCCAGGCTTGGAGCTTTTCCTTTTCTTTTCATTAGGCACGCAAAAGTGCATGGCCTATATTTGCATAACATTGTAGCTTCTATCTTTTACTGTTCAGTGTCAAGCAGAAGTGAGAAGGGATATAGTTTGATTCCCTCTTCTAGTTTAAGTTTCGGTAAGTCATGAGATTAATGGGTGTCTCAGTAATGACACCATGTTAAATAAATCTGCAAATAAAGATTTAGCAAATGCCCACATTAATAACCTGATTATATTATAAAACTTATTGAAAATATGATGAATGTGTTCTGTATTCAATGTCTAATTTATAAAATTTTCAATAAATACAAAGACATGCATTATGTATTTATTATGAGTATTTGACTGCATATAACCAAGCCATGGGAAAAAAAAATGTTAGCGAGTAAATTAACGATTATCAACTTTTCACCATGAAAGAGATCTAATTCCTTAGAAGAATGATCACAACACTTCTAGAGATAACACTTTGTTAGGTTGAGATAATTGGAGCGGAGAGAAGAGAAGAGGTACAAAGAGTAAAAGATCACTTATTATAAGGTGAAATGGGAAGAGAGGAAAAATGAAGAGAAGAGATTTCTATCCCGACCCACTTTACTAATTTATCCTGTGGTCGAGATATTGGAAAGAAAAGAAAGGCAAACCTGATATGTACTTCTTTTCCGTTCTCCTCTCATTTCTTTCCTCCACTAAGTACCAAAATTGAGCAAAAGATTGCACAAGACACTCACATAACCAGCTATATGGTAGCCACAACAAACTCCAAAATATGAAATGTAACCAAGGGTCTCCAACATACTAGCTTCAAAGGTAAGATACAAGAGAAACTAACCTCTTTGGACTGCAGTTGGACCATCCTCTTCTTGATGTTTCCTCCGGAAATCTTGTTCAAATCTATCCAAGGCATGCAACTCATGGTACAGTTCCTAGAAACAAGCAAAGATAACAATGTTAATAGTAAGAAGAATTGCAAGAACCAAGACCAAAGCCCCAAGGATGGAAATAGGGAGATATGTAGCCAGGATCGTATAGAAGTTGACGGCCTTTATCCATATACTTAACTGAATATAAAGCAAAAAATATAGAAATATTTGGATAAAGCAAAAAGTTTGACAACATTTATTGATAAAACATCAATATGAAAAAGTACAATGTACTGGCATCTCCCCTGGCTGCTAGAACTCTAGAATTTCTTTTTGTTTTCTTTGCATATAGACCCTTCGTTTAAAAAATAACTGCATGCAAAGATCTATCTTTTACTGATTTGCAGCTTATTGCTTCCTCTATCAAAGAACATCCCCAATGGACACTATCCGTTGAATTTTGGAAGAGATCCTAACAATCTTCAACCAAGGTTGATGGCGATTTAAACACGACTTAGCGGAGGTCGGCATAAAAAAGCTCAACCACAATGGCTATCAAAATGAGGACCTCAAACCCAACGAGAGCAATCAAGAGGAGCTTAGCCTCAGCAGGAGTGAAGGCAAGAACTGAGATCCCAACCCCAACAATGGTGGTGATGAAGAGATCGAACCCAGCTAAGGCATCACTGAGGAGCACAAGCAGCTTGCTAGCTAAAAGCTCTAAGGGACCAAGGAGAGGTGTGGGACAGATCACAATTGTGACTGGTAAGGAATGAGGATGCATGTGACAATAGTTAAATAAGGATGATTTTATCTATTTGTTTTCAGAGGTTTGCTGTGGAAGGTTTTTGGTGGATATTCAATTAGACTGATCAAAAATGACCAGGGAATTTCTGGTGCTGTGCTTGTGCTGCACACCAGCAAGTCATAGGCACAGTATGAGTTGTGTCTTGGCATTGTGTGGACCAGCACTTAAAATCCATGATTTTTATGTTCACGAAAGAGCAGCAGTACTTGACCTCATTGAATTTTCATTGAGACCATTTTATAATAAATACTTTTTAAAGCACGATCTCGAGCATGCCTGCCAATAGCTAAGCCATCATCTCAGCCTACCATGCATATTGCCATTGTTACGGTTGTTCTTGAAATTTAGCTAAAGTAGAAAATAAGCCGAACAATTGCTAGGCTTAGCTCATACAAGCTCAGCTCAAATTAGCTTGAAATATAAATATATAAATAAATTATGTATATTATACACAATTTTAATTGTTATGTATTCAAATAATTATTTTTACAATTATTTATTATAAATTAAATAAGCTATATAGAATAAAATATATTTTAATTTTAAAATTAAAATATAAAATTAAGATTATGATTCCAAATTATATGAATGGAAGCATAAAATAGTTTCAAACTCTTAGCAAGTCTCTTAAACCAGCAGTTCATGAGCAGGCCAAGCACAAGTCGAAATTAAACAAGCTAGCTCAAGCTCGGCTCATGTTCAGCCCGTTTGCACCTCCAGCAGTTAGACAAAGGAAGTCCATCTTATCTCAACCAAACATAGAATAAAGACACTCACAGCTGTATACTGAACTGAGGTCAGCAGTTGTTGCATCACTTCTTCAGCTTCTTCTTTCAGCTGTTTCTGAGTAGTAAGCTCTGATGTTATTCTATCATTGATGAGCACCAAAGATACACATGAATGCCATGAAAACCAAAAGGTAGCAATAAAAAAAAGGAAACTGGATGAATATTTACTTGTCAAAATAGCGATCCAAGTTATGCCACTGAGGATCCTTGCAACGATTTCCAAAACGGACAACCTCTTTAGAGAACACTTTCAATTCTTCTCTGTTAGCATGACATCAAAAGACAGCACATCCTTTATTGAAAAAAAGAGGTAGAATCTAATTGAATAAAGCATCCATAGTTACAAGAAGTGAGATACTTCTAAAAAAATAGAATCTTATCGAAAAAAGAATATCCATTTGCAAATTATTCATATTGAATACAAGATACTTTTGAGCAATTGAATCTGAACAAAATGAAGGAGGATGCCTGCAAAAGCGTACCTCTTGTCTGCAGCAGCAATCTTTAGTAACTCATCCATATCTTTGGATATCAAGTGTTGCACGCCCTCCGAGGGAAGCACCACTTCTTTCAAATGTTTTATGTTTTCTTTGGACAGTGATTGCATAAGATTGGCACCTTTAACTATTGTATTGGCAACCTCAAAAGCTAAAATAGATATTTTATTGCCCTTTGTTGTCACACCTGATACAAAACCACTACTGAGGTGCAAACTTGTCATGCTACTACCAAGCGTGTCCAATACGTCCACTGCTTTCCCAAGCCCAACAGTACCTGCCCTGCCTAAATATGAGCTCACTTCTGAAACCTGTTATACAATAAATAGCTACTTAAATTTTTAGCCAAAGAATCTCAACAATAGAAGCAGTGATAATTACTTGAGGACCTAACATACATGTAAGAAAACTGAGGTAAATAATGAAACGTAGGATATTTGAAACAGTCAAGGTTCATCGAAAAACCAAGAAAGTAGGTTCAAGAGGTATAACATGTCAGTTGTCAGCAAAGACTGAATACATAATTGTATGTAGTGGGAACTGTAAGATTATGTAAGAATTTGTTAACAAAATGCAGAAAGTGAAACAACAATGGTTTAGGAAAACAAAATGTAAGATCATGTACAACAATAATAATAAAAAAAAATTCTATATTTTTTAAACTGAGAAGCTGGAGAAACTTGAGATTCCATCATTTAATTTTGTTTAACCCACACTAGCAGGCAATGCGGAAAAGATTTAGGCTTATGAGCCGCCTTGTATTGGCTTGTTACCACACCCAAGAGAGTGCCTGCAGTGCAGAAATTGGCAAAGCGATCTGCAACATTCCAAACTAGTAGGGGCTGACTGCATGAATCATCTTCCTCCCTTCTGCTCAGTTTACGGTCATTGACCCAGGTAATAGCCAGTCTAATCAATGAATTTACCTCTCGTGGAAGAACCCGACAAATTCAATGGAACACTACTAATATAACCTACTTAATTAGTAATCAAAGAATGAAAAGATCTTGCCTCTGTTTGAAATTCAAAAGATAGAAACATAGTGGCAATTATGAAGCTAACAGATTCATAGGAATGTAGTGTGATCAGCCACAAATATCCAGGACTCGATGGGTTTTGCATGCTTTAATTTGAAAAATGCTTAAAGAACACAAAGTGAAGGTTATCAAGATTTCTTTAGACTTGGTCAGAACAAAAGGAAGTTTGAAGTTTGAACAATTCAGTGCATGAAACCTGCAGACCCACCAATCTGGCAGCAAGCCATTTGTGAAGCAATCACCGAATCTGTTCGCAAAGTCATCGCATTTATTCCATCTCAAAGACAAATGCCCTTCAGGATGCACAAGTTATATTGGCTCATCTATTTGACAAATCCAAAATTGCAGCTTTACTAAGCCCCCTTCTACATGGTTACAGTTATGAGTCACTCATGCCAACAAAGTTCAGGCTTTTGCAACAATTTCACCTATGCAGAGTTTCGCTCATGTGATACGTCACCCCTCACCTTTTTATTGGCCTCCATTCAATTAGTGGAGTCCCAGTAAGCTTTAAGGCTGCTTCTCATTTGAGAAAGCAGCTATTGGAATCATTATAATCCACCTGAATATTTGTTTATCTTAGCTGATTCTCTTACTTGAAAGCCATTTGGAAATCCACTCACTAAGTTTGAGGTGCCATATTCAGGAAAGTTGCTTATCACAACATAAAATCTCTTTAAAAATTATAGATCATGAGGAAGTCCCACATCAACAAGAAGACCTTACAAGAACTAGTATATCTAGTTCTTTGATCTTCAGAAGTCTCCAACTCCTGTCTCCAAACATGTGAAGAGATAGTCATGAATAACAATTCCACCATGAAAATTTCAAGGAGTTCATTAAGAATTGCTTTCATTGCAAAAGTAAATGTTCTCCATTTCAAAATACTCATTCTGCTTGGTAGATGCAGTATCCTAGATTACATTTGGATATGACACCTCAAGTACTCAACCACTTTAGAATAGGGGTGGCAATTTTGGATACAACCCGTAAACACGACTCAAACCCGACACGAAGTTAGCAGGTTCATGTTAAGCATAAACGGGTTGACCTATTAGATATAATTAATAAATAAGTCAGGTCACGGGTTGATCTTCTAATCCGAAATTGACCTGCAATTAACCTGATTATTAAATTGATCAATTTGTGTAACCTGACCCATCACCCCGAATATGGCCCATCAAACCTATTTATCTAAGTTAATGTCATTATTTAATTAATTATTATTTTATGATGATAATTATATCCTTACGTAAGGATTTTATGCTTATCTTTCCTTTTTTTTCTCCTTCAATGAAAAAATTTTTGCTTGTGCTTTAGTTATGATTTTTAATATGTAATTACTTTATAAGTGAATTAGTATAAAACATGTTATACAGGTTATACAGATTACACAGATTTTATACAGGTTATACGGGTTACACTGGTTATATGGGTTATACGGATCACACAGGTTATACGGGTTACACTGGTTATATGGGTTATACGGATCACACAGGTTATACAAATTATTTAGGTTAAACGGGTTACCGAGGTCGTATCATGTAACCCGTGTAATACACGGGTCGAGTTCGAGTTGAGATTTCTGATCCGATTAATAAATGGGTCGGGTTCGGGTTGATTCATTTCTCATTATACTTTGAAGTTGACCCGACCCTTTTACTGCTTGTTGACACAATTTGCTACCCTTACTTTAGGGTAAGATTTGGAACTGATATATCCAAGACAACAGCATATAGCCCATTTTGTAGTTATGAAAGCAAAACTATTCTAGATATAAAATTAGACCTGATGACAAAGAAGTAACTGCTATACATACCTGCAGCTTATCGCAAGAAAAGAGAGAACAGGGCATATATGATAGAAGTAAAAGGAAAAGTGGATCAAAAAAATCAAATCATAATAGGTAGGAAAGAACATAATATAAGAAGAATGGAAGTAAGAGAGGGAAAAAGCCCAATGGCCCAATATCTTATTATTTTTTTTCTCCTTCAAAAATTTCAGTCAGGCACTATAGCCTTTTCACAGGTTTAAGCAGAATTGGATTGGATTAGATTTACCCTTTTCAGATGATGCACCAGTTCAACCATCTAAAGGTATGATGACAAGCAAGTTGTGCATGCAATCTTGCGACCAAATTATGAAGATTCAACAGTGGATCAGGCATAAAATTATTCACTAAAACAATCTAGAGACAAGATCTTCTCAGGGGAAGCATCAGACATAGTTTATGTTTAAATTCAGATACTTTAATAGTTGGGTTTTACTTTTAGTCAATTTGCTATTTAATTGAATCTTAGGGAACTCTTGCTGTCTTTTGACAGTCAGTTATGCACCCATAGTTTATTCCAATACTCACACTAATTTTAAGGGCATTTTTCCTAGTGGTTATTATGAGTAGAATGATTGTCTAAAGGTCCTACTTTAGGTCAAGGTTAGTAACACAAAAGGTTAACTCATAGTAATCATGTTTTGAAGTGGTTTTGTGGCTTTCTATGTAAGTTTATACCAGAGTACAAATGTTATTATTTTTGGAAAGTTTTTGTTTATCTCTTGTAAAGAAAGTGAGCAGTTTCTTTTAAAGTCGTGGAACTTGGGTGGGTTATTAAGGAGTCAGGTTCAGAGACATCATTTAAGTCAGCATCTAAGTTTATTATAAGTCAGTAGTCTCTTCAGGATTATATTTTCTCTTTTTTTGGGGGGAGGGGGGTTAGAGTTAATAATAGAGGTCCATGATGAATGATGCATAATTTGAGGGATATTTTGGCTGATTTGGCTTGAATTGTCGAGGAGGTTTTCCCTCAATTATGGTCTTTCTTCTCTCAACCTATTTTCTCCTCTATTCCACCCTCTACCTTATATTTTACCTCTTTAATTGCCTCAATTTATTGCTATCTGTTTTTTATAGGGAGAATTCTCAAATCAGCCCAAACCCAAATTTCCCCCTAGCATGTTGATTTCTTTGCAACCCACCACAAAGAAGCAGCATGAGATCCTGAAAATACTCATTTCCAAACCCATACTCCCCATGATTGTGCCACGTTGAAAACTTAATCTAGGACTAGAAATGGAATAGTCAAGCACAAGCAGAATAATATGAAAATAAAGGAGTTTGAAACTCTTAACTGATTCAGTCTAACAAAAGGGGATTCATCAGAAATAACAGTCATCGGACTTCAATGAAGGGTCAAACTGGCCACTGTCAAGGTAGCATCCAGCAACTTCACAAATGTGCATTGAATTCCTATTTATGTATGGACAGAAGGCACACATTTAACAATAAATCAGTGACCTCTTTCTTTCCTAAGCATAATCATTAATTAAAGATTACAGATGGGAGGATTCAGGCCATGTACAAAAGTAGAGCTGGGTCACGCAAAAGCAAAAGGTTCATAAAGACATAAACATTAAAAAATCCCCATCTCAATTATTTCTAGTCAATACGTTAGATATTTCTACAACTTTGACTGCCATTCAATGCCAAACCAAATTAAATAGGCTCCAATTTCTATCTCAATACATCCATCCTAATTGCTTTGCCGTCCATCCTGTTAGGCTCCCCTTTTCCATATTCCTCAAAAGGGCTTTGACCTTTTTCAGGCTTTGACCTGCACTATACAAAGGTTCTAGAAAGATCCAAACAAATGTTTGAAATAATGTATTACAGTGTTGCACATATATTCATATCAAGAGTGTCAGATTCCCCCATCATCAACATCGACTATAAGGACCTCAATAAGAAATTTGCCTGCAGAGCCAAATACAATCTCAAGCACCTGAATAAAGCTACACAAACTTATGTTCAAGAGTGTAATGAGCTTCAGCTTTTCTACCTTAACATTGTTGAAGATCTTAACCTCTTTCTCATAAAGAGTCTCTTCCCCATGCATGTGTAATTTGTAAACACTCATGTAGAACACAATCACCCTAGTCTCATTCACCGAAATGCACCTAACTAATGCATCAATATTGAAGGCAATACCAAAATTCACAAGAGCTTTTGAGAAGGGAGCACTCCAAAACCTGAGTGTCCATTTAAAATTTAGTCAATATCCCATATCTACTTTTCACCTGATTCCAAAGCCTAAAACTTAGTTGCATATCATGATAGCTTTCCAAATTGTCAAGAAACCTAGAGTACTAACTTTTCTCATACCAAAACATCCAATCCTAAAACAATAAGTTCAAATTTCCTCAATCCTAATTTCACAACAATTTTCTTTCATAAATTGAAACTGATCATATCCATCTTTCAATAATATAGTAACATCACCCTAGTTCATGACATGCATAACCATTCTAGCCCCAAAACATTATCTCAAACCCATAAAAGTTTGCCTTAATTCTGTTCTGTCCAGCAGATCTTTGAAGCAGAATATTGCAGAGTGAGAAGATGTTGATGGACTTTAATTGTTTTTTATGCCAAATTCCAAGTATAATTTCCTTCTGGTGGCAACTACAATCTTCCTTCACTCTCCACTGTTTGTGTTCTATTCTTCACATCCTTCAGGACAGTCGAATTGTAACCATCAACCTAAATTTTAAGACAAAGGAATACAAGCAAACATGGTTCTCTCCAGTAATGCATTCTAATATAAAATATCATTGCATGGACAATGGATGTCAAAGGCCAAACTTGAAGTGAATCTACTGGTTGTGCTATTTTTGCTGGAAGCATTAGGATGGTTGTAGCCAAAAAAAAAGAGAAGAAAAGAAAAGAAATGATAAGATGAGAATGACAATGTTGTTCCGATGCCTTAATATTTCCTTCAATTACAAAGAAAAACAAGGATCGTCTTCATGTTTGTGTTTTCATTTCTATGAAGAATTTGCAAAGTGAATGAACAGCACAAGCGCCAGGTTCAAACCAAATCATCTCAGACTATCCCTGAATATTCTTAGGCCTGCACCTTCATCAGCCACTCACTCTTGACGGCTTTCAAACATGCATGGCAATGCAACTGACTTCAGACTACCCAAAGAGATTTGCCACCGAAAACAATTATATTCTTTTGATGCCTACAGAGCCATTGCTCTTAAAAACATCCTCTTCTATGCAATTAAGAACAGGTCAAGTATTTGAGCATAGACTTGCCTTGGTAGTCCCGGTTTTAGCAGATCCAGTGAGCTTTGACCTGGTTGACCTGGACTTTTGTGACAAAGCCCTGGACAATTGTGGCTCCCTAGCCTCTGCAGCACCAGTTGCGATGTCCCCGGAGTTTGGCACCACCCTATCAGAGAAGGATTGTTCTTGCAGCTGCTTCTCTACAGTTCCTTCCATTGGTGGAGCTGCCGAATTGCAACGCATCTTATCGGAATCTCTGAGGCCATTGGCATCTAGAGTAGTTTCGCTGGGCGATTTGTCCACAGGTGACCCCTTTGAGCAAATCCCTCCCATTGTACACAACCTTTCGCTAGCTGATCTCAATTCTTCCTCTTTTTTCCCATAAAAAAGGCTCTTTTTTGTTGGCAGAATTTGCTACAACATAAAAACCCTGGAAGAAAGGAAGTCAACAGAATATCAACCCCATGATCTTGATAAAGAATCCCATTCAGACTTCAACCAGAACTTGAATCATCAACTCAGCCCCATAAAATCACACAAAGGAGAAAAATAAATAAATTACGGGGAAAAATCATGGTTTTCAGCACCGAAATAAATAATTAGGAAAAAAAAAAAAAACTGGATCCCCAAATCTAAAGACCACTACTATAAATCAAAGAAAAAACACTTTAAACAATCAGATATTAAAGACCAAACCCAAAATCAGAACAGGGGAAGAAGTAGACAGCAGGAAATCCCCAAAAAAAAAAGCTAATCTTTAGAATCTCCGGCAACAGAAAACCAAAAGCAAAGATGGGTCTAGAGAAAGCCACACCTACCTTTGGAGATCGGTCAGAACTCAGAAGCTAAATGACCAGCGAAGAATGGTTGGAGTGATTGACTGATGGATCGACCGATCGATCCCCACGGCATCGGAGGACATACAGTAACAGAAAACCATATAACTACGAATAGAGATGGAAGGAGAAGCGAGACGGGATCTCGGCAGCCCCAAAGCTTAGAGCACACCCACCAAAAAAAAATCAATCCAACTCCGCCCACTAAGGTGGAGCTGGTCAAAGCCAAACCCTCCCCCTCTCTCTCTCTCTCTCTCTCTCTACTCTCTCAATCAAACCCCTCTCACTTTCTAGGTTGGCTCATTCCAAAACCTCAGGCTGAACTTTGGCTTCCGAAGTCTTTAAATTCTAACGCAACCACGGTAAGAACACAGTGTTCCTGAGGAACAAGATTGGAGGGATAACTATCAAACTATGGTGATTTTTTCTTCAGGGCCGACATCGCCTGGGGGATGATAGGGGTGGTTTAAGCTGTACCGGCAGGGCAGTGGGACTGGGTTGACGAGCAATCGATTTACGGGGCGACGGGAGCGTAAATGCGCGTTGGATTCGAAGGCGAAGGTAAAGTGCGTTTGACGGTTGATGATGACCGCTTAAGCATAAATGCGCGTTGGATTCGAAGGCGAAGGTAAAGTGCGTTTGACGGTTGATGATGACCGCTTAATTTCCACAATCATGACTCTTAGCAAGAAAAAAAAATAATAATAATAAAATAAAATCAATGAATACCATATATTTCTTGATTATTATTAATTTTTTAAATACGAGGATGGAACCACCACGCCGTTTACGTGGCATGTAACCCTCATTTTCCTTTATTTATGGCAATATCCAGGTATAACCAAAAGCGGCAGGCTCGACTGCATTGTAATCAATTTTAATTTGTTCACCTATTTTATTTAATAAAAAAATAAATAAAATAATTTTTAAATTCATATAAATGTAAGAATAAAAAAGATAATAAAAATTTTAATTTGATTATATTCGAATGTATCTAAATTTAAATTTGATTATTTTTTTATCTTTGGATCTACACAGATTTTAAAGCTATCTAATTTTTTTTATTTTTTTTTATTTTTAAAATTTATGAACCATGTAAATTTAAAAATAATAGAGATCACTCGATTTTAAACTTAACTACATTCAAATATAGTCAAATATATCCTTATATATATATATATATATATATAATATTTTTTTTAAATAATATGAGGCTTATTTATATTATAATTATTAAAGACTAAATTTTCAAAGTATATCATTGAGGAACCAAACCAAGCAAAGGGGTATCACTATTGGAATAGATCGCAATTCATTTAAAAAAATATAATTTTACTTAGAATCTTTGGAAGAAATATAGCCCTACTATTAAGTGGTAGTCTGGACAAACGATTTGCTTGATGTAATACAAGAAAGCATAAATTATTTAAGATTTTAATTCACACTAAAGAAAGATGCAGGAGTTCAGAATATTTAAAATTAATGAAATGATATTGCCTTAAGCTGTCATTCCAAACTAAAAAGTCCAGCTTGATTCCGACCCATCTCATTAATGAAAGGATCGAGTGTGAGTACCAAGTCAAACCTATTGTAAGGTTAAAGGGGTTAAGAGGAGAGAAGATTACAATGGGAGAGCTATAGAGAGTTATCTTTAAAATTAAATGAAAAAGATCATGTAACTGTAAAATTATATATTATCTTGTATTTATTCATGCACATATTGTAGGTAAGTCTGAAAACATATATTAGCCATATTCAAGATATGAGCAAATATTACATGCCCAAAACACCCTGCACAATTTAAATTTGGCATGTATTAAAAAAAAAAAAAATACTAGGTGATTGAGTGATTTTACATTAGAATTCTGTTTTATTATTCATAATAAATATAAATTATTTTTTCCTTGCAACCTTAGCACACTTTTGAAACTAATTTTGTCCACTAGGCTGTATTATGTCACTCCCAGTTACGATAAAAGAAGGCAAAAATGCAATGAATGCTTGATTTATCATTGGTGATAACAATTAAAGATGCACCGAATAGCTGTCAAGCCAAGGGATGAGGTTGGAGGACCGGAGTCGATGAGGTTAGATCCCGGCACTCGAATGAATGTATATATTTTCTTTCTTGTTCTTAGCTTGGCTCTCATTTCAGGAACGGAGGGGTTCAAAGGATAGAATTCCGGTTTATAAAGGATTTTCTCTGTTCTCAGGCACTGCGCCTATGAGTACCCGTTCCCAGATGTTCAGGCTTTTGGATCTCAGAGTGAGACTATCGCTTTCGCTATTCCTTAAGGCCGATGCAAACCCCTGCTCTTTCTTGGCTCGCTTTCTACCCTTTAGCCCTTGCTTCAGAAAGACCGCTAGAAAATCATTCCTTTGCTTACAAGAGGCAACTGGATAGCGGGTGTTTCATTGTTTTGGTTTTTATGGTAACTAATGCCATTAACTTTTATCATATCTATTAAATGGTTAGTCACCAATGGAGCCAAGAGTGGTTCCCTATCTTCCAAATTTTTGAATAGATTGTAGAATAAGAAAAAAAAAAAAAAAAAAAGATTTCTTATTGTCAAGATATCAGGTCCTCTTGAAAATTTGGATCTTTAAAAAGATCTAAATGATTTACCTTCCAGGAGTCTCAAGATTTCTTTGCAATTATTTTGTTGGCTCAGGTACTGGGTTTTCCTTTCATATTTCTTTCAGGTGGATTAGGAGGATGTTTGTGGCCCATGCTGATCATCTCATTGGGGAACCAGGGACACCAGGTAAGAGGAAGGCTTTTTAAAGTCCTTATTTTTTTTCCCTCCTCCTAACTGTGATGTCATCGCTGTGGAAACTAAAACTTTACCCCCAAGTCAGGCGGCTATGAGATCCAACATGTCATTGATGAACGACTGTTTCAAAATTCTGGCAGCGCCTGAATTGCAACAGGTTGGAACTCAAGATTTTTCAAGCTTGTTCAAGTTATCAGAAAAGGTCCATCCTCTTTTTTTTTTTTTTTTGACCATCAGTGGAATCATGTTGTTTGTCTACTTGTATTTCTCCATGACAAGGTTTGGTAGATCCAAGTGTTTCAGGTTAGAGCTGTGGAGGTTACGAGGACCAGACTTCATGGAAGTCGCCTTCAAAAATTGGACACTGGCCAGAGAAAACGGTGACCAGCCTTTGAGGTTGTTGGGCTATGCTCAAGAAATCGGCATCCGCTGAGGCTACTTCTAACAAGGTACTGAAGAATAGACTGACATTTGATATCAATAGAACAAGACGCAAAAGAGAAAGAGGGGGGTATTCGACAGACTGTATTCGCCAAAAGAAAGCGTAAAAAGAAGAACCGCATGGCTTAGGTGCCCAGAAGAATTGCTTTCGAAGCAACGGTCAAGGCTACATTGGCTCAAGGAAGGCCAAGGAACAGAGAGTCTTCTCGTAGGGCAGCCTCCTCAAGGAAAAGACACTAACTAATTGATGTGGGACACCATTCTCATGTTGATGTAAAGGTTTGCTTTCATGGTTTCCATCATGATCTATTTGCTTAGAAGGAAAACAGTCTAATCACCTTCCACTAGAGTTTGTTTTATCCTGCTAGGGGGGTTGAATCCATCCTCACTTGCAGAACTTTTCACCGTCGCTGAGACCAAGGACGCCAAGTATTTGGCTTGGCTCAGAGAAGGTCAAATCACAGGCACGCTACTGCTTTATTCTTGCTTGCTATCAGAAGTTCTAGGTAAGCTTGAGGCTGTCCTTCTAACAGGCGTTTTTAGAAGTCTTAAAATATACCTTTTACTTTAGGAGTCTAAAAAATACTTCTGATTGCGATGTGTTTGATGATATTTTTAAAAATATTTTTTTTGGCTTCAATAAAAAATTTATTTTTAAACCTCTACTGCCTAAAGTTTGAAGAATTGCTCCAGAATTCAAACCATAAGAACAATAATATTTAATAGTATAATAATATATTATAAATAAAATATAATCATTAATTATATAAATATATAATAATAATTATAATATATTATATAATATAAAATAAGATAATATAATAGTATTATAAAATATTATAATATAATGTATAAATATAATATTATTATATTATGTAATGCTATAATTTTGTAATATTACTATAAATATGTGTCACAATAATATGATATTATACTATTAGATAATAATGATCATAATTTTAATAATATATTATAATAATTTTACATTATAATTATTATTATATTAGAATATTATTATATTTTTATACTATATTATAATATTTATAATATTATATATTCAATATAATTATAATATGATATTATTATATTATTAGAATAATTTATAATAATAATTTTTAATAGGATAGATAATTAAAAGTATCATGTAATATTTTTCATCATTTTTATTATAAAAGTATTTTCTAAGTTTGATTAGTAAATAGATGTTAATGCCGCATACTACTTCAAAAATATGATTATCAAACAATAAATAATTTTTTTATTTTTATTTTTATAAATTACATTGTTAAAAATGATATATTTAAAATCTCTCCTATTAACCGTTTTACTAAATAAAACTTTAATAATCTAACTAAGATTATAGTTGGAAGTTTAGGCATTAGATTAACCAACTTCTTATCGATGCTGGAAGGAAGATTGATATTAGAAAACTTTTTAACTGCTCAACGAAGAGAAGTGGTGGCTTATGGTAGGAAACAGTTGTCAAGGAAATCTGTGCAACTTTCGAGAAGCCTTTGGTAAGTTGAATGGGTCAAGTGCTTACCTCAGCTTGGACTCAGTCCTTGATAACAGCTGTTTGAGCAAAAAGATAAATTGCAAGCAAGGTTGTTGTCAGGCGACCCGCAATCTACTGCTTAGCTCATCTTGACTGCAGCTGTTCCATCTTAGGTTTTAAAGAATATTAAAGAGAGCCTGGAGCAACGTTTAACCATAAGGATGCAAAATTGATGCTGAAAATTATACTATTGATTTGGTATATATATGAGAAATGTTATGCATTCATGTCGAGATAAGGACCTATACTTTCTTTCACTTTCTGTTCGAATTATACTATACTTTCTTTTATTTTTGGTTCGAATTTAAACAATACAAAAAGTGGAAGATAGTAAAAACCGAAATAGAAAGTCTAAGTTAGATTTAATTTAAAATTTTAATTTATCTTATTTATGTTTTTATTTTATTGTTGATATTTCATTTAAATTTGATGCATTTTATTATCCTAAATGCATTTCCCAATTAACCAAATAACGCGAGAGAGTTATCATAAATGCACTTAGGCACTTTTTTTCCCTTTCTTCTTTATGGTGATAAATCATTGTTATTATTATTATCATTTTATCCGTAAAGAAGATACATAACACAAAAAAACATATCATTTCTTTCCTTCATATTTTTAAAGTGCTCGGGTAATCAAGAGTTTGTAGCAACGATTCTACTATACAATAATGCTTAGGATTTATTTGGATTAACCATTGACCAACAGCTAACTCACATAACTACTGATCAACAATCACTTAAAGGTGCTTCAGCAGCTCTAAACAACTAATTTAAACATACCCTCGGAGAGATTGTTATATCTTTAAGAGATGAACGTCAAAATTAAGTATAGAAGGTAGTGTATCTACTATTAAAAAAGTGCAACTAATATGTGCCTCATTCCATCAGGCGATCTCTTCTATATTTTTGATTAAATTGTTTTCAATTATCTTGTTATTATTATTGTTGACTGCTATTTTATTTTTAATAAAAAAATCTAATTCATGCTATTGATTTTGATAGTCTAAGAGTATATTTAATTATGTTTTATGCTAACTGAATGCTAGCCTTTTTTAATAAAAGAAAAGACTTCGATGATTTTGGATCTTACAAACCTAAAAACTTTACAACAAAGAAAATTTTAATTGCAAAAGAATTCTCATTATGCAATTCATAATATATTTGCAAAAGAAAAAATTCTTAAAGATAAATATTTCAAAGTCTTTGCCATGCCCCTGACTTAAAACCCTAAGCTAAAGGGTGCGCTAACCTCCGCATACCTATAAGGCATGACCTTATAATTATGCAAAGCATTCATCATAATATCATCCAATTACTAAGTAGTAGAAATAAAATTTAATTTAATATTCATCATAACCAAAATAAACTTTCAATACATCACTGATTATAATTATGGTCTATTTAATTTGATCATAAATAATAGCATGGATGTTTTTGCTCAAATATCACTCCTCCATCAATGTTCCGACGCATCTGCTAATCGAAATTAGAAAAGAAAGAAATAACAGAATAATAAGTTCAACAGCCCAATAAGCTATAATCACCTTAACTATATAGCTCATATAGCAATTTAATAAAAAATAAGTTATGCATATAAATAATGCTACTACATCTAATATGAAAAGAAGACCAAATACATAATTTTCTAAATATTCAAATTATTTATAATGATAAATCGAATTCACCACAAATCATCTTAACTAATCCAATTATATTCGAATTCTCATCAATCAGTGTACAATCTATACTAGAAAGGTATTGAGTTGGTGTGCAATCTCTACTGAAAAAGGATATCTAATCAGTATATATTCTCCATTGAAAGGTTATTGAATCAATATATAATCCCTATTAGAATGGCATCATGCATAGCCAAATTGGTTCCAAAATCTGTAACGAAACATAACCAATCATAATCTATATCAAATCAATCCATCTTCATAAAAAAGGTTCGAGACCATATTACAAATTTATATGCATGATTTCTAAAAATAACATATACATGTATAATTAAAGAGCATGCATTCGTAAAGTTCATGAATGAATCATGATATCAATATTTTATCAAAAATAGATATATACATGTAATATTTAGAAAGATGGATCGTCACTTACTTGATAATGTAGGCAAATCTGGCTTTAACGCCAAAATTGATGCAGATAAATGGAAGGAGGATAACTACTGGCCTTACACCAGCTCCTTGGAGATCTTTGATTAAGCATCTTTGACTATCCTAGAGAATTTATGGCCTTACACTATTCAAACTAGGAACAATTGGTGAAGGTGGTGCATGGGCCTATTGGTAAGATCCTCGGACTAAAGACAATCGTAGGAAGAAGCAGCGATGGCCTTTCAATTTTTCAAGGAGAACCGCTACAAAGTGACGGAGGGTGCCGAAGAGGAGCGTCAAGAAATTGGCCTTAGGTTGACCCCTAGTTAGGGAAGGAGAAGAACAGAAATGTTCTTCTTCTTCGATTTCTTTTTCTCCTTTTTGTGTTTTTTTTTTCAACCCTTTTTTTCACTCTTTTTTCTTTTTTTTTTGTTTTTCTTAAAAAAATCACGCTTGTTCTCTTTTTTGCCTTTCTTGTCATGCTCTCTTCTTTCTGATTTTTTTCCACTCTTTTTTACTTTGTCCAACTCTTTCCTTTTTCCAAGCTATTTTTGGAAAGATAGAAACTAAACTAAAAGGAGTGCGGTAGGAAACACAAGGTGATTTTTTATTTTTTTTCAATCTAAGGTTTTGTGGAGAAAAAAAATAAATTGATAAGTGATGATTTTTTTTTAATTAGGTTTTGAAGATAAAAAAAAGAAAATAAAGCAATGAGAAAAGAGGGACGGTCATCAGGTTTAGTTTTAATACCAAATCTGATACAAGTAGATTTAGCCTTGACACCAAATTTGATATCGATAGGAAGAAGGATAACTATTAGTTTTATATCAAATCCTTCATACTAAATCTGATACAAGCATATTTGGCCTTGACTCCAAAGGAGGATAACTACCGATTTCGCACTAACTCCTTCGCACTAACTCCTTGAAGGTTTTTAATTAAGCATCTCTGATCATCTTGAAAAATTTATGATTCAAACCATTCAAGGTACGAACAATTCAAAGCAAAGAGAAGAAAACAATCGCTTATAATTTTATTATTCAAATAATTATTCATTGGGGTATACTAGTATCCTATTTATAAAGCAAAACTGGTCCCTATTTATAAAGCAAAACTGATCCAATAAGAATACTGAGCATAATTAAAATACTAAACGTATAAATTGATTCGACATAAAATAGGGCTCGTAGGTATTCTATAGAAATTTAAACAAAAAAATAAGGTATCTACGGAGATTCATAAAACTTTTTTTAAAAGCTTATTTATTTTATTATTATTATTTTTTGGGTTGCATGACTTGAGAAGCATGGTCAATGGTAATCCTTATCACCTCTAGTTGGTCCCTTCAAAACCTATCAACATCAATAACAAGCTTGACTCCAACATATCCGTACCCTTCTCGAGGGTCATCTTTTGACTGGTCATTGGATTCCAGAGTGAAACCCATGCCACCCATAAAGAGAGAAATCGAGATGAGGGAAAACGTGTGACCAGAGACAAAGGACCAAAACAGGGCCTACTTGTCACATTTTTCTTCGAGAACAGAAGGCTGATCCATGTCCTTAACATCCAGCAAAAATTATGAAAGAGGAATCGATAACTACGCTGGAGTCAAGCGAGATTGATCAAGATATGGGCCATTACAAGAGAGGGTAAATAAGGGGGCTTCTCAGAGTTTGGTGAGCCATTGCCTGATGAAATCATGAAACAGGGGAAGAAACAAGGCACACGGCTTCACTTCACCAGTGACCCATCAAAAACGAGAGAGAGATACAGACCCTCCTTGATGTTCGGCAAAACCCCGGTGGCTTGAATTGGCCGTGTTCTAACATCAATTATAAGAATAAGGGATGAACGACGCCTAGATTGGCCTGGTCCCTTCCTTGATTTCCGACAGCCTCCTACGGCTGGCCAAGGGTTCCCATTGGGGAAGGTAGGTAAGTCGGTGGCCAACCCGCAGGGAGATACCACTAGTTGTGGCCATGAAATGAAGCCCCAAATAGTTTGGCGATGTCTCAAATTAGCCGGCCTCATTCCAGACCTCCTCAGTTTGCGATGTCTCAAATTAGCCGGCCTCATTCCAGACCTCCTCAGTGGACGGACTAGACCAAGGCAGGAACTTGATGATGAAAACAGAGACTCAACGGAAACAGGGGAAAATGAGATTTTTCTTTGTTACATTTTTTTTTTTTGTTAAATTGCTTCTTTATTGGTTCATATCTGGAGAAATGTTGAAAGAAAAATTTGAAGATTTTTCTTTTACTGATCTTTTGATTTCTCTAAGAATTAAAAAGGGCTACTGTGAAGCACCAAAAAAAAAAATTTCTATTTTTTTAGCTAGAGCACAAATGGTTAACAATTTTCATAAGCCTAGTTTGAAAAAATTTAAGAAAATTTATAATAAAGCTAATGATAATTATAAGGCAGAAGGGAAAAAACTTAATTAATAAAACAGAACAAACTTTTAAAGATCCTAATCATTTTATAGCTCTTAAACTACGGGCTAATATACTCAATAACAGGGATTAGCTCCTTTAGTCCATCCATCAGGTACTATATCCATAGTTCTGAAATAAATTATATTTAAATTCTATTGATTGATGTATAGATTTTGGAGCCAATGCATACATATGTATCAATGAAAAAAATATTTTCTTTATATCAGGACTAAAATATTAGAACTACAAGCTTTCGTGATATGAGCGTAGTCCAGGTGCTAGGAGAAAAAAATAAATTTAAATATTACATCTAAAAATGTTTTCACTTTGAATTAGATTTTGCATGTTAGAAATTAGAATAAATCTTATTAGTTCTTCTCTATTAGTTGAACATTGTTTCAAGTCAATTTTTGAATCTAATAAAATAGTAATTAGCAAAATAGTGTTTTTGTCAGTAAACATTATTTGTTGAATGGTTTATTTCATTTGGATGTATTTGATCTAGTGATTAATGAAATTTTCAATTCCTCCATTTTATTTTGAAAAGCTGGGCTTTCTCATACTTGACAGCATATAAATTTGAAAATAATTAAAAATATGATGAACTTGAAATTAATTCTAAAATGTAAAATTGATGTGAAAGCAAAAAAAAAGAGTGAAATTTGTGTGCAAGCAAAACAATTAGAAAAATACCTTTCCAATTTGGTTGAGAGAGTTACTCAATTGTTTGAATTAATTCATGGTGATACTTGTAATTTAAATGATGTTTTGACCTGTGGTAATAAAAAATATTTTGTTACATTTCTGTTTTATTTATTTACTTAGCCATAAAACAATTAGAAAAATACCTTTCCAATTGGTTGAGAGAGATACTCAATTGTTTGAATTAATTCATGGTGATACTTGTAATTTAAATGACCTGTGGTAATAAAAAATATTTTGTTACATTTTTGTTTTATTTATTTACTTAGCCATAAGAGTGAGGTATTCAAAACGTTCAAAATTTATAAAGCACAAGTAAAAAAGAAAAAAAAAAAAAAACTAAAGTACTAAGTTTTTTGATAGAGGGGACTAAAATGGGGAAAAGTTTAATGAAGTTTATGGAATTATACACACCATCATCTGCACTTCAGAAAGAAAATATCACACATTATTAGATATGGTGAATAATGTATTAGCCAGATTTAGTTTATTGAATAATTTATGATTTGAGGCTCTATGTACTACTTATTGTATTCTTAACAGAATTTCTTATAAAAATTCTAATAAGACTCCCAATGAATTATGAAAAGAATAGAAAACACAACTAAAAATATTTAAGTATACGGGGCACTTGTTGTATTCTTAATAGAATTTTTTATAAAAATTCTAATTATAAATATTTTAAAGTGTAAGGATTGCTTGGCTAAAGTGCTTATTCCTTTCAAGAAGAAAAGAAAATTAGACTGCAAGACAATTGATTGTATGTTTGTTGGATATTCTTTGGAAAGTATTATCAATAGTTTTTTGGTTATTGATTTTGAAATTTTAGAAATCTTTAAAAATGCTATTATTAAAACAAATGATATTGTTTTCTTTGAAAATATTTTTAATGAGAGATAACATTTCTAAATCAATTGGTGATTGATATTCAAGCTTGAATAAAGCTTTTGATTTATATATAGAAATGAAGAATAAATTGAAATGACTAAGAAAAGGAAAAGAGTTGAGAAGAATTTTGGTAATGATTTTCTAACTTTTTTTAAAGGATGATCCAAAAACTTTCGATGAACTAATAAAATCTATTGATTCAACCTTTTGGAAGGAAGCTATTAAAAGTAAAATAAATTTCTTAATGAGTAATAATACATAAGTATCAACTGATCATCACATATTTGTAAAATAATTGGATATAAATGGATATTTTAAAAAAATTAAGACTGAATGGTACAATTGATAAATCTAAAGCCAAGCTAGTTGCTGAGGCTTTATCTAAGAGGAGGGAATAAATTTCTGTGATACTTTTTTTCTTTAGTAACTCATACAACAGCTATAAGAGTTTTAATTGTTATAGCATCGATTTATAAATTAGAAATACATTAAATGGACATTTTTAAATTAGGAATTGGATGAAGAAATATAAATGGTCAAACTTGAAGGATTTATAGTTTTTAGATAAGGAAAGAAAGTTTATAAACTTATAAAATCTTTATATAGTTGAAAATGAGTGCTCAAGCAATGATATGAAAAAATTGATAAAGTTATATTTTTCTAATAGATTTATGATTAATGATTTTAATAAATGTGTTTATATAAAAAATTTGATGATCCTTATTTTATTCTTTATTTATATATTGATAATATTCTCATATTTCGTACTAATTTAAATGTTTTTAATGAAATGAAAGCTTTCTTATTTAGTATTTTTGATATGAAAATTTTGGGTCCTACTGATGTTATTTTGGTTATTAAACTATTGAGAACCAAAACTAAATTATTTTGATATAATCTTATTATATGAAGAATTTATTAAAGAAACTCAATTATTATGATTTAAAACCGTTCGACTCAAGTTAGCTGCTTAGCTATAAAGCTTCCTAATCGAGTGTTTCTGAAGGTTGGAAAAAGCCTTTCACTAAGGAAAGAAGTTAAGCTACTTTTATAGGCATTTGAAAGAGTTATATTTGAGCTAGACTCTTCTTGAGTTTTGATAAGCATGATAGATAAGGTAAGGAGATAAGTCCTTCCTAAATTAGATAGTAGAATCTCACTTCGACTTGTCTACTCTCCATATCAGGATAGTGCTCCCATAAAGGTTAGCATTTTCTTTTGGATGAAGGATTGGACCAACCAAATATGAAAGGTCAGTTATGTTACATTCCAGTACTGTCACCCATCATCATTTGTGGTGGTTCACGTCACTTTAGCCCTTGTGTACAATCCCGATCAAATTAGCGCACATCAATTATGTCCCACTCTTGAGAATTGAGCTTAAACCTATACTTAAATTATGAAAGTAGCTCTATTTTTTGGTGTGGACATCTGATTTGAGCTCATCAGCTTTTTTCTAAATGGTCGTGCTATCATGTGACATATTTCTTTTGGAGCCATCTAGTGGCCCTTATGATCGAGCCATTTAGTAGTTTGTCTCCTTCAAAATTAGTTTAAAATTGGTAAAAAGACCATCAGATAGCTTAGAATTTGGGCTGAGCAATCAAGTGGCTTAGCTTTTGGTATGCTCGATCCATCACCATCCTTAATCATATAAACTTTAAAAATTTTTTTTGAATTGGTCAAGTTATCATATGGTTTGGCTTTTGGGTGACTATTATATAGCGTCAGTGACCATTTCACTCAATTATTACTTATTTATCATGTAAATCTTGGAATGAAAAGCAAAGAATTAGCTGGGTAGATCATCGCCATTAGGGCGCTTGCATGCAATTAATAAGATTATACTTTCTAATGGATTTGTGTTTAATGATTCTAATAAATATGTTTATATAAATAAATTTGATGATGCTTATGTTATTCTTTGTTTATAGGTTAATAATATTGTCATATTTCATATTAATTTACATGTTATTATATGTTTATAAGGTGGTTCATTTGGTTCCACATTCAAATAGGGATTAGAATTGGAATCCCTCATTTTCCTTCACTTTTGTTTCATACGAAAATTAAAATCGATATTGAATTGAATCATATTATTGTTCTTTGATTTATCCAAACTTGGAATCAGAATTAGTCTGCATTTTTAGTTTTGCTCCTGATCCAAACACTTTAAAATTTTATTTTTTAAAATTTTTTTAAATATATATGCTCAATTTAATATTCATTCTATAAATAAATAGATCAATAAATTAAAAAATTATATTAAATTATAATATAATAATAGTGAATAAGATAAAGAAAAGATGCCGATCAGACATATTTATATAATAATACGTGTGAGACGGGTGAGCATGATGAAAGTAAATATGGTGCTGAAATAAAAATTATAATCTTAAACAAGAATCTAATTATTTAATTATTTATAAAAAAAAACTTATCCACTAAACCTATCAAAAATTATATAATTCTACTTTACCTTGTAGAGTTTTATTTGCTCCGGTTTCCTCCAAAATCCCAATAAAAGGACTATAAAATTGTATAATCATTGAAAAAAAAAATTATCTTTTATAAATTTTTAATTATATTTTTTATGTTATAAAGGATTCTAGTTATAGAGAGCTTTTGCACGGATGTAATTTATGGATTCATGTAAAATATCCATGCAACGCATGTTATGCATTCCTCACTCAACAATATATATTTTTTTATTCTAAAAACTATCATCAAAATTTTGTTTCATGATTCATTGCCAAGTATCTGTATCCAGACACGTGCCCAATTAGAATTTATCAAATTTTCAGTCAATGTCTAGTAAGGTTTTATTTTTTTTAAGAGAAGAAATCATTAGTCATTATTATTTCCTCTCCTAATTTGCATATATGATGTGTAGAAAATGTAGGAATAGTATTTATTTTTCATTAGGTTCTAGTAAAATGGTTTATACAGCTTAAAAACTTTTACTAAGCCATAAATATTTAAGCTTCAACATTTTCATTTATCTTGAGTGATCTATCATATTATTGCTAGCTAAAGTATTAATTTCACATTGAGAAAATTCAATAAACATGATTTACTATATATTTAAAAAATCAAGATAATTACTACTTAAAAAAAAAATCAAGGTAGTGGAAAATTTTAGATCTCCTCGATCCCAAAACAAATTGAAGCATCACACTCTGCTTTTCAAATCTTTCATTATATTGAAAAGGAAGTTGCTCTCCTTACCTAATATTACTCAGTTTCAAAAAATTGAAAAAATGTACCGCTCATAATGTTGACTGGTTATTCCTGAACTTAACCAAGGCTAATCATCTGAATTTAGATTTTAAATTAATAATTTAATAATTTAAGTTTTGATGGATGGAGGCCATTTTGTCCGTTTCACTCCGTTCCATAATTTAAGTCTTAATCGTCCTGCCCCATGAAGCATAACACATGTAGTATCTAGAGTTAACTTAATTTTTAAAATTTAAATATATTTAAAAATCAAACAAGATACAACTGAAGATCAGTAAATTCTAAGATCAAACGGAACTCAGGCATTTTATTTTGTAAAAAAATTAAAATATTTTTATTCTATAAAATTTAATACTTTGCTTTAAATAATAAATTAACATGCTCCTTATAAGAAACTTTCAATCAAACTAATCTCTTGCCAAAAAAATATATGTGAAATAGAACGTCTCCTGGGTACCATTTGTCTTTGTCTTCTCGTTGTACCTTAATCAAGAGATTTAGGGAGGAAGATATTTCGGGATGACAGGTAGATTATCAACTCTTTTTATGTCCATATAATAAATAGCGCTCATAGTTAATTTTTTTCCTCCTCTCCTCTCCCCTCACCTCCTCTTCCTTTAACTCCTCAATTTGGTAACCCAAGAAGAAAGTAAGTCAATAAAATTAAAAATAAAAATTATTTAAAAGTAAACAAAGCCTTAAGCATAAAACTAATAAAATATTAAATAATTTTATTTCTTTAAAATTTACCTTATTTCTTCAACCTTTTACGCATACACTCTCTCTCTCTCTCCTTTTTTTTTTTTTTTTTTTTTTTTTCTTTTAATTTTAACCTCATACCAAAATGCATAGCTTTAAAACCGATGGCTCGTTGCACTGGTTATGGCTGCCCTGTGAAAACAAAATTCTCCGAGCCCGGAAACAAGTTGGCCATTGTATTAATTATAGCTGCAATCAATCATCTGCAACTTGTTCATACAATTCCATGATGGATACAACTAACGCTAGCCGTCGGTCATGGACCGGGAAGGAGTCAAAGCACGCGACTCGTGCTCTCTTTTCACCGTGAATTTTGCACCCAAAACTGGAGCACGGCCGATGAAAAGAGCGAGCTTGAAGCCTTTGTGTCGCGGCCCATTTGTAGTTTCTTCCCTGGGCCCATAGCCGTCCCGCTCCGGCCCTCATCGAACAAACTGATTCCCTTTCCTCCTATTGGGTCGCAGTCGGCTCTAATTGCCAAAACCCTAATTTTTCTAATTCCCTTCCCTCCACCAAAACCCTAATTTTTCCTCCTCCCTCCGAAACCATAATACCGTCTCCTTCCCCTCCTCTTTCTTGTTCGATTCTTCATGAACTCCAGTATCAGCGGCAGGGGAAGTTATGCACAAGCTCTGGTGCGGAAGCACAGTCCATGGCCCCGTCCTTTCCACTGTGGGCTGGATTGAAGCTGAGGCCTCTCGCGCGCTCCCCAAGTTCGCCCTTTTCCGCACTCTAATGCCCGCCGCCCTCCGCCTACGGCCTCCCCCCTCCGACGTTCTCCTCCCGCGGAGCCACGGTCAGCAGAGACCTACTCCAATCTGGCGCTGTGTTCTTCCTCGGCAAGCTCGGGCCCCGCCATCTGCTGCGTGGCTTAGCGGCGGCAGGGGGAGGAGCTTCAGGTCGGTGGAGGCGGTGAGGAATCGGGAGAAAGGTGGGAGCTTGGAGGGGGCTGGCGAAGAAAGGAACAGGGAAGAGGAGAGCGGCGGAGAGGAGGAGGATGGGGTCCTGGAAGAGGAGAGGAAATCCTCCAGGGCGATGCAGCAGAGGTTGGCGGCGAACCGTAGCAGGGTGGTAGAGAGGAGAGCTAGGGGCGGAGGTTCCAATGCCCCGCCCGTGGGGAGTCTGGAGCTCTTAGCGATTCCTGGGGTTGGGCCCCGAAATCTTAGGAAGCTGGTGGATAAAGGTTTTCAAGGCGTGGCCCAGCTCAAACAGCTCTACAGGGATAAGGTATATCGTTGTTCCTTAATAATTTCCAATTCAGTATCTGCACATTTTTGCTGCATTACCAAATTTTGTCGAACTTTTCTTCCATTGTAGGATAAAAATTAAAATTTAAGTTTGAATTTGAACAGTCGATGTGCCTGTTGGTTCTAGTGGTAGTTTTAGCTGTCCACGGTCATAAAAGTTGTTGCGTAGACAGGCTGAAATAGCTGAAATGTTAAAAATTAACAAGACAATGTAATGGAGATTTGGCTTCACAGAGTTACCATGTTTGGTGCCATTTTTAATGGGTAATTTCTGCACTGAATTTTCATGGCATCTTTTGTGGTTTCCTTGTTAAACCGTGGCCTCTTTTTTGTGGATGTGTTTTAACTTTAACTTGCTCATATAACCTTAACCTTCTGACCATTCATTTATGCTTTCTCATATGACTGTTTATGGGGAGGCCCTCATATTTACGTGAAATGATGCTTAATTTTTAGAATTATTGGTTTTAATGAATAGCTGTTATCGGCGTTTGACCTTTGGATGATGCCTTTTCTCTCGGACATGCATCTAATGAGTTTTTTTTGTTTTTTTGTTTTGGGTGTGCTGTTGTTGTTTTCTTGTTCGTTACTGCAGTTCTTTGGTAAGTCTAGCCAGAAGATGGTTGAATACTTACAGAGCTCAGTAGGAATCATTCATAAGAACCATGCAGAGAGTATAACTTCCTTCATCAAAGAAACTGTGGATGAAGAGTTGGAAGAGGAAACTGCCGAATCTGATGTGAAGCCTATCCAAAAGAAACGACTCACTTTTTGTGTTGAAGGGAATATTAGTGTTGGAAAGACTACATTCCTGCAAAGAATAGCTAATGAAACTTTTGAGTTACGTGATCTTGTAGAAATAGTACCAGAACCTATCTCCAAATGGCAAGATGTTGGTCCTGATCACTTTAATATACTGGATGCTTTCTATGCGGAACCACAAAGGTATGCCTACACTTTCCAAAATTATGTGTTTGTGACAAGGGTCATGCAGGAAAGAGAGTCTGCTGGCGGTATAAAACCTCTCAGGCTGATGGAAAGAAGTGTTTTCAGCGATAGAATGGTAAGAATGATGCTAATGCCATATGTGATCTGTAGGCAATAATTATTTCTTTTCAATGGTACTATGTTTTCAGTCAAATTCACATCCAATTTATTGTCTAATACCTGTTCACTAATGTTTGGAACTTTTACATTGATCCCAACATCCAGGTCTTTGTGCGCGCGGTTCATGAAGCCAATTGGATGAATGAGATGGAGATTAGCATCTATGACTCATGGTTTGACCCTGTTGTGTCATGTCTTCCGGGACTTATCCCTGATGGGTTCATTTATCTTAGAGCTAGCCCTGATACCTGCCACAAGAGAATGATGCTTCGTAACAGGACAGAAGAAGGTGGTGTCACCTTGGAGTACTTGCAAGGCTTACATGAGAAGCATGAGAGCTGGCTGTTCCCTTCCCAGCGAGGAAATCATGGTGTCCTGTCAGTCAGTCAGTTACCACACTATATGGATAGTTCCTTGCATCCTGATATAAGGGACCGTGTGTTCTATTTGGAAGGTGATCATATGCATTCAAGTATCCAAAAGGTAAACATTTTGACAGACTATTTCTTAGGATCAAATCCACAATAAGTTTCTGATTGAGTTTTCTTTATCCTTGACTAGGTTCCCGCTTTAGTGCTGGATTGTGAACCAAACATTGACTTCAGCAAAGATATTGAAGCTAAAAGGCAGTAAGTAGTCCCCCACCCCTCCTCCTCATAAGCAAAACAATGTGCTAGCTTAAAATTTGCTTCTAATAAAATTTTCCCTGGTTTAAGGTAACTTTGTGATGCTGTCATTGTTCTTGCATCATATTCCAACTTGGATCCTTTTCTTATGTTTTGAGTTTTACGTTGCATGTAGTTCTTTGTTGTATACACATTTTCTGAGTGATGAAAATATTTAGGTCTATGTAGAACATAAAAGCATGATTTATAAATATTATTAATTGTGATGCATCAATCAATAAATTCCAAGTTTTGGGATAATTAGAGGCATATCAAGGTAACAATGTTTTTCAAAGCATAACCTATTATTGCAAACAATGCAAGAGCGGCTTTTGTCCATGTTAGACTTGCCTGTAGATATGTTCCAATTTGGTTAGAATACTTTTGATGCGCTGTTGGTTTTTATTTTTAAAATATCAATATTCTAACTTATGAGTTGTAGAGTTACGTGTCCATATATGATAAAATAATACTTCAGATCTTATTCTATGGATCATAGCTCCTCATGCAAAAAGAAAGGGTTTCATACTAGTGGTTTGTCTTCTTCAAAGAAAAATGGATATCATTCCTCTTTGAAAATTAACAATACAGTTTCCCAGTGGTCTATCCCAGAAATTTCCAGGCCAAATATGTTGTTAATGGTCCTAGAAGTGATTTTCAAGCTGGACCCATGCAATTAACTGGTCTTAAAGCCATCTATGGCAGGCGAAGCCCAAACCTGTCATGCTAGCTGACCTACATTCAACTTAGGTTTGCAGCATTTTAACAGACCTGTTTTATTTTCAGTTTTGGTGCATCACATGTGTGATTATATGACATACACAATCATTGATATTCAGGAGTTCCTGATATATCACAGCATGAAATCTTTGTCTATTTCTTGACTTGGAGAATGATGGTCTCAGCACCACACTACTGAACTCATTATTTAAACAACTGTGTATTTGTTTATTCACTTTTAAGTAACGTGACTCTATTTATTTATAATCACATGAATCAATTGGATGCTTCATAAACATGTGAATTCAATCTTGACTTCATGGATCTTAGGACTGAATTATGCACAAATATTAAAATGATATTAGATTTAAAATTTTATCTAAGGTTTTTAAATTATCAATTCTCTTTCCATGGATCATTACTTAATTTATCAATACGTCAAAATTATTAGTCCAAAAATATGCAGTGTTCGTATTTTTAGCAGAAATCGGTTTCATTAAAAACATCCTTCTTATTTATCTCAACATTAAAAGGTGAATGGAGTTTGAGTCCTATTGACAGTATGCAAGTCCAAAGTTTGTTAGTGCAAAAGTGCGCATGAGAGAGAGATGGCAAATTTTTAATCCATGTGATAAGTGACAGTCTACAACATTTAAAATGCTATAAAGAAAACCAAAATTGATTATGAGGAAGTTTCTTACTTACAAATGGTGGACATGATATGTGTTATTGTTGCTGATTAGACTCTAGAAAAGAATACAAGATCTCTACATATGGTGCTGTTTGGATTGGAAATTAAGCGTTCGAAATGGTACATTTCTTAGACATGTGATTAGGAAAGATAAGGAATGGTTTCTTGGTGAATTAAGCAGAGCAATATGCAATGCTGCATGACTATTGAATATAAGAAATAATTTTATGATAATAATTAAGTTAACAATGTTGCATACCATTAAATGTTGTTTGATAGCCAAGCCAAGTGCTCCTGCAGTGGGTATCCAGTTGGATGTCTGGTAACACAAGGATATTCTCTTGTTAAAAGTTTGAGGTATGCACTTGTTAGGCTGAAGTAGTTGAGAGGTGATAAAATGGTATTTTCATAGATAAGGATGACTAATTGCCTTGAAACAAAGGAGCATGGATGTGTGTTGAAGGATCAGAAAAGTGGTAATAGAGACGGAGACTTGAGAACACCTCAATTTTAGCTGTGTGGAGGGGATTAAAGAAAGTTTGACGTAACCTAATTTATTCTCCTAGAAGAATGGTGAAGCGTGCCATAAAAGTCACCCTAATAATGTAACAAAGCTGATTGATTTTCTATGTTATGGTTTGATACTTTCTTCATTAATGTATACATGCTGCAAGTGTTGTCTATAATATTGCTACAACATGCTGGGCTGGACTTGGTATCAGACCCATGAAATTTTGATGTCTATGCTATCTCCTATGCTTTATCTGAGGTGGTATGCTCCTTTATATGGTTTATATGTATGCATGGATCAATGGATGGATGGGTATCCTTCATGCATGCATGCATGTATAGAGTTTGACTTGGTTATACTCAATAGGATCTCTACTCAAATTTAATCAAATTTAGATTTAGACGATGGAAGTCCCACATTGATGATCTATTATTTCTAAGATAGATATACATTAAAAACCATGTGGTTTAAAAACTTCTAACTTATACATTAAGATGTCAAAAAAGAATAAAAAAACATATGCATGCGTGCGTGCATGCATGTTGACAATTACCACGCCCAACCTTCATACAATAGCAAAGTTTTCGATTAACATAATTCATTTAATTGATTCTTTCAAGGTATGCACGACAAGTTGCAGAATTCTTCGAGTTTGTGAAGAAAAAGAAAGAAGCTTCATCTACAGAAACTGCAACTGACAGAGAGAACAAAATCCAGCAAATAGTGCTTCCTCACAAAGATGGTCTATGGGTCCCAGAAGGCAGTCGCTTCCCTGAATCCGCCTTACAATCTCTGGACTTCAGGAGAGCCATGTCATTCCTCTCTGGGTAGCCGCCGTTCCAGCGATCAAGCAACGGAGTTTTGCAGAAGTCTTCAAGGACGTAGCAATCTGAAATATGCTTCATTGTGCTAGACACGTGTCATTCATTTATCTAGAGCTAGTTTTGGCTCCAGAAATAGTCTAGGCCCATGCTGGAATGATTAACTTGTAAATAATCTAATCTGGTTGTTGTGTCAGAAGCTAGTAAATTATGTAACATGATAATTGGAGTCCTCTTGCATGTAAATGATTTGTTGGTTGTATGATTGTGGTAGTTCTTATGATTGATAAATGCTGACAAAACCCTAGTTTGAGATGTATGATTTCTTTTATTGGTCCCTGGTTTCATTTATTGATCCCAATTTTTTTTTGGGGTAAAAGCATTGGGTGATAATTACTCTCCCTGGTTGTTACTGGGGAAGGATTGAAGTGCATTCACGAGGGGAATAGGAGCAGAAATGGGGAAAATGTTTGGTTGGAGGGAGATGGGTAAAATAAAAACTTGTTGGAAAATGAAAAATGCTTCTTATTTTGTTGGAGATCTGAAATGAATCATTTCCACTAGGAAGCGTTATCTGTACGACAGGTTGCTGAAAAAGTGATTCTAAGTCTGCATATTTCTAAAGCAACGCAATGGCATTTAGACGCCAAACAGAGCCACTAGCCTTTATTGAGATATTCTGGTGTTTTTAGGAGTAAAAATAGAACTCCAGAAGAAGGAAATGTCTACTAAATAGATGTTTACCGAATAAAATCTTCATGTTGACAGTAGATTAAATCATAAACAGAATTTATGGAGAACTGGTCTTAAGAATTAATTCTCAAACCAACTTCTCCTTCATGTCGTCATTAAGTTCTCATTACAAACCTAATTATTTTGTTCTTGAGATAGCTTAACTTGAAGTAAAAATTCCAGCTAATCGCTAGCATGGCATCGCTTTTACTTCAGGAAAAGACGGGAGGGAGGGAGGGAACTGTGAGACCCGGTATTCGGCATTCTTTAGGACCGAGCCCAATCTCAATATCAGGTTTGGTCCGATCAAGTTAATTATTATATATTTTTTTTAAAAAAAAAAAACACGAACGAACGAAGTAACGGGATGAACCAGGACTCATCGGAGAAGATGAGAGCATCAACCATCATCCCTTCTCCTCTATTTATCCAAGCCGAGGCCCTCTTTGGAGCAAGAACAGCGATGGTCGAACGTCGGAAGAGCACGGAAGGTTGCGGCAACTCCTCTCCCAATCCGGCAAACGATTCAATGCCGGTAAGCTCTCTTTCTACCTTTCTTGGTTCCTCCTTCCTCAATCATCTTTGGTGTCGCCGGTCGACCGCCGATGGCGGCCAGGAGTCGGGTTCTTGAAAGGACCTGTTGTTGCTCTGTTTTAAGGGAGGTTTAGTGCTCGATTTGAGGCCGATTGAGCCGCCATTGCTGACCGGATTTCTACCAGAACTAAGATCCCGCAATAGCCGGTGTTAGAGGCAGAAATCCCAGCAATAATCCCTTGATTCCATGGATTTTGGTCATTCAAAAGGGCTCCTTGCTCTACTTTCTGAGGTGCTATCATGGCTCTGTTTTCCAGGCAGAAATCCCAGCAATAATCCCTTGATTCCATGGATTTTGGTCATTCAAAAGGGCTCCTTGCTCTGTTTTCTGAGGTGTTATCATGGCTCTGTTTTCCTTGAAGTTCTTCCTTTATTGGACCTCCATAGACTGGAGGTAGGCCCAAACATGCAATCAGAAAAGGTGATGGTTGGCTCTGAAGAATAGAGGAAATCATGTTACTCTGCCAAGCATCACCATTCTGTGTATTTTTCTTTGTGGTCTCACCAATTATTCTTTCTTCCATCTCAATCCTCTACCTTTGAGGTGGTTGCTTAACAGAGAGTGTCCTGGGGTTGATATGCGGGTAATTGATGACTACTTCATTTGTTAGTTAAGGCAACATTGAACATCAACTAGGACTGCATAAATGAATGGTAGGAGATGATAAGCCAAAATTCATTAGCTATTATGTTGCTTATTTATTCTTAAAAAATGTGGTTCATGAGCTGATCTTGAGCAACATACTCATGTGTTCAAGCCTGGCTTAGACAGGCCAAAGCTTGACTTCCATCAGCTCAACTTATTTGCAACAAAAGGATGGCTTGGGAGATCAGTTATGAAGTAGCTGGAGAGGAGTTCTTGTACTTGGCAATTCAATCATGAGTGAGATTTGATTGCATTCTGGGAGATTCTACTCTCTAAGGCAACCTGAGTACCTCGCTGCAATCTTCATTGCAAATTTTGTACACTCAACAGCTTGCCCGACACCTTCTATTATAGGTTTACGTAAGTTGCACTACAATAATAAACAAAACTCATGGTAATTAAGCGTAACATTTCAAATCATATTGTTACAATTTGATAGCTCTTAAATAATGAATTCAGAGTTTGTATTTTACCCGTTAGAATAATATCATACCATTTATGATTTAAGGATTAAAATTTATTAATTTTCAATCCATACATATTTTAATATGCAGAGGTGATTAATAAGGTAATTTCTCAATTTAATTGTTTTATTATATATTTTTGCATAATAGCAAAGTGAAAACCATTCATCTATGACTTTTCATCTGGTACTTTTAGTGATAAAGGCTATGATAGTGTGGATCTTTAATTTAGATATCCCATTATCGATTTTGGAAAAGAGAAGTGCATATGCCCTCTCCTTTTGAAAGGAGCATACTTCATCTTTGCTATGCTTTGATTGAGCTAATGCTAAAAGAAATAAGGTGCACCATCTTTGCTTTTCCTTGTGAATGTTCTTCAATTTTAATAGAAGTGGTCCGCTAGAAATAGAAATGAAACTTAGGACATAAAATTCTACCTTTAGATTCCATCAAGGTATGCATGACTCAAGAATCATTTATCTATATTATGTGGCAACTATAGAATTGTTGGAACTAAGGCTTATTTCAAGGGATGACCTCCATCCATGGGCTGCTTTGAGGGATACTTATGATGACTTATCAAACTTGCCTCAACTAAGAAGCAACCATATATATAATAGTTATCCCAACATCCAAATTGCATCAAGGTGAATTTTGATGGCTTATTACATGATATTTCAGCAAAGGCGGCTTCCTAGCCGAGACAATCATGGGAAAGACTTATTAGCAATAGTTCAATTCCTTAGAATGCAAACTTGGTCCCCATTATGGCATGCCTAAAGGGAGGTGATCTATCAACTAAAGTTACATGCTTATATTTTGAGGATAATTTCTTCATAGTCATCACATGGATTTTAAGTATTACGACAACAAAAGCTCTAATACTACTTGGTATGACAATGACACGCAGGAAATAAAAGATGATCAATGAGGAAGATAAGAGAATAAAACTAAACAAGAGAGCAAATATACAGGGATTTATATGGTTCAGCTTACTAACCTACATCCATAGATGAATGAGCAGAGAATTTCACTATAAAAAATATTTAGAGATTACAAGAATTATTTTTCATCAAACTATGAAATTATAGGGATCATTTCTCCATCAGAGACTCTTTCACAAATCCTTAAATCCATGCACACCTAATAGGATCCTCTCTTAAACTCTCACAATAACTCTTTGAGTTACTCGAGATGCCTTAAAAATCCGGAGCTATAAGTACTTATATAGAGGAGGGATATACAGTATACTATAAGGACTAGGATTGGAATCCTATGCATATATGAAAATACGTCCTGCTTTATCTTCTAAATTCTAAGGCTACATAGAATAGGACCGAAGTCCTATATGGAAATGGAAACATATCCTTCTTGAGCTTATGAATTTCAAGATAAATTTCAATATTAGATAATATCAATTATGTCTGCCTACATTTAACGAACCTTGATACCTTAGGACCCTATGCTCCTCCTAACAATCATCAAGTTTATATTAGGTATGGTTTGAGTTTGAGTTTGGGCGTCAAGCATGTAAATGTAATGATATCTAGTAAGTTTGTTTTCCTTCATTTCTTAAATACAATTCTCTAATTATATGGGTTCAAAATATAAAAATTATAAGGAACTTAAAAGATAAAAGAATATGATTATGCATGATGCTCTACATAACCTATCATATTCAAAATGGGCCTAGGTCTAGGTCAAGTTAAGTTTACAAAAGTCATCCCATGCCATAACACATTATGATTGGGTTGGGTTGATTCTAAATTAGCTATACATATTATGATTAGGATAGGATGATCTATAGGTCTATAATTCCAAATTCACTCTGGGTTGGGTTCCAAGCTGCAAGAATCGATGAAAATACTAATTTCCAAACTTATGGGGACAAAGGATATAGAAATGACATCAAAGTAAATCCATTGAATTGAATTTATACCTATCAAATGGAATATATGCAACAATTATCATCATAAAACTATACAAAACTGACAATGCATTCTAAGATTAAAATAAATCCAATTATATGATTTTGTATCCACTCTAAATCTCATTAAGAGCAGTCTATAAAAATGAACATGCCAAATGAACCAATGACTATCCCTTTCAGAGCACCAAAATGAATGGTGTCCCTTAAAGAGGATATACTTTTTTAACCCAAAAAAAGGGACATGTTTTAAGATCCATGACGATAAAGCATTTACAAATAACATCCAAAAGAATTCATTGAATTAAATTCATATTGTAATTATTGCCATATAATTGTACAAAGCTAACAATACTTTTGAACAATAATAATGAATTAGATTATGCTTCAAAATATATCCACTCTTGGACTTTATATATGCCATTGCTATGAGAAAGACATTAAGAAACAATCCATAAAACCAAAAAAAAGTATTTAAAAACTTACACCAAATGAACTTTATGATTGTCCCTATCTAGGCATCGATACGTCTAGAGTCTTTAGGAGAAGATATGCTTGAAACTTTATTGTAATAAAGTGTTTATCGAAATAAAATCCAAGAAAATCTTTTGAATTGAATTCATATCTATCTAATAAAATTCATATAATAATTAACACCATTTAACCATTTGAAACAAAAAATGTTGGCTACTGTATTGTAATGAAGACATCACTTCATTCTTGTCATTGGTGAGAGCAAGACATCAGATTATGCTTCTAAATAACAATAATGAATCTGATTATGCTTTAAAATATATCATCTCCTAGACTTCATACATGCTATTGGCATGAGAAAGATATCAAGAAACAGTCCATAAACGAAAAAAAAGTATTTAAAAATGTATACCAAATGACCTTTGTGTCTATCCCTATCTAAGCAGCGATACATCTAAAGTCCTTAGGAGAAGATATGCTTGAAACTTTATTATAATAAAGTGTTTACCAAAATAACATCCAAGAAAATCTTTTGAATTGAATTTATATATATCTAATGAAACTACATATAATAATTAACACCATTTGAAACCAAAAATGCTGGCTACTGTAGTGTAATAAAAACATCACTTCATTCTTCTCATTGATAAGAGCAAGACGTCAAATTATGCTTTTGAATAACAATAATGAATCTAATTATGCTTTAAAATATATAATCTGTTGGACTTTATACATGCCATTGGCATGAGAAAGAGATCAAGAAACAATCCATACAAAAAAAAAATTTAAAAACATTCACCAAATGACCTATATGATTGTCCCTATCTAGGCATCGATACGTCTAGAGTCCTTAAGAGAAAATATGCTTGAAACTTTATCACAATAAAGTGTTTATCGAAATAAAATCCAAGAAAATCTTTTGAATTGAATTCATATCTATCTAATGAAACTACATATAATAATTAACACCATTTAACCATTTGAAACCAAAAATGTTGGCTACTGTATTGTAATGAAGACATCACTTCATTCTTGTCATTGGTGAGAGCAAGACATCAAATTATGCTTTTGAATAATAATAATAAATCAAATTATACTTTAAAATATATCCTTTTTTTGAACTTTATACATGCTATTGATATGAGAAAGACAACAAGAAATAGTTTATAAAGGCAAAAAAAAAGTATTTAAAAGCATACTCCAAATAACCTTTATGACTGTCCCTATCCAGGCATCGATACATTTAGAGTCCTTAGGAGAAGATATGCTTGAAACTTTATCGTAATAAAGTGTTTACCGAAATAAGATCCAAAAAAATCTTTTGAATTAAATCCATATCTATCTAATGAAACAACATATAATAATTAATACTATTTAACCATTTGAAACCAAAATGCTAGCTGGTGTATTGTAACAATAACATCATTTCATTCTTGCCATTAGTGAGAGAAAGGCATCAAAAAATGGCCTATAAAAGCAAACTTACCCCAAGAAAAAAAAGGTACTTCACAATGTTCATAAACCTAAAAAAATCAAATGATCCTATTATCATCTCTCTTTGACCATCGACATACCCAAAGGCCATCAAAGAGGATCCTCCTTTTTCCGATCTGTCTCATACCATCCATACCTAAAAAATCCAGATGTGGGTCTATGATGCTGCTTCAACCTTCGAAGCCTCAATCTAAAAGCAAAGCTACAAGATTTGCCTATAGAGGTGGGTTCATCTCATATAGAGAAGGTAGAGATACTATAAGTAAAATAATATATTCAACATTTGTTATATTTTTATGCATTTCCTTTTCAAACTAGTTATTGCCTACAAGATTAATATGTTGATTAATCTAAAACAAAAAAAAAGTGATTAGTTTTTTAATTGCATTCTTCATGATAAAAATCTCGATATTTTATTGATAGATTTTTTTTAAAAAAAAACTATAACAAGCACTCTATTTAGACCGTCTATATCTCTGTTTCCTTCCCTTTTCTCTGTGCATATAACATATTTGGAGCTACATGTTGATGGATATATATGCTATATTCTTGAGCCTTTCACAAAAGGTCATATAATATGTAAAAAATTTCATCTTGAGATTATTTATTCTTGTTCTATCCTTATAAATATGCTTTTGATGTATGCAGAATGACTAGTTATGATTTGCAATGTAGTTTTATTGGACTTGAATAATTTGACCATGTATATAGCGTTATAATATTCTGTTAGATGATTTTATGTAAGTTGGCTTCAATCTATGCTCCATAGCATAGTCAAATTATTTGGCAATATCTTTTAAGAAAATTGGAATAGTTTAAGAGATGTAGGAAATTTAATTATTCTATACCTAATTTTTTGATTTGCAAACAATAGACAAATAGTTTGCAAGATCTATGAATTATTAGGTGCGATATGGAGTCTCATAGGAGTGGATCTGCCATGATCCATAATTATTGAAACGGCAGTTGGAATTTAGGTGCTCAAGACTCAAAGAGTAAATGGTAGTTTTGATATATATTAGCTATAGGGAGGACCCCACACTCCAAATCCTCAGGTCTAGTCTTTTATCTCAGGTAATTGGATCTTTTAACTAGAGAGGAACCCAAGAACCCTAAGCTTAATAGCACAAACCACCAATTAAGCAAAAATTGCAAAAAAAAAAAAAGGGGGAACAATTGAACAGGAGGGGAAAAATATATGTAATTGAAAGGAGAAAATGTTCCTTGGATGACCTAATCTAATCAAGTGGTCCCTATTGACAACCCTATACCCACTTACTGCAGAAATGAACAAAAAGGTTTCTTATCTGATGGCAGGAGATAGGGAAATGGAGGCTTTCCTTAGAAATAATAATCTAGGTGAATGTATAAGAATTGTAAGATTGAAAAAGATACTGTACTGAAAGCTGAATGAGATGGGATATTTAAGTCAGATTGGCAAAAAAAATGGAGAAGCATTCAATGAGTTGAATATATAAGGAAGCCTAAAGGAGCTTGAGAGGCAATAGAAAGGGGCATGCCTTTTGGTTCATCACTAGTCCTTCAAACAACTGTGGGAAACACTGAACAAGCATTTTAGGTAAGGGTATTATTGGCATAAAAATGGGAAAGTTTTCATCTAGAAGAAACATTGAGATAGGGGATCTTTTTTTTCTTTTTTTCTTTTTTTTTCAGAGGTAACAACTGTCCAATTAATTATTAAGCCATCCGTTTTTTTCTTTCTTTAACTTTGTGGACCGTAAGGAAGCCAAGAGAGCTTGAAAAGGTTCCAAAATGGGCTAAGCAAATGTTGGCTTATAGCCTGAATCCTCCTTAGCATCAATTTATGGAATTCTCAAATACCAAGGCAATTTCTTTCTTCTAGCTATTATCTTCCCCCTATGTTGCTCCCAATTATTTGCTAGATTAGCTTCAAAAAATGGATCATGGCTATGAAGTGGGCAATGCCATGCTGGTCATAGTTCTCCTCCCTTAGGAGGTTACGGGCTTTTTTTTTTTTTTTTTTTGGGTTATTGGAGAAGGTTACGGTTTAGTGCTTGAGTGGTGCATCCCCAAGTATTTAGGATAGGTAACTCAGGAAGACCATAGATCCAAAATTACAGCTCAAGTAGGTATTTGATTACATTGCTGAAAATTATTATGGAGAAAAAAAAATGATTTTGAGTAGCAGGCACACAAATTATCCACATTTATTTGGGCCCAGAAAGTCTCATTGGCATTGCATTATTTCCATGTCAATCCATACCTTTGACATTGTCCCATTAAAATTCTAAATTTGCTGGCTGTTGGCATACATAATCTAACCAATCATTCTATGCATATATTAACTCAGTGATTTCCCAACTGAACTAATTTTCAACCAACTTAGCTAATTTACTTGAATTTGTAGGTTTTAGCTTTCCCCTAGTTCCCATCATACTGTGCCTCTTGATTTAGATCCATTATCAACCCTCACATTCTTTAATATATGTTAGTCCTCAACCCTTAAATTCATCTTAAATAATTATCTTCTACTCTTTGCTAGTTTACTAATCTTTGGGGATCATATAACAATTTAAGACAATCCTATAGATGCTGATGAAAGAGAGGCAAATCAGGTAGTTTTTCCAACCCAGACAACAGAACCAGTATGTCATCCAATATCAGAACCACATTTACACAAGCACAGAAAGCATATAGACCAGAGTACTGGTAAATAATAATAATAGTAACAATAGGTTTCATACAAGATTATTAGCTCTCTAAAACTCAATCATATCAGCCACCTACCCAAAGACCTATTCCTTGTAAAGCTGAAAAGAGTTGGAAGGAAAACAATATAAAGGAAAAAGAATCCCTCTAAGAGCCACAGCTCCAACACAATTTGGAACCCATTTATCTGATTGCTTGAACGTCACCTGCTATTTCAGAAAATAGGCATGCTGTTTAGAGCTATAAAGTTAAGCTCCATGCTAACAAAATCAATACACATTCTTCAAGAGCAAATTGGTTGAAGATGGGAAGGAATCTTTGACAGCAACTAATTGAATCAGAGCATGCCCTTGACAATAGAAGAACAAAGTTCCCATGTAATCAAATAAACAAAAGCAATCTCCTGTCATGTTATCATTGAACATATAAGGAGAAAATAACAACCTTGCTTTGAGTTTGACCACATGCCACTGTTTCACCGAGTTCAATCTTTAATGGCCAAGATACTAACAAAAAAGTAGGTTTTTTTTTTTTTTTTTTTAAAAAAAAACCATTCAGTTTGTCAAACTTTCATTACCAGTTCAGAGTGCCAAGACCTGCAACAGCAAGTGGGTATTTCTTTTACCATGCATTCTCCTAGATGCTTAAACAAAGATGTGCATCCGCTATAAAACAAGATTAAAAAATAAGGCCGTGTTTCATTGGAAAACTATGGCAAGTTTCCTCTTCAACAAAAGACTACATACAGATGGCCACATTAGTTAGGCTATAACATGAACCAAGGCTGCACAAATAGAAGGCTAAACCATTGAGATATGTACAACCATCCAGAGGTTCAATAAAATTAATACAACATTTAAAGAAAAACTTTCTTTCCACAAAATTTATCTGCCCCAGAATTGGAAGACTTCCGGTCAGCCCAGATTACTTTCAATGTTAAATTTACAAAGTGTCTCGAACATTTAACTCCTTTTATCAGTCTTGCTTCCCAACTTGAATAAACCCTAAAAGCAGTCAAGACAGTTGCATCAGATTGTCTTATGATGAAAAACAAAGATTATTTTTCTTCAGTTGTAAAACCATCATTCTCAAACTGAAATTCACCATATCCACCACTTTTTTTAGAAATCATAAATACAATTTGACCATAATTAAAGTTGCAACCCATAAGAACTGCTTCAGTCGGTGGTCCATTCTTTACAAGTTGCCTTTGGAGGATTACGGATGAAATTACTCCAAACCATCTAACTGAAAAATAAGCAGAATGAATTAAAAAAGAGAAAGTAAAAATTGAATTTGGTTTGATGTTTGCTGTCTTTGCTGAGTACAGAAGCCAAGTTAGTTAGCCTACCCAGTTGACATACACTTGAAGGGCAAATCGATCCATTGCCTCAGAATAGAACTCTCTAACATGATCCATTTAAAAAAAAATGTTGAAGCTGCTCCTATTAACAATCATTATTTCCTTCAATTTTTATATGATTGGACAAGTGCAGGACACTCTGGCTGGTGATAAAGTCAGATAGCCATTGACTTGAGCTAGTTGAAACAGTTAGACTTTCCGTATCAGTACAACAAACAAAATCAACTATATATTCTCCTGGTGTCTCTTGAGGCTGAAACTTCTATTTGGCAATGGGTTAACCAAATGGGTTAAAGCATAATGCCCATTGTGCTCTTCAAGAGACCAAATAGAGAGAATATTGATTTTTTCCATTTTTCCAGTTGAACTGAACTTATTTACAAACAGTTTGTCTGAAGGCTTGCCATTTTAGCAGAGTCAAATTCAGTCATCCTTTCAAGCAAAACTTATTTTTCGGTAAGTTGTATAGCCTTCCTCAGCCTTTTTCCTAATAGCATGTTCGGACTAATCTCAACCTGAATCAATCAATTGTTGCAGGTTCTTCAGTTGCTGAGTTAAGAAGCTCAATTTGTAACTTCTGAAACATCAATGAAGCATTTCTATTCAACTTCATCACTTCCAGAAGGTAGTCTGCCAACTATGCATGGCATTTTCGCTAATCTCACAATATATATCGACAATATGTGATGTTCTATTCTTCATCCTTGATGATGCCTTAAGTTCTCCAGTACCAGGATCAGGAGAAATTCCATAATCCATATATGGAGAAGAAAATAAGAAGTTAAGCAGTCGGTACAGAAGCAACTGACAACCGGATGATGACAGCACGTTCTGTTGAACAGTACTAATCCATCTCATACGTGCTTGTGTTTTCCAATCCTTGTGCCGAATGACAATATTGCAGAGACTAAACATTCACAAGGTCCGGCTGCAAAAATAGGGTTCACAGGATGTTCTGCTCACTTCATCGTAAGCTTTTTGGTTGCGAGCACAGATGCTGCATCTGGATCAATTATTGTCAGACCCCCTTGGATCCTGAGGCTGATCTTCAATAGGATATATATGGAGAAATTCCATAATCCACATATGGAGAACAAAAAGAGTCAAAGTAAGAAGTTAAGCAACTGACATCCGGATGATGACAGCACATTCTGTTTAACAGTACTATTCCATCTCATTCATACTTGTTTTTTCCAATCCTTGTGCTGAATGACAATATTGCACAGACTAAACATTCACAAGGTCCAGCTGCAAAATAGGGTTTCCAGGATATTTTGCTAACTTAATCATAAGCGTTTTGGTTGCAAGCATGGATGCTGCATCTAGATCATTTATTGTCTGACCCACTTAAATCCTAAGGCCAATCTTCATTAGGATATGTATTACTTTCCCTTTCTGCATTGTACAACAACAACAGAGCCTTAATCCCAACCTAGTTGGGGTCGGTTACATGAATCATTTTTCTCCATTCAGCTCAGTTTCAAGTCTTTTTTCTCCATTCAGCTCTGTTCCAAGTCCTTTTTCTCCCTTTCCGCATTGTCTGAAAAATATATATATATATATATATATAAGACCCAGCATACTTTACAAAATATATCATGCGGATAACTTCATGCAAGCTAAATAAGAAAAAAAATATAAGTAAGACCCAACATATTTTACAAAATATATATCATGCGGATAATTTCATGCAAGCTAAATAGGAATCGAGTGTCAAAAAACCAAAATCATTATAGCAGAACCATAAAGTGCTACATTGACAGAGATTAATACCTGATGCTTCAGCTGGAGCTTCATCCAAGATCTTTGTCAGTAATAAGGTTCCAGGAAGCAGCATTAAGTTCATGTGATCAAGCAATCTTTTTTCATGCTCCTCAATGGGTTTGAATCCAAAACCCGACATCCATGTGTCAACCAGATTTGGAATTGCCAATAGAACTAGCATCTTCACTTTCAAAGACTTGAGCATCTACTCCCAAAAGGTCACACAAATAGGTTGGTTAGTCTTTATTTAAAAGAACAGGAAAAAGTAGGTTGGTTAATCTATATTTAAAAGAACAGGAAAAAGAATCACTCATGATCTAAGAAAGACCAAATTTATAATAATAATTTTCATTAGTAAGGCAGCATGGCTAAAGCCATCTCATACTTGTTCTAGAGAGTTTGAGTAGGGCTATAACAGAAAGGGAAAAGATATGGTGTATAACATGCAGATGACTCTTCATATGGCTGCTTTCAACTGTGTCAGCCACTTCTCATTAGAAAACAGGTCTAATTTTTGTCAAGAACTAATATTTAAGTTTGTGATAAAATCAACAAGAGCTTTTCCATAGAACTTTGTCTATGAACTAAGCCACGGTATATAATTTCTTGAAAGATATTCTTCCAAGAAAGATGAAAATAAGCTCATTCCTAGTACTGGCTCCACTAGAATTCAAGAATCATGAATCAGAACCACAGCATGAAGTTTGGAACAACTATTAGCACAAATAACAAAGCTATATAGAAAGGTTATTAAATAGTTCCAATAGTTCCCAGGTGCATTTTTTACTGACACTGAGTAGTAAAGGAGAAAGTCCAATGCCTAACTCTGCATTGGTGGGCAAGCTTTATCTAGGTCCAGCTTGTGGACCAACCCACAGAGGCACAATGGAAGGACACGCAAGAAGCATGCTCTCTTTTGTTGTTTTAGCCCCAGGTCAACTTTTGGAAAACTTTATAAGTACCTTTTCTATGGCATCCATCAACCTTCTACACATTCCTTGGCGGCGATGTTCACTGGAAGTTGCAATGAGAGGCATTTCCGCCACAAAGTCACCATGCACCCTGCAGAGAAATAAAGGTAAGCAACGTTATATTCAGGCAAAGTGGCTATGGTTATGGTGAAAATTAAATCCTGTTAATAAATGATGTAATTGAATGTAGTTTTAAACACATTTTTTAGGGTGAAATGGTCCCACAACTTGCAAGAAAAAGGATCATGGATGAATGTGGTATGGGCATGGAAAGATTATGTCTGTTCATTTTGTGATAAGCATGGCACAAGAATAAAACACAACTACACTTGAGTTTCAAGATATTTTCATCCATTTGGCATGATAGTAATATGTGTTTCTGCTCATAATAAACATCTAATAAAACCTAAGACAGGAAAAAAGATATTTTCTAAGGTAAGCTAAGAGACAGCAGAACAAAATTGTAACCACCAAAAAGGGACCTAGGAATCACATGAATACCATCTCAAATTCGCAATAGATGTGCAAAATTAGCCAGGCCTGCCCAACCAGATTTTGAGCAGGCCTCGCTAGAGTGTTCTGGCCCTACAGGCTGGTGGGCCAAACTTTCAGGCCTCACTGAAAATCAGGCCAGCCTGGGGTCACTTATCTATCTGTTAACAAAGAGGTTGAGCTTAGTTACCTAAAGAAAGCGTTGGTGCAAGAGTAGGTATGATAACAAGTGCTAGTGATTTCTTTACTTCCGAAGTAGGTGCAAGAGTAATCTTTCTAAAAGATTCTGAAACACATGTAGCACCTTTTATTTTAGAAGTTTCTTGTTACTAGGGGTTTGCAACCAGTACTCAGCTCTAGAACCAACATTAGACATTTAATGTCAAAATGAAAAGCAAGAGTAGGTATGATAACAAGTGCTAGTGATTTCTTATAACTTAGAAGCAGCACTTCTGAAGTAGGTGCAACAGTAAGCTTTCTAAATGATTCTGAAACACATATAGCACCCCAGATAGAAGTTTCTTGTTACTAGGGGTTTGCAACCAGTACTCAGCTCTAGAACCAACATTAGACATTTAATGTCAAAATGAAGCTCCACTCTTGTTACCACCAACAGTTCTGGAACTGTGCCCACTTGGAAATTGAAAATCCAAGTAGAATCATCTTAACCAAAATCATAACTATTTTTTTTTGGTGCTGGAACAATATATGATTTCTTTCTTTGTCCAAATAATTCTTAAAATTATTCTTGGCTTTTAAAATATCATCAGTAATTTCTTGTTTACATATGAGTTGTTCAATTTATTCATGACTACTTGACGAAACAGTTTCAAAATACAAATTAATATCTTTTGTCATTTGGTGGTGGTGCTATTGCTATTTTTGATTGTTCTTGCCTCTCAAACTTGAATAACATTATAGCCAAAAATAAAAAACTTGCATAACATTGCGTTCTGCATTTCTTGTTAACTTTCCTTGAATGTCCAGCTATCTTAATTTTTTTCCGAAATTAAAGTGAGCATTTTTTTCTGAATTTTAAATCCATGCTCCTAGCTTAATTGTTCCCAAGTGATGAACTTGTGTCTATACTTCTTACAAGCTGCTATCCTACAAAGATATCCACCCTAGCTGAAGCAAGGCCATCCCACGACAACATAACTATCAGAATTGCCATCACAAAATGAACAGATTGAAGAAAGGATGTTCAAAGAAAGATCAAAGGGTTCAAATGTCCAAAACACCTCAATCTCCTTAGTCCATCAAACCAAGAACTTTAACATCTTAGAGACCTATGCACTCATCTTCTTTAGCTGCTGGATGCTTTTGGAATTAGAAATTCTCATAATACTCTTTGTTAAACCTTTATTTATTGATCCACTATACAAACTTCATACTTAAGGCAAGAAACTAAGTAAATTAGCAACTGAGATTTAAGCTCTGATTAGGACTCCATCACATCTGTACCCCTTTCCTAGTATAGAATGTATTAACCTCTTAAAGCCACAATTTCAAATTAATGTCTCTCCACAAAATGGGGAGAAAAGACATGACCTCGATTATATTGCAATAGACAATGTTTCCATATTTAGCTACAAGCACCCTCTTTGAAAGATGACTACTTTCATACCCAAATTCCTATAGAAGTATATGAGATAGTGTATGTGACCTACAAATGCAATATATGACTTTCAGATACATGAAGATGGATATGAAGCTAGACATCTACAGAGAAAGGTCAAAGGGTTCAAAAGTCCAAAACACTTTAATCTCCACTAGACCTATGCACTCATTTTCTTCATCTACTGGATGCTTTAGAAATTAGAAATTCTCATAATGCTCTTTGTTAAACATTCAGTTATTGATCTACCATATGAACTCCATAGTTTAAAGCTCTGATTGTCTGTACCCCTTTAATAGTGTGGAACGTAGTACCCACTCAAAGCCACAATTCCAATTCATGATTCTTCACAAAATGGAGAGAAGATACATGATCTCCACCCTAGAGAAATAGACAACGTTTCCATGTACCAAGCAAATGCATTCTCTTTGAAAGATGACTACTTTCATCCCCAAAACTCCAACTACTAAACAAGTGTAAACAAATTGCTGTAGAAGTTATATGAGATGGTATACATGACCTAAAAATGCAATATAAAGCTTTCAGATTCATGAAGTTGGAAATTAAGCTATACATGTCATATTAGTTGCAGTGCTAATATTCATGGAACAATATTTTTTTTAAAAAAAAAAAAACCTTTTCCAAGATCTTGATCGATGTGTTAAATCTTTACCTGATGGATGCCACGGATAGTATTTCATCACCCTTCTCTAGGACTGCAGTGTAAAATCCTTGATAGTTTAAGCGAGCAAATTTACACCTGAAATTTTAAATCCACATAAAGTACTGCATTGGTAGATAAATTGCTAGAAACCAAATGTTACTGAAAAAATTTCAGGACAAACATTATGTTAAAGTTTGTTGAGAGAGATAGAAGACACAAGAAAGAAGTGCAAAGTAAGAAGCACAGGCAAACTTCTAAGGTTCAAGAAAGCTCGTATTATATCATTTGTGTTACCTGTACACTCATGTCAAATTAATTTGTATAGGAAATATATCCAAATTGGATATGTGAAGGTCTTTAATAGATGACTTTTTTTAAAATTGAAGCTTCTAAAAATTGGTAGAGCTGGACTCCAAAAATGATTTTGACCCACTATAATCATGTTACAGTGAGCTTTTGCTTCTTTTAGAGAGTGGTCAAGCATGTCGATATGAGAACAACATTGCAAAATGCCATTTTTCTAAAATCCTTAACCTAATTGGGAGGTTAGGATGAAAAATATGCCTCTTCCCTTAATTAGTCTGATTTCCTGTCCCATCTCTCTGCTTAGGTGAGTAGCTTTTTTTTAAGCCTCTATGGCTTGTGGAGAGAGTATGGTTTCCTAGATGAGAAACTTCATCTTGAGCTTCAGCTGTTGAAAACTGGTATGATGGTTCTGTTAAAGGGTCCTCCTATTCCTACTGATCACAAGCATCCAGCAGCGCCACGCCAGTATAAAGAGTTAAGCTACTAAGCTAAGTGTTAGGGAACTTGTTAGAAGCAATTTGCCACCACACTGATGAACTTCTAACCTTTTTGATATATTACAAGTCACATACTTGTAAGATGTGTATCCAATTCTTGTGTCCATTTCCATGCAATACAGTCTATAATCCAAGTAAACATGATAGTTTATTAGCATCATACACATATAGTTCCATCGTAATATCATACGCATATAGTTCAATAGTCACTATTATCTTTACTTTTTTTGCAGGGGGGTTTAACAGGTGCAGTCCATATGCACCTGATGGTGATATATTAATTATTTATTCAGCAGTAGAGCAAACACAATAACAAGTAAAACAAATATCAGTCATATACATTGAAATCAACAAGGTCTATATGATCCTTATGAGAAGTCTGAGCATTTATTAGTTTAGCCCTTCAGGGAAAACCATTCACTCTCCGTGTCCAAACTTTGTTACACAATGTTGTGCAGTATAGATGCATGGGTGTAACTGGTAAGATACATAATATGTCTGCCCTCCGAAGACCCATCCTCTTCTCCACCCCCACGCTCAAACAAGGAAAGAAAGAAAATAGAAAGCAAACAAACTTAATGCTACAAGATTCAAATATATTAGAGTCCCCATATCCTCCACCCACCCATTTTCATCTAGTCTTTGTATTCTGTTCTCCTACTTTCACAATGTATTATTGCATGTGCTTGTATAATTAGAATATACAACCTTGACAACAATGTGACAGCATATAAATTTAAATCAAGTAACACCCATGTCTGTTAAACATTAATAAATCTAAATTAAAACAGTTGTATTTTTATTGTAATTCTGGTCATTAAGAAATGCAAAGAACACATGAAAAACATAAGACTAGAGAAGGGATTACATGTTCATTGAATATTGAACAAGAGAATATTGAAGAAGAAAAAAATAATTGTGGAACCCATTATGCCAACATTTTATTTTATAACATTTTTCAAAAGGCCATCTACTGTTTTCTCGTAATACTTTATAGCTTATAGAGAGCTTAATAAGTTTGCTACTACCCTAGGATTGAAGAACATTACGGATGATAGATGTTCTGTGACTAGTTCTCAAACAATCAGAGATATATCCAACCCTTTAACAGAATATGAAAGGATAAAACAAAGAGAATATAGGAGAGGAGACAGAAATCGAACAAACTAGTGGAATGGGAATGTTTCATGATTTTGCTCAATTTGTGGGGATGCTAGAGCCCTCTCTATTTAATAGATAGAGCAAGCACTGTATATGATTGATGTCCATGATGTCTGATAAGTGCCCTTTTAAGGTATATAAAATGGGCCTTGCTAGCTTTTATGACTTGACCCACTGATTACACTTGGTCCAATGACAAACATGGGATATGATTTGATTTCCATATTGCCTGATAAGTGTCACTTAAGGGCACATAAACATGCCTTGTCAGTGTTGATACCTTGACCCACAAATTAAACATAGTCCAATGCAAGGTTCACCATCTTGGTATTGAACCCCGTTCCAGTACCACACTTGTACAGTATCGGTACGTCCGATACATGCGTCGGTTCAGTATACCAAAACTCAGTACACAACCCCTGTACCAAGTCTCAGTTCATGTTAGCTTCGTAGAATTGGTGAGTTGTAAATTCCATCCTTCTAGGAAGATCAAAAACAAAACCAAAAATGGTTATATGCTAGAATTATCCGTCTCTTGGAACCTTGTACTTACCTCCTGATTGAAAAGTCGGGCAGTTATTATGTCATCTGGTGTCAAATCATTGGCTGCTATGCACTCCATGAGTTAAATTGGCCCTCTCCTTAAAGTATGCTTCCCTAACTCAAAGAAACTTTTTTTTTGGCACCAACCATGAGGGAGAAAAAAGAAAAAGGAGTTGGGTAACATGCAATGTCTTATATTTTATTAACCTTCATTGACTGCTAATCTACCAAAATTTAGGTGTCTGATCATACCCCAGTAAGTCATTGTGTTAGCTAGAACATAGGCAAAGATGACAAGTTTATTTTGAAGATCCTAAGATTGCTATGAAAGGTCTGTCCACTGGTACAAGGGATGGTTGGTCACATCTAGAATGGCTAAAAATATAGAACTGGGACTTAAGAAACTAGAGAACAGGTCCTTAGGATCAAAAGGAGCATCCTCTCACTTGATATCAGTTGTTGACAGTTCTACAGCCATTGAGAATATTTTAAAATTTTTAAAATGTTACTTTTATGCCCTTGGCTAGCTATGGATGTTTTAGGTGTCCACAAGTAATCAGGAGTTGCAAAATATAGTTTTTTTTGTTAAGTATTTTTCATTTTTTATATGTTTCGTCTGTTAGCAATGTTTGTTATCAAGGTTTACTTATGACAGGAGCCCTTTAGATAGGTCTGTTATTTGTGTTAAGAGTCATTAGGCTCTATTTTTTTTTCAGAATATGTAAATGCACATTTTATAGTTAAGGGCAAAATATAATCATCATGATGCCATGTTATATTTTGGATCGATGTTAGTCATTGGAATATGGTATATGGTACCAGTGCGTACTGCCCCATATTGGGCATATCATACCACACTTGTACTCAGCTTAAATTATCTTAAATAACAGGTCTTTGCAAGTGGGTGCTTATATGCATTTTAGTTAGATAACATGATTCTAAGAACCATCAGAGCTTAAATCATGGTGTTTCTATGCATTGTAATTATATTTTAAAAGATATGAACCAATCCTAAACTTCACCAAGATCAATATGCACTGTGAAAGCAAAGTTCAAAACTAAATCACAAGTATCACAGAACTGGGTACTGTAGACATTATACATGCAGTAGGCTGGATTAAGTCATCTTATCAGCTGGATCTGTTATCAACATATCTAGGTTAATTTAACAGGCACGGATGATTCAGGTCAACATGTGCCAAATAGTTCAAGATCTAGACTCAACTGCAAACAAAAATTTGGTCTAAATTTTTAACAGCACCACCTAAATAAGTCAAATGTATTGACTTGGGCTAGCTTCACTCTTGTAGGTCATGGTTCAGAACTATTGGTACTGGCTTTGACTCATCACCATCAACATTATGCAGCAGGAACTTCCATGGTAGGCTTTCAGACTGGCAACAAAAATTGGTTCAACGGCATGAATCATTAGATAAAATATTCTAGATGTTCAGAGTGGGGAAATCAGAAAAAATCTGTCAATCAAATGATCGTCATATGTTGCAGAATTTCATACTAGGGTACCACATGCATTATGCATACACTAGGCTGGATTAAGTCAAGCCCTATCAGCTGGATCTGATGTTAAACATATCTAGATCCATTTAATATGCAGGGATGATTTGGGTCAGCGTGAGCCATATAGCACATGATCTGGACTCAATTGCAAAAAAAAATTTGGTCTGAATTTCTAATAGTACCATGAACCAACTAAAAAGTCAAGTGGATTGACTTGGCTAGGTTCAGTTTTGTAGGCCGTGGGTTCAGAACTGGTGGTACTGGATTTGACTTGTCACCATGACCATAATTGAGCAGGAACTTCCATAGTAGGCTTGGAGACTGGCAGTGAAACTTGGTTCGACAACATGAATCACTAGATGAAATATTCTATCAATTTAGAGGGGGGAATCAGAAAATCTATCAATCAAACGACGGTTGCATCTGTTGCAGAATTTCATACTCTCTGTATTTAGACTATATTTTTGGAGGTCTATATTGATGATTGGTGATAGGGTCAACATTGACATGCGTACAAGAAATGACAAGTTGAAAGTTGATCAAAAGAATGCCAAGATTGCTATATGATCACTTTGTATGGCACAGACATGATTGAAATCACACATTTTATATGGAATGTCGACATTCTCTAAGATACTCTTTATCATGAAGTCATCATTCATACAGAACTACCATAACAGCCAGACTGGTAAAGCCATGAAGAAAGACTGCATAGAGGAGTTAATTTTTTTTACCACCAGCTGCTATAGAAACTAAAAAGTTAGTAATCAGTTGCATGAGATGATGCAACCATAAATCAGCCTACTAAAATATACACGCCGTAGGTAATATTCGAAACTGATGCATCGTGATACATCCCTTGCATGTAACAATTAAAACTTTCAAAAAATGGAACTTGGAAGAGTGCAACCCTTTTTCTATTCATAGGTCTGATTCATTTGCTGACTACTATGTTCCCAACATAAGAATTTATATGTTAATCTGGATTGATAATCCACACAGCAAGACTCATAACCAGCCAATGCACTAGATTTCTGCATGTTGTAAGTTAACAGCTACCATAACAACAGGAATAGCTTCGATTGACATTCAGAACATCAGCCAAGTCACTAAGCCAGTATATAACAGAGATTTGGAACTCCTAAATACAATAGACTTGCGAAATATCATGAAGTTTACTTATGACAGACAGTGGCTATCCTATATACAAAGGTTGCTAATTTAGTTATTGCACTATACACATCAAATTTCCAAGCGTGCGATGGGCGAAAAAGAAGGATCACAAAATTATAGAATGGTTATCCTATGTTCAGTTAGCAGGAATAAAAAATGAGTCAAATAAGAACAAGAATGGAATTGAAACAGAAAAAATAAGGAATCAGAATCAGCATTTCTGTTCCATGGTGAGGGCATGAAATGACAAGATGCACAGAAAGGAATGAGTCATTCCATATTAATGTATAATTTAGCTAGCCATATTCTAGAACCAAATTAAAACTTGTTGAAAATATCCTTGACTGAGAGAAAAAGAGCCAGCTCAACAACTTTTCTTTAAATTCAAACCTTGGTCAAATCAATCATTTTCAATTGATACCACAAATGCCACTAATGATATCAAAAATATCATTCATTCTCATTTTGTCCACAGATGCTGATAAATAATTCATTCCAAAGATGTCATTCATTCCTGTAGGAATTGGGATGATCATTCTTCCCATTTCAGAGTAGAATCATAATCCCTTGTTTAACATAATGTTGAAGGTCATTAAATTATTTTTTGCACAATGAAACATTGAAAATGGTTCCACTCTATAGACCCAAATGTAACATTAAAGATTTGGAAATGTATTTTTGAGAAATATGTTGCAGATATCAAGATCTGGAAATGTTGAGCATGAAATCTTGGCTACATGAATGTTCAGTAACTATGATAAACAACATAAATAAGACAGCAGGCTATAAGAAGATGTGAAACAGAATCAAGCCTTAAGGTTAGAAAACTTTACCCCCTATTGTACACCACATGTGGTAACATGTCTATGCCTGTCCGTGGGTCCACCATCGGAAGAAAGCATTCCTCCATGATGCTCAGGGCGATGGATAGCTTCATGTTGCATTCTGCCAAAAGTGGCATTTTCTGTGTGGATTTAACTTCATGATTGCATCTCAGGATAGTCCACAAAAACCCCTCACCAAGAGAGTTCAGAACTCCAACATGGGAGCGCAGACCTGAGTAAACCTGACAGAACCAGCCGAAGAAATGTTTCAAGGGAAAAGAAACTCACCATTTTATTTTTTCATAAAAAAGCAACCAATGGTGATGTTAAATGCAGGAACATACAAACAGCAGTATCTTGAGCAAACTTTTGTTAAATTATTATACAAACAAAAATTAATTGATAGAAACAAAAGGCATCATCCTGTCAAAGTGAAGGTCTGTCCAAATAAGGAGATTCTAGAGATTTCAAACATGTTTGTAAAGCAGGTGGCACAATGGACACACGTTTGGCTTTAACATGGCGTGGTTTGTGCATGCTGCCAAGGCATGGTAGTACGAGCCAATAATTCAGATCATGGTCATGATAAGCAACAAACTTACAGCATTAAGCTTAACTCTACAAAAAGCATAACTGCAATCACAAAGCACCATCCTAACATCAAGTTTGACGGTTGCACATGATAAAGTAGTTTTCATCTTGGAAAGTATAGACCATACATAGATGGTAATTAACAAAAATGAAGAGTGAATTGGCTATAAATATGATATCAAAACAAAGATTCTGAAGAAATAGTCCATCTTGATATTGTATGTTGACCAAGATAATACTAATTACAGAGCAGATGTAAGAAGTGAAACAGTAGTTTTCTACATCCTGTAGAAGAATTAATTACATGGCAGATAATGCTGACCATATGCTGGTTTGCACAATATTCCATTTTATATTAGAAATATCATTGCAAAACAAATAAACAATAATAACAATGCTAGTATACTCCTAATATGAGATGATAAAAGAGTAAACAATATAAATTATAGATTGAAGAATTTAAGTACCTACACTGAGAACTGACACTTTCTTGTAGTTTCCTGCACTATGTAAGTAAATTTCATGAAATTAAAATTGCTCAGCTGGATAAAATTAAACGAGCATATCCATATGTTGAGCATTTGGTTCATTTTCCAAAATGAATTTTTATAAAAAAAAAGAAACAGGCTTTTCCCCTACAAATCCATATGTTTTATCAGTAACAAAATGCCAATAGGTAAAGCATCTCTTTATAAAAGAATTAAACATACACATACCTCTTGACAGTTTCTCCCACAAAACCATGAACCGGATCCTGCTTTATCATTGCATACAATTTTTTCCTTCAGGCAACTAACATGATCTGGTGATGACAATATGAGTATATTAATTTGAGTAAGAAAATGGAATTTAAAGTTTGAAATTATAAGATATGCATGAAACATGAGGGGCAAGTATTTTGGCTGCAAAAATGTCATGTGACCATAGCTTAACATGTGATATCAATGTAGTCCATGGCTCTTCGATGTAACATATGACTGCATTATGTGAAAATTTTATTTATGTACAATGTTAGTGCAGCAGAATATGCATTGGTATCCCTTAAACAAGAATGTAACAAAGCAGTGCAGACTGCAGACTGCTCCTCGAGAGGGATAATAATGTTATCATACTCTTTCCTCAAAAAAATCATACTCTAATATCACTGTTAGACTAAAAAGGTTCCCTCTCAATTCCCACACACACACAAGGAAAAAAAGAAAACTATTATTAATCCAAAAATGCTCAAAAGATAACAAATCATCAGTCAAGTTATATATGTACATATACATGCATACACACACAGGCATAGAAGTAAAACTAAAAGCCTTTTGAAAGTATTTGGCCAAAATTCTTCCAATGTAATAATGATACCCTTTTAAAATGAAAACCCTGACAATCAGTCGTGGCCTACAATGTCTATGTTGTCTAGAAACCAAAAGGCATGTATGTAGATGCTAAGCTGAAATTTTGAACAACTTACATTTATTTTCACAGTGTGAACATTGTAATACAGCAAGGGAACTTGAAGCTTCTTTTCCTTTAATCACATCCCCACAGGACTTACAAAGGCACTTGTGGCAATACCAACTGCCTTCTGGAATATCCTGCATGGAAATAGAAATAAGCATCAGAATTCAAAACATAACATGTAAATTATTTTCTCAAAAAAATCTTAAATAGCAGATAGATAAAAACTCCTCAAAGTATTCACTAATAAAGAAAATTAAGGAGAGAAAAACACTCATGCCATATTTAGTTTTTCTTGCAGACTGGTCTAGACTTGCCTAACTTAGAAACTACTAAGGTAATAAAATCAAAACATGCCCTAGCTACAAAATTAGATTAATGGAACTACAGAATGGATTATTGTTAATTGCAAAATAACCTAGGCCATCAATATACACATAGAGCAGGAGGATGTGACATTGCAAAAGATTACAAGCTCACAGTCAGCCTCTATGATGCAACATTTGCATGCAGACATAAAATTGCACCCATATATGATAGACAATACCCAAATTAGTAAGAAAAAGAAAACATAAATATTGCTGTTCGGCCTACTCTACAAACGGATATAAGGTTAACTTGTTTCATTTGACTAGATATTATTGCTCTTTGAAACTGTACATAAATGTTCCAGTCTCACTTAAGATCAAACAATGTCAGATGTCTTGCTAGTTGAATGGGCAAAATAGATGCCCAGTCAAAATTGCTCTCCCATATCAACCAAAAGTGAATCTCCATATTTGCAAGGAATCATAGGTAAAAATAAGAATCAGAATTTGATGTAGAAAAAGTAGGCATCGTTCACAGTGGCAAGCTTTAATTAACATAAGATAATATTGACTACTGATATCAAACATTGGGAAATCATCAAGGAACTGCTAAGGCCTAGAGATCATAAAATATCTGAACATCCTCAAACTCAGTCCTTTTTCACAATAATGATGCAATTTGTGCTTCCCAAAAAGAATGATGCTGAAAATGAATAGAGCCATACATTTAAGGAGAAAAAAGGGCAAGAAATATGATGGAATATAGGAAATCAAGTCAAAAGTTAAAATAGATTTTGACAAGCTTTATCCCAAGAAGGTTTTTGTACAATAGGGCACTAGGAGTCATATTCAATAAGACCCAATACAATACCACGGTACCTAAATAGCTCCCTAAGGGTAGCTAGTTTTTTCTAGGAGCATAGAAAGCTTCAAGGATCTTATTACATGTTTTAATTCTCAACCTTAATATCAACAAGAATCTTGGTTGTTTAACAACCTTATATTGCACATCCCTAATTTAGGATCCAAAAATTCACACTGATGGGAACAATAATGAAGAGACTGAATATTGCTTGATTACAAGATATCAAATAGATTTCAAATGGGAAGGTTGAAAAGTGAAATGAAAATGATGATGGCTACAAGTTTATCTATGTTGAGAAAACAAAGAAGAAATTCATGCTCATGCACCACAAGTATATTCGAATTATAGAAGAATTCTGCGAGGCTGTTGATGGATCAGTGCAAGCAGAATCAAAGTTTAGATGAGAAATTCAAAACTTTAGTTTGTCTTGGTCTATGCATGTGCAAATACGTAGACAAGCATCTAGTTACTATTAAAAGTGGATTCAACATGTTAACAAGTAGCTATGTTCAAAATGAAAAGGGAGATCAACAGTGTAAATTTTGGGAGGCGATACCTCAACAAGGCCCACCTAAAGAGTATAGACTATAAGTTACAATTATATAATATACATTGGGAGAAAGTTGAAAAGAAATCTGAACTCAAATTCTCAAGAATAACTTGGGGTAATTTAAAAGGGAATTAAGGTGTCATTTGCAAAGAAAATATTGTTCGAAAGAAATACAGTCTAGAGCTAAACCAGTGGGACGTATGTTCAAGTAGCAAATTGTATATTGAGTATTGCTAGATTAGTTCTTGGATGATTTCAAGGTAAACAGCACATATATAATAAAACTTGATATTGGAATGATGAAGTACAAAAGATGATTAAGAAGAATAGTTCATGCTTTGACAAATTCACAAGGACAAATCATATAAAAAATCCAAAAGTATTCAAAGTTGATGATTATTGCGAAGAACTAGCAGAACTACTTACATATACCAACTAAACAGGCAGGACTTGGAAGAAGGAAAGAAAGAAACCAACATGCTGACGTGAATGAGGGTTAGGAAAATAAGAAATATATAAATATGGTACGATAAAAGCAGGTTAAAGGAAAAAAAAAAAAGGAGGGGGGGCGGGGGATGATATTGCCCAATTTAAAGATCTAAAGCGAAGATGTCTTTAGAAAGAATATGGAAGGGCAGGAATAGACGCCACATGGAAATTTTAATTAATACAAGTCATTGGAGGAACAGTGTCTAAATGTGAAGCCGTTTATATGTAATCTTGAACACCATTATCATCATCCTCCTACTCTTTCTCAACAAAATGCGGTCAGCTATTTGGCATAACTAAATGTAGAGAATACTGTGCAAAAGGCTCCATGTGATCTTAACAATCAAGAACATTAGACTGATTAGACAAGCATCATATTGCATTGGAACCCATTTGCAGTCATGAAATTCATGAAAAACAATGGCATTGGTTCTTGCCAATTAAGCCAATAGGCTGCATTATGACATGATGGCAGTGTGGGGAAAGAAGATCATGAAAAAGACAAGTTTAAAAAACCAATTTGCATTTATTCCAGAGGTTGGTAAGTGATTAAAGACCCATTCTTCTGATGTTAGAATAGAGAAACAAAGTACACATGGTCTCTATCATCTTAGGGAAAGCGTATGACAGAATGACATAAGAAAATATTTGTCAAGTGCTAAGAAAGAAGGGCATACATGAAAATTACATTCAAGTTGTCGAAGAGATGCATGGTGAAGTGATAAACATCAGACAAGATAAGGATTTCTGGACAAATGGGCCTAAACTAAGGGTCAACACCAAGTCTATACCTCTTTATACTTGTTGTACAGGAATGTTCAGCTTATGTTATTTGCAAACAACATATTCGGTGAATAAATACGAACAAAATTGGGCGCTAGAATATGCAGTGAAGCCTTGAAGAATAGAGCTTAACATTAGTAGAAGAGATTTCTAATGCTCAAATTCATGAAACAGTAATAAAAATATCAAAGTCAAAATTGATGGTTAAGAGCTCTTATATTGACACCTAATCTACTGGTATCATCAGGGAGAGGGATTTCTTTAGAAAATAAATCAATGCTTTTAGTTATATTTAGAAAATACAACAAGCGTGATAATTCTGTATATGAAATGCCACATTTATAAGCTATTACTAGCATACTTAATTGCAAGGGAAAATGTTGGTCCAACTTCCAAATTTTCAGCTATTCATAGCATGATGTTATTATCGAACCATATAACCAATGGATGCTAGAAAATATTATAAAATAGCATGGCATGTCAAAAGAGTGAACAATAACCATACTTCGTAATCAAATATCATGTAATAAGTAAGAAATTTGAATAGATCTGGACATAAGCAAGGGAAATACCTCTGCAGGCAAGCATTCTCGATGATAGGTAGAAGGACAGCTATCACAACAAATTAAGTTGCCACCATCACCACAAAAACCACAGGTATCATCATTTTGATCCACCTCCTCAATTTCCACGTCTTGCATATGGTTTTTTCTCACTTTGCATGCAGCAGACCATGCCTGGAGCATACAGGATGTGTATGATACACCAGATTCCAGATAAAGATTTGGAGATGGTTTCTGCAGCTTGGAACCAGCATGAACCTTGAAGTCATTCACTGAAAAGATCCTGGAACAGCATTTACAAAGAATTCCATCTCTAGTAATCCTGCCACACTTTACCACATCTTGGTTCTCTAGGTTCCTGTACTGCAGAATATCTTTCGATGATACAACACCCAACTCAAGCAACCAGCGCAGCACCGTTCTTGCTCCCATGTTTAACCGGTTCCCATCCATGGAGTGTTTCACACCTTTTCCAGGGGTTCGCAGGAGCAACCTGCAACCTCGCTTTTGACTTTTGAGCTTTCTTAATGCAGTTGACTCTGAAGCCCTTAATTTTGAAGCAATTTTGTCATCACAGGAGCTGAGATCTTTGTTTTTAACAAGCACAGAAGCTAACAGGTCATCATCATTAATACGAAATCCGGGTTTCTTTGGCATGGATACTTTTTGCTTGTTCTGTGGATCGGGAAACACACCAAATTTAGCACTGTTATTCTTGTCATGGGATTCTGTTGAAATATTGCCATCATCTGACACAACAACTGAATCTTCAGAAGCAAGACGCTGACGCTTGAACTTTTTGGACAAGGATGAAAATTTTTGTGGGGATTTGCCCACAGAAATGGATTTTTTTGAGCTTGACCTTTTTGCATTAAATTTATTCTTGGTTGATTTAAGACATGTCATGTCATTTTGATCTCCATCTACATTCAACATATTACTTCCTGGTACATCCTCCAAATGCATAGCCATGTTGCCCTTCTTGTTCCTGCCACACTGCCTTGCTGCCTTAGTTTCCAGTTTAACATGCTCCTTTTGTGCCCTTTTAGTCAGAAGAATTTCTGGTACTGCAGATGAGTGCATTTTTTCAATTTTCAAAGCTGAAAGAGTGTGGTGCTTTTCAAGACTGGACTCTTCCTGGCCATGTGTGAGTTCAATATGATCATCAATCTTTCCTTCCATAGGGGAACTGAAAACCTCTCTGCAATTTTCATCACTGAGGGCACTTACTTCAGTGGCTTCAATTTCTGATATTTTCTTTGACCTCTTGCATGCCTTCTTAGCAGAAGCATTCACTAACTTCCCTGCAGATGCCTGCTCCAGTTTAGATGTTAAACCCCCAATGCTCCCAGTCATTTGGCAATGCTGTAAACCTTGCTGGTTTCCAGAAGCTTCAATCATTTCATCCTTGTGATCAAGATCGACAGCTGGTGTCATACTCATAGTACTTGGTGGACGTAAATTGGATGGTGCAAGATGGTAGTGTACTTTTTCCACACTACTGTCCGCCAAGATAGCATCCTTTCTTTCATTCAGAATGAACGTTGCACTGTTAACAGCTCTCAGTGCCTTTCCCTCTCTCAGAGCACCAATTTTTTTGTTAATGCATACAACAGCCATGAAAGGATCAAGCAACTGCCATCTCTGAAGAAGTGGTAGAGAGTCTTCTGAAGGCAGTGTCTTATTTTCAATAAACATCAGTGTCTTATTTTCAATAAACATCAATACATCTGTCAAATCTCCCCAAAACTTATCGACATTCTCCCACTCCCTTCCATAGTCAGTCTGTTCTGAGTCCAATGCATCAGCAGATAATCTCTTGCCACACGTCTTCCATGCTTGAGAAAGCGAAGTGATAGAACTTCCACCTACAGGTGATATGAAATAGGAAGCCAGTTTAGTCCTGTCACTTCTTTTGCGAGGCTCTATTTTCCACCCAGCATCTACAAGAAGCCGATTTGCATGTGCACGAAGATGGTCAGGAAGATCCCTAATAAGAAACTTCTTTGATGCTGCATGAATTGTCTCTGAATTCAGAATACTAGACTCTGGGGCACCATGGTTCATCTGTATTAGCGCTCCAGGCATCTCTACAGATGCAGCAGGTGCACTTGCTACCAAAAGCCCCGGAGCAAAGCTCTCTTGAGAAATAGGAGATGTAACAGATTTAGCTTCAATAACTCTCTTGCAATCTCCTTTGTCTTGGCTTCTGCAATTATCATTAAAGGCAATAGCATCATCAATGTCACCAGTTCCATCCACTTCTTCCTGTCCACCAAAAAGATAGTAACTAGATAAGATGCCCCGACCGCATGTTTCAACTATGCGGCATGGTGCTTCTTGATGATCATGGAGAGTATTTTGAATGGATGCACTTGAAGGAACTTTTGATGGGTCCATGTCGACCAAGCTAAAATCAGTGTCAGCCAAATTACTGTTAACAGTAACCCTATTCCCATTGGTTACAAGCTCAACAGATGATAGCCCCATCCTCTTCACATTCACATCATGAACATCTGATCCAGCCCAAGAAGAAGAGCTTTCAGGAAAGCATTCAAATCCACTTAATTCTCCAAGACTCATCTTTGCATGCTCAATCTGTTCACTAGATGAACCTTTTTGGGAAGAGTAACTAGTCATAACTGAGCTATTACAATTCAAATTCGCCAGTGGTTTTGAATCGCTACACTCATGCAGCAGGAAATTTGTCCTCCTTGACACATCATTATGATTATTATTCGCATCATCTGTACTACTCCCATAGAAAACCTCCATGAATATTTGATATTCTTCCTTTGAGCCTTCAAACCCATCCTCGCCAAAACCTTCAATTTCTTCTCCAAATAACATTCTCACTGTCACCTCCTCCTTACATCCCCGTTCTTGCTTCAAGTTTTGTTCCTCCATTTCCCCACTTACTAAAGTTCTTCGCACTTCGATGCTGCAGATGTTGTTAAATAGATCCTGAAATCTCTGGTCAGGATCCTCTAATATATCCCCGAATCACTCTCTAACTGGGAGGGAAGGGATAAACACAAAAAAATCCCTAACAGAGGCCCAACCAGACATGCAATTTCCAATTTGTGGACTTAATCGAAACCTTCTATTTGACAATCACAGGACCAAAAAAAAAAAAAAATCAAAACTTTCTGCCCGTAAACGCCTAAAAACATCCAATCCAAACCCAATTTCCCTCAAAGAAATCCAAAATGTTCAAAAAAGACACCACAAACAGCGACAGAAATCCAAAAATTTCTACCTTTCGCCCTTCCTTTGTCCGGCAAGGGAAAACTCCGATCTCAAAAGCCTTGAATCCTAGCACATCCACCTCCACGGAGCATAAAACAACCTTAAAAATGGACCTCTAGATCCCCAAAGAAAAATAAAAAAACGAAACTTGAAACCGAAAACAGCCTCCTTGCAAGATCACAAAACCACCATCGAAAAAACGCTCCGAAGAAGGATCAAACTCTCTCTACAACAATCATTTTTATGCCCAAGATCCCACCTTTTGATGTTTTCCACCCCAATCTTCCCCTCCTATGAGCCCAAAAAACCTCCTGCGTACCAAATCCTCCCCAGAGATCCAAAAAAAATCCAAAATTTATGCGAAAAAACCACCAAAAAACCCAAAACTCAAAGCAAATGCACGAAGAACGGAAGAAAGGAGCCCCGAGAACTCATCTTTTCCGATGGATAGGTTTAGAGATCCGGGCTTCCCTTTCGTCCGCCGCAGCCGCTCGCCTACTTCGGCCTCGTCGCCCTCAGAATGAGCTCCACGGCCTCCCCCAGCTGCTTCTATAAGGGAGCCGGCTTTCAGTTTTGGGCTTTGTCGGTTTCGGATTTTGGGACGCTCCTAGAAAGAGAGCGGAAAAAAAGTTTTTGTAACGTCTCCGCACCCCGAACGAATACTTGTAAGAAAAAGAGAGAAAAAAATAAGAGGAAAAAAAAAAAAAAAGAAGTCTGAAGGCCCATTTGGCAGCCCTGGTGGGAAACAAACAGGTATTGAGAACTGAACAATAAAAGGGTGAGCAAGGAAAATAATCCATACATATTAGAATAGATGGGTTTTGTATTAGCTAAAATACTTGTTCAGCTCAGCCTTGAGAGATGGTGGCAATATCAAAGACAAGGATCTAAAAGATGACACCACAAACCTTACCCTACTTGCAACTTGTCTTTTCCTTCAACAAAGCTTGAAGCTAGAGCCCCTACTACATGCTTCTAAATATTGTATACTATATCTTACTAGTTAGTAAGGAAAAGAGTGATGACAATTTTACTACATTTGGACCATCTAAGATAAACTTGTATCTAGAGTTGGAATTGTTAGGTTTTAGTGATGTATTTAGATTGTTGCAATATTTGAACATTTGCATGGATTAGAAGTTTCATGGATAATGTCTGTTTTGGTTATTTGCCATATATGTTCTTCCTCACTTTTAGTGGAAGTAAGAGTTGTGTCAGTTGATGTTGAATAGTCTAAGCATGTCTTGGCAGTTATCTTGAAAACATTGATGATTATTTTACCGCCATGGGACCATCTGATGTAAACTCATATCTTGAGTATGAGTTATAGTATATTAAATTGTTATAGTATCGAATATTTATCTTGGTTAGAAGTTTGTTGATGATAGTTGTTTATTACTTGTCATCTTTGTTCCATCATTAGCGGAGATCAAAAATTCTTTTTATGCTTGCTTCTGGCAATGTTCAATAGTTTAAATGTACCTTATCGGTTAGTCAAGAAAAAAGTCTTATGATGATTCTATTGTCAAGAATCCTATCACGTAAGCTTTTATGCCATGCTACAATTATCAATTTTAGATATTATGTTAGATCATGGCAACATTAAAAATTTATGTAGATAATATTTGGATTACTTTATTATGTAAAATATACATATAAAGAGTAAATTTATCATATGATTTTTTTTAATGAGTAGTTAAACCGTCAACTTTCAAATAAGATATATATATATATAATCTGACAATTTGATTGGCAAGTATTATCGTGAGACTAACCAAATATATCAACTTTCTTCATGATTTATTCTACAAGTGATAATGGATACTAGAAAATAGTGAAACAGCTTTTTGCTTGAGTCCTTAGTCATAAAGTGTTTTGAAAGTATAAGTCCTCAAAGTCCATGACAATAATAAAACCTTATTAATAGCAAAACAAAAAGCTACTAGGTATTCTTTTCAAGTCTCACTATTAGCATTTAGATCTTTAGTTTTTAATTTTCAAATTGATATATAAATTTTTAAAATTCTAAATTTTGATTTACTTTAATTTCACAACTTGTTTTAGTTTTTATTAAATAATTCTAATACTTAGTTACGCTCTCTTATTAGGCCTAAAATTATGATAGCAAGGCAAGAAACTATATATATATAATTAACCTTTTTATATTTTATCCATCAATAGTGCAATTTCTATTTGCTATTATAAAAGTGAGCATTTTAGTGATTGCAAGGGAGAGAAGTGCTAATGGAACTTGTAGCTCTTTGTACCCATACTCCTTGGCTCAATTTTGGCAATATTGTTGAATATATAAACTTGGACGTGGGAGAGCAACAGTGCTTTCTCAAACACAAATCTGATCCCTCTCATCCATGCGAAGTATATTCTTCCTGAAACTTAACAATAAAAACTTGGCCCATTAGTCTGACCCCACAGGAGCCACATTCCAAGAAGTGGGATTTTCCTCTCCTTGCAAACTGACATGTGAGTGGGACTTCTACTTTACATCGATTAGACCTCTTCGTTTGGGTTTTCCTCATCTTAATAGATTAGATGGTAATGTTTAGTTGCTTATTGCTGACATACTTCCTGCTGTAGATTTTGTGGGATCCCATTCCTCTCACGTAGCAAACTTTGAGAAAGGCAAATCTTAAGCACTTTTCGCATGTTAGATCATTTAGTGGGACCATGCTGAGTGTACTGCACCAACGGTTTGATGCCCACTTTAAGTTTCCATCAACCGAAATATTTCCAAAGTAAAGCAAGAAAGCAAGTTTTATCTTTTGTTAAGGAGAAGGGAAGTTTATTTATTTTGAAGCTGACCTTCTAGTGCATTTCCTGGCAAACATGGTTATTGGCTGGTGCTCTTGGAGTAGCTCAACTCCTTTTGAAATTACAAGGCTTTGACACCTAATCAGAGAGAAACTACCCTCGTGCTTTATGAAGTGTTATTTTTGCATGGGTGGCTTGATGGAAGAGAGCTTTTCTGTAAAGCTGAAGTAGATGAACCACCCACCCTTAGCTCCTCAATGTCAATGTTAGCTATGGAGATAAACCACTTGAGTGTTTGGTGTCAACCATATCCTCTGTTCAAGACTTGCATTTTTAGATGTATATTTTCTTAATTTAGAGTTTAAAAAAAAAAAAAAATCATACTACAATGTGCAGTAGATGAGGTTACAAGCAAAATCTCATCTAAAAGAAAGATCTTTGATAGGTGAGCTTCTACACAGTGGCCTCTAAATCTGTGATTAACTGGAATATAAACCCAAAGTTTCATTTTTATGTACATCAAAAGCTGCATACTTTGTGATAGATGAGGCTATGACAGGTACTCAGGCTTCTAAATGTTCCCAAATGCATAGCTATCATGGGTTTCAACTAGAGTAACCACTAGAGACATGATCAACTTCTACAGTCAAGTTCTTGTCAACTGTAAAGTCAAACCAGTCAAGATTGCACATTTAACACTGATATGGTCCAACTCGGGCCACTTCTAGTCCAAATTTACAGCAGTAGTTCACTGGCCAAAGCCTTTCATTAGCAAGGCCTGCTCACACGCAGACCCAAAAAAAGGGACGTGATTTAGGGCGAGTGCACCACCTCAAATAATAACCAAATTACAACAGCTTGGGTCTTGGATTTTAGAGCGTCCGATTTGAATAGTAAATTTAAAAAAAAAAAGACAAAAGGTCTTGTACTTTTAATAATCAATATGAAGTTCAGACGTAACCTTCACGCACTCTTACATCACCAAGAATTTTTTTTGTTTTTTGTTTTTTTTTTGCAGTCCTCTTAGAATTTAATTGGGTCATAGTCTCTTCATTAGAACACAAATTTGCTTTTAATAGCAGGAAAGAGATGTGTATTGTTGATTTATTTTGCCAGTTAAGTCCACCTTGTATTAGTTAATTTGTTCTGTTCTTTAATTTATTTATTTCTATTATTCTTGCAATAAAAATCTAATAAAATAAAGAAAATGTAGTCATTTCTATTTTTAAGTGAATAAATACAATTCTGTGCATGATCTTATAATTTTCTGTCATCATATTTATTTTTTAAATAAAATGGAGTTCAACCATCAGGACAAAATATTTTCCATAGACGATTTTAAAATGCAAAGCGAAAGGAGTGGTAGAGAGAGAGAGAAAGAAAGGATATAATTCATAATAGAGAGAGAGAGAGAGAGAGAGAGAGAGAGAGAGAGAGAATCCTTTAAAAGAAAGGATATTTTAAAGGATATAATCCTTTGAAAGCCAAGAGAGAAAGAAAGGATATAATTCATAAAATAGAGAGAGAGAGAGAGAGAGAGAGAGAGAGAGAGAGAGAGAATCCTTTAAAAGAAAGGATATTTTAAAGGATATAATCCTTTGAAAGCCAAAAGAGAGAGAGAGAGAGAGAGAGAGAGAGAGAGAGAGAGAGAGAGAGGATATAATTCATAAAATAGAAAACCCCAAAGCCTATATTGAAAAGATAAAAGGATTAAATTAGACGGCTGCAAAGAAGTAAAATCAGAAAAGTTTACTATTTTTCTTTTAGAAAGATTTAAATTATTAAATCTTTTATTTATTAATTTAATATTGAATGTTTAAATGCATGCAAACTTGCATTTATGATGAGTATAGAAGTTTCTGACCTAATTAAGTCATGTAGATTTTGAGTTGATGGCCGCATGCAAATACATTCATTTGCTCAATTCAGCTAGCTATATGACAGTAAAGCGAAAGTGGATATATACCACATAAATGAATGTATGACCTGCATACAGCTTGACTTGCTATTTATATCATGATACGAGCATGGACATGAATGACACAACACAAATGTAACTAAGTTTTTTTGCCACACATTCTATTACATTAATTTCAATTTTAATTATATGGCTTATCCAATTAATTTTACATTTCAACTCTTGTCTTTATTCATAGATTTTTAAATTTGAATTTGAATTTGATTTGGGACTGACTCACGCAAGTGCTGCTAGACAACCAAGGGTTTTAAACATAAACAAATCAGGGCTTCACTAGAACTTTCTTTCTAAGATTTTTTTTTCTTTTCTTTCTTAAATTTCTTTAAATCCGACTCCTAGGCAATCTTGCTCATGATAAAAAGTTTCGGTCTATATCAGATTCATTGTACCTTAGAGATAATATCCATTCTAAAGCACAAGAAAGCAAAATTTGTTCTAAAGCAATATCCTCTCAATTTTATTATATTATTTAATTCTTATAGTTATTTGTAAAATTTAAAATTTTATTTTTTGCAATACTACTAATTTCAAGAATATTATCAAAATAGTTTCTCACAATGTAAGAATGAATCTTATGACTAGTTGCTAGTATTTACATATAATTTTCAAATTATGACTTTTTATAAAATATTTGTATTAATAATTATCATCATGTAGCTTTATTAAAACTTTTTTGTTATCAAAAGAAAAAAAATTGGTAAAAAATTTTAAAAATCTTTTGAATCTTTTGCAAAACAATTTTAGAACTAAAATCCACTAAAACTTAATGCTATATAAAAAAAATTGGTTCAGATTAAAATCTATTGCTCTAAAATTTTTGCAAAAATTATTGAATCAGATTTAAAACAATTTTTTTTAGAATCTTTTGATCTTAAGATTAAGAGATTGTTTGGAAAGTTAACAAAGATGTGGTTTTAGAATTTGAATGTTTGATGATTAAAAATAATCAAAGAGTAGTCAATCAATATCTTGTTTGGTTGTGCTAAAAAAAAGAAGCCATTTTCTAATGCGTATTGATTGATAGGTTTTGTACAAACAAGATTCACAAGATTTTTATCCTAATTAATTTAAGTATTTAATTAATGACTTTTAATAATAATGCATAAATTTTGAAACTTAAATTTAAATGTAATTAATGCACTAATTCAAAAGATCAAATAATTTAAATGATAATGACAAAATTAAGTGAATATAGAAACCAACACTTATAGTAAATAAAAGTAAATATTCTAATTAATGCAAGATGCTCAAATGCAAGTTTACAAGATTTTCAAATATAGCAAAGTATATTTATGGGTTTTAAACGGAGCATTAATTATTTTGAATATATGCAAGAATATTCTAGTGTAGATTATAAAGACAAAGGAAATAATTTATTACCTATAATGATAAATTGAGATTTGTGCATAGATTTCAAAGCATCTAAAATAAATAGTTTTGAACTACTTTAGAAATTTTTGTATAATTTTAGGATCAAGAGATTCTAAGAATTTTATTTTAAATCTGATTTAATAATTTTTGTGCAAATTTCAAAGCAACATATTTTAACCCGAACCAAAATTTCTTTTCAGGACATTAGGTTTTAGTAGATTTTAGTTCTAAAATTGTTTTGCAAAAGATTCAAAGAATTTTTAAAATTTTCCACTAATGTTTTATTTTCTTGATAACCAAAAAGTTTTAATTGTGCAGCATAATTATAATCATTAGTATAGTATTTTATAACAAATCATAATGTAAAAATTATACGTGAATACTAACAACTAATTAATACACTAATTCAAAAGATCAAATAATTTAAATGATAATGCCAAAATTAAGTGAATGCATAACCCAACAATTATAGTAAATAAGAGTAGATATTCTAATTAATGCATGCCCAAATGCAATTAAATATGAGGTTTTCATGTTTTTCAAATATAGTAAAGTATATTTATGGGTTTTAAATAGAGTATTAATTATTTTGAATATATGCAAGAATATTCTAGTGTAGATTATAAAGGCAAACGAAATAATTTATTATCTATAGTGATAAATTAAGATTTATGCATAGTTTTCAAAGCACCTGAAATAAATAATTTTGAATTGCTTTAGAAATTTTTGTATAATTTTAGGATCAAGAGATTCTAAAAATTTTGTTTTAAATCTGATTTAATAATTTCTACGCAAATTTCATAGCAGCAATTTTAATCAAAACCAAATTTTCTTTTCAGAACATCAAGTTTTAGTGGATTTTAGTTTTAAAATTGTTTTGCAAAAGCTCAAAGAATTTTTAAAATTTTCCACTAATGTTTTTTTCTTGATAACCAAAAAGTTTTAATAGTGTAGCATGATTATAATTATTAATACAAATATTTTATAACAAATCACAATCTAAGAATTATATGTGAATGCTAGCAACTAGTCATAAAATTTATTCTTATATTGTGAGAAACTATTTTGATATTATTCTTGAAATTAGTAGTATTGCAAAAAATAAAAATTTAAATTTTATAATATGCATATTGAGTGATAGGTTTGTACACACAAGATTCGCAATATTTTTATCCTAATTAATTAAGTATTTAATTAATGATTTTTAATAATAATGCATTAAATTTTGAAACTCAAATTTTAATGTAATTAATGCACTAATTCAAAAGATCAAATAATTTAAATGATAATGACAAAATTAAGTAAATAGAGAACCAATAAATATTCTAATTAATGCAAGATATCTAAATGCACTTAAATTATGAAGTTTTCAATTTTTTAGTAAAATATATTTATGGATTTTAAATGGAGCATTAATTATTTTGAATATATGCTAGAAATTTTTAGTATAGGTTATAAAAATAAATGAAATAATTTATTACCTAAACTAATAAATTGAGATTTATACATAGTTTTCAAAGCATCTGAAATAAATATTTTAAACTACTTTGGAAATTTTTGTAATTATTCTTCAAGAAACCACCTCTTTTGATTCTTAGTCTAGAGTCCCTTATGAAATAAACTTGCACTAACATCATAGGATTCTTATTATAAATTAATTATTTGATCCCTTCTATTAGGTTTATCCTCCCACCAAGATTGTTAAAAAAGTATAGGATGTTCTGTAGGATAAGAATGGAATAGATGTTGTTAGCCTAGATTGATTTACTTAAATTATGTAAATATTTCATTCTGGATTCCAAACTCATTAGTATCTAGATCCATGAATCCTAATATCTCCTTTCAAAGCCCAAGTTAATCAAATATAATTTTTCTTGAGAGTTATAATGTTTCAACCATAACTCATCCCTACCTTCTCTATCCTAGGTAACTTCTTATAAGAGTTGAGTTATAAGCAAGGTGATTTGACACCAATGGAAGTTACTAACTTTATAGTGATAGAAGAATATCAACTTAAACTTTAGCACAACCATGAGTTTGGACCCAAGATCAACATAATCAAATCATATTTTAGATGCTAACATCAAAGCCAAGGCAAACCTCCAATGCAAACTTCGAGAAAGTTCCAACTTCAAAAAAGAGCTTCTAAAACTGATTAAATTAGAATCTTTTTTAAAACCTTTTAAAAAAAAGAGCTCGCAGTTAAGAGAACTAACTGCTGTTGTTTTTGTTATCGTCAGTAATTGGGTAGGGGACCATAGACAACTTAGATTGAGTTTTGTTGCATTGTATTATAGATATCTACAAATATTTTGTAGAAAACCAATATTTTAATAGATAGTTGAGTCTATTTTCTAAATTATATAATAAATTTGAAACCTATAAAAAGATAAATTATAGAAACGGACCATTCTACTAAGATTCTATCACTCACAATTAGAAGAAAGTAAGAATATGCCATCAAATAGAAATACCAATATGAAATAAAGGAGTTCCACTTATTTTAGTTTTAGAACATGCTATTTATTTTTACATCTGAAATGAAAATAATTACAAATTATATATAGACTACTCTTCATCATTATAATCTAATGCATATTTTTCTTTATCGTCAAACTCTACTGCCTGGATATTAAATATGGTTGTTTCATTAATGGTTGTATTAGGAATACCCATCCTTGGATGACTTAAATCATCAAGACCAATAGCTAAATTTTCTTTGCTTATCATGACATTTTCTAGGTCCACTTCTAAGTATGTGTCCATATCATTGATAGTTACTTCTTTATTTATATCAAAGAAGTCCTGTAGCTTTATCTTGATTACAACATGCCAGTCTTTATCTATAAAGTCATCCATATAAAATACTTACTCTGCTTCAGATGCCAATATAAATGATTTATCAAATAAATTTTGCCAAGTTCTTTGCAATCGTTTAAAGTTTATAAGCGTAAACTCAAATCCATCTTGCTTGATTCGACTGCCTTGAGACCTCACATCAACCCAATCACATCTAAATAAGATGACCTTAGAGAAACCAAAATAATCTAACTTCATTATATCAGTCAAAATGCCATAATAAATAACATCTCATACAATTGGATTTTTGTCCTTTGCACTAGAGAAGCTTGAGGTTTTTGTAATTACAACAATAGTTCTTTTATTTTTCTCATGATCTTTTGTGTGAAATCTAAATCCATTGATGATAAATCCTAAAAATCTTTTTGCCACATCTAGAGGTCCATGAGCTAGCCATTGAACTTCTTCTGTTACATACTCCATCTCCAAATCAACTAGCTGTTCAACCTATATGATAGCTAGAAATATCAGTATCTATTATGTTCTAATAAAAACTATATCAATAAATAAATTTCATTGTGCCAAATTTATAATTATCAAGGTAACTCTTACATAAGAGGCAAACTATTCATGAAAAGTATTGTTATGAATACGTTTTATAATATTTCTTCATGTATTTAGATTTTGCATCTTAATTTCTGTAAGGTGCCTCCTGTATAGACAAATAGTGATACATCAGCTTTAAAGAAATATTATTTATATTTATACTCATTATAATAGCTAGAGAAGAAATGTCTTACATTAGATATAGGCCAACAGGATCAAAGTTAAATAAAACATAGGGATGTGCCTATGCCATAATCATGCGATCCAATACATAAAGCTTAGCCTTTCCTATGGCACAACCAGTTTATATGAAAAAAGACCTGCTTGCTTGCGACTCATTAACATCAATATTATAATTTCTTACAAGACTGTTAAATCTCATCTCGATGCTATGCAAATATCTTGAATAGAATATAACACATTCATCTGCTATGTAGCCTTCTGCTATTGAGCCTTCAGGTCGACTTCAATTTTGCACATAAGATTTTAATTTACCAAGGTACCTATGGGCACAAATTAAGGCATGAAGTAATAAAATAAGAAAAAATAAGTGATATATAGTTCGACTTAACTATGACATACCTCTCAATGAGATACATTCAACGGTAGTGTACCAGTCCATCAATTCTAACGTCACTAGATGTATAAGTAAAGGAACCATAACATCAAAAAAAGTTGATGCAAATATCCTCTGTAAATTACAAAGTGTGAAAGCAATATGAGACTTCAATTGCCGCATATGTTGTATTGGAACTACTTTAGAACAAAGTTGTCCAAAGAAGTTACATAATTAAATCAATACAAAGCTTATGCTTGTAAATACTGATCTTCTTATAGCCAATGCATAAGAATATAATAATCATGATTCTTAAGACTTAATATCTTGCACACTGCAAGATATTGGATGTATATCCATCAGGAACTTTTATTCTTTTCAAAACTTTGCAAAACATTTCCTTTTCCTTTGAAGTCATTGTGAAACATGCAAGTGATAGATATATTTTTTCCCATCTTCACTAGGTTTTATGTGTAGTTGTTTTCTTATATACATAGCTTGCATGTCTAGATGAGCATTTAAATTATCTTTAAATTTTCTATCAAAATTAAGCAATGTGCTAACTAAATTACCACAAACATTCTTTTCAATATGCATCATATACAAATTGTGATGCAATAGAAATGTCTCCTAATAAGGTAATGAGAAAAAATACTTCTCTTCTTCTAATTATCATCTCTTTTATTTCTTTTTCCACTATTATGATGACTGTATTTACCAAATATAATGTCTAGACCTTGTAATTGTTGCATTGCATCAGATCTTGACACTGGTATAGGAGCACTATCTAATTCAATTTCACAATTAAAAGCATATGTTTGTAAACAAAGTCTATGATCACGACGATGGCCCATGTAACAGTGTTTGCGTCCAAACAAGAAGGACAAGCTAAACAACCTTTAGTGCTCCATCCAGATAGAATAACATAATTAGAAAAATCACTAATAGTCTACAAAATAGCAGTAGGTATCTGAATGTTTCTTTTGCTAACTGCATCATATGTCTCTAACCCAATTTTCCCTAATTCCTTCAACTCCTTTATGAGAGGTTATATATGTACAATTTAAATATATATATATATATATAAGGGCTTATTAGGTTAGTTTCTAAGGTGGACATGGAACCAATTGTTTTTATCCTAGTCCTCTTAATTACCAAAATTTAGCCGAGTGTTAAACAAGCCCCCAAGGCAGCCGGGTTCAATTTTATAAGCTCCTCATGCTGCATGACATCTAAGAGTATATCAAACTACGTGCCCTTTGTAGCAGCAGCTTTCTTGGTTGAACTCAGCCATCCGAAGGAAGAAAATAGAAGGCATGCTAGGCCTACGACGTGTACAGAAAACCACCACCTTGCATGCATGAGCCGCAGCTCTCCGCTTAGATATATGGCCCCAACATTAAGAGGGGGTAAGGGTCTAGTTTACACTTTACACAGAGTGAAGTAATTTCTTAAAAAGTTGATGTATTCCAGATGCCGGACTTGAGGTACTGCTAGAATTCATCCATCTTCTAGCCTTTTTTCCCCCCGTTGAAACTTCAAGGGTACAAGAGTTATGCCACTTGATTTATCTCCTGTTTATTTTAAACGATTGCCCATGGTTGGGCTTATATCTTATATCCCAACCTCAGCTATTCAGCCCTATGGGCCGGGAAGCAGAAAGCTGGTGAAGATGTGGAAACAAACAGCCACATGCAAGTAAACTCTTGGGAACCGAAGTCCACACTCAAATTAACTAGGAGTTGGCTGCGTCGACCCACAAGAATTAGATATCTCTTAGAGCCTATTTGGATATTTCTGCATGAATATCTTACAGGAATAGGACTTACTGACCAGCTCAAGTCCAGGACTGTAGAATTTGAGCTGTGTTGAGCCTGATGCTATCAGGCTGGCAACCCTTGCCAGCAGGAAGAAGAAAAGGTCTCATAGCATTTTTCTTGTCCTTCCCACAGGATTCAGGCTGGAGATAGGTTGGTATGAGCCATGACTAACAGACTGCCCAATATGAAAATCCAATAAGAAATCTAGTCCAATCCTGCTGGATTATCCAAACAAAGACTTAATTTGAACAATTCCAACATTTGAACATGAAACTCTCATAAGAACAAGCTCTTACGAAAGAGGTGCCAACTAATTATGCTAATAATTGTTGGCACAAAGATTAGATATCTCATTTTATTTATTTTTTTAAAGTTAAAACAAGTATTATCAGCACTAGCATCCTTGTATATTCTAGCATAAAGAAAAGCTTAGGACCCTTTATCATTCCAAAACTTAGTACATCCTAGCAAATAATAAAGTAATAAAATGAACGCTTGCATAAAGATGCCGAAGAGATAACAGAGTAAAGTTGATTGATGAAACTAGGTTACAGCTAAGCATGGCGCTCCTCCTCTATTCGGAGGTTATATTCTTGGATCTTAAAAAGATGTTTTCAAGTATTTGACAGCTGATTTCTTTGAGATGACTCCACCATTATCTTCAACAAAATGTGCAAAAATACCTACTATAATCTATGTATTTGTTTTTTCTTTATTTGTAGTATTAGATACCATCATATAGATATATAAACGAGAGTTATGCTGCAAATGGATCAAGTTGACTCTTGATCCGATCTATTTCTAGCCTGATTAGATCAAGCTTAATTATTAGGCTCAATCAAAATTTTGAATCGAAAAGGGACGTGTATTTTTCAACCCGACTTGATTTGCTGTATATTATTTGGGTCTCATTTCGAACAACAAAGAATAGGTTCAACTTAACTCATACTTGGCTTGATAGTTCAAAAAACTCAAATCATAAAAATTTTCTTCATCTTCAATTTAATTATCTTTTCTAATTCATTAAGTAAACTCTTATTTAAACTAATCCATCTTTTTTCATTCTAGCAATTATATCTCCTCTCATTTATTTTCACTTATTTATATTTAAATATTCATATTTCATTATTTATTTTTGATGAATTCTTATTCAAGTATATCGATATATATTTGTAAAATCATAGTTTGTAAAATTAAAAATGATCAATAATTTAAATAAAAATAAAAATTTTAGAACAAAGATTCAAGTTAAATTGACTCTATTTAATTTTATTTAAATTTTCAATAGTTCTAAACTAAAATAATTATTAGATGTTTGGCTCAACTCATCTTTTCTATGGATCCAACTTGAGCCAATTCAATTAGTAAATGAATCGAATTCGAATTTAAAATTATGGTTCGAAACTGAAACTGAAGCAAGATCAGACATGTTCTCCTCCAACTCAGCCATGTGCTACGGTTCAATGTTGGAGTTTGCGCAGTAGCAACCAAACTTCAAACTCCACATTCACCCCAAGTTTAGCCAAGCTCCCTCTTGTCTCATTTTTTTCAAAAATGATGTCAAATAAATAAACAAAACTATATAGCCAACAAATAGTTTTTTTTTTTTTTTCTTCTTTGTTTGCAATTGGAGGTTTAAATTTGGCCTTGCATATCCACGTACATACATCCACCATCTTTCCAAAATCCGCTGACATCTATCATCAGGAATAACATGGTCCAATCTTTTGCAAGTGGGTCTAGCTCTGGAAGCCGGGGCTATATTTCTAATTAACAGGTACCGAAAGGCGGGATATCCCCTTTGTTTAACAAAGGGGATATCCTTGTACGCATATCCACAGTCGTATACCCATGGCCACCAACCTTCGGCTAATCCACTTATGATAAGGGATAACAGGGCCCAATCTATAGCAAGTGGGTTTACTTTAGAAGTTGGGCTGGTGCTGTCATGTAGCATGTATACCTAACCGCACGTTGTTGGCCACGGAAAGAAAGGAACCCATAGCTCAGTGGAAGACGTATAAATGGATTTGGTTGGTATAATTTAACGAGAATGGTGGGATTGCTTACACTGAGGATAAACAAACAATATATCTAGAGCTTAATGGAGCCTAGACTAGGCGTATATTTTGTAGGCCTCACATGATCCAGGATAAAGAGGATAAGTTGTACACACTAAAATATATACAGCTCCCTAACTTCGTGTCCGTTGACCCATCAGCAGGAGGTTCGCAGTGTCCCCAAAATGGCATGTCAACGGTATATTCTCTGTAAGGCGCCGATAAATGCATCATCTTTAGATTGACAGCTTGGTCAAAGTTCTTTTCATCATGTTTACAGAATATGTGCTCTGTTTTTTAATAATGGAGCCAAAGAGGAGTCGTCTCTGCAGAGGTCTGTGGATTCAAACTTGGTGGGTTCACTGCCCTCAAGCTTTTAGTGGAAGGCAATATACTTGGAACAAAAGTTAAGAAAAAATGATGATGGCGTCCTTTGTTCCCTCAAGCACAAGCACAATTTCATGCACAAAAAAAAAAAAAAAAAAAAAAAAAAGACAGAGAGAGAGAAAGAAGAAGAAGAAGAAGAAGAAGAAGAAGTCTCGATTATTTCAAAATAGAATCTTGGAGCATGTTTCCCCTCCAAAAGGTTGCAGCAATGACATGTGAGAGTAGATCCCATGTTTTTATCAGTAAAGAAAATGCTGTAGTAGTTTGAGGAGTGTAGGGGAGAGAATTTTTTTTTTTAATTTTCTTTTGTTCTTGTTGGAATCATATTAGATACCATGGTCTCCACCCACTCATCATGACCCTCCAATTACTCAACGATTGCTCAACTATATTATGGCTGAGTTGTTATGACTTTATTATCATCAGCATGTGTTAACTTTCTTGCCAACCCATGATTGAAAACAATGAGGTGATTATATTACTTTGCTCGCACTTGTTGATCCACAATAGGATTTGACAAAGCATAATTCTACACAGATCTATGCTTCAATTTGGCTCAAGCTTCTATCAACTAAGAGCCACGCATCATGCTGACAGTGTGCCATGATGGTTCACAATATAAAAAAAAGTAAATACGGTGAATTTTGATATATCACCAAAAGAAAAAAGAGAAAGGGATCCTCTTTGTAATGCTCTAACTGAATATAGATCAGTTAAAAATGAAGCTAGATAAAAATTAGTTTAGTAACAATTTATGAGCAAATTTTGTAATACATCTTGAATCATCTAAAATAAAGATAATATGAGAAAATTATGGGCAATTTAAGAATGTATTTCAATGCTAATGATCTTTCAGAAAATTACAAAAATATCATTTCATGGCCATAATTTAAGAATGATTTTTTATGAATTTTTATCCAAGTTTTTATATTTATTTCCTCTATAAACTTATGTTAAATGGGTTAGAATTAGATGGGTTTAAAACTTGATAAAAATTAGGAATCTATTTTTAAATATTTATTTAATATTTATGTCGTTAACTTTCTTTAAGAAGTAAGAATCATAATAGAAGTAGAAAATTTATTGATTTTTTGTAAAAAGTGGGAAATCTATAAGCTTTAGAAATTTTTTTTAAAAATAGGCTCTACTAGAAGCCTTTTAATATGAAAAATTCATTACTAAAATTTTAAAAAGTTTTCTTTATGGCTTGATGAGATTTTTTACTTATTAGGGTGCGAGATCTCTATTCTATGAGAGGTGATTAGTGTGGGGCTAAGAAATTAGATTTATTTGATAGTTAAGCCACTAAATTAAGTGATAGGTTCTCAAAAATTGGTTGAGATTGATATTATTTACAGCTATGAGGTAAGTGATCATTTATCTTTTTTTGGATATTTTATGTATATATCTATTTTCGATGAAATATTAATATCATGATTGATTCATGAATTTTATGAATGAATATTTTTTAATTATAGATGCATATATTATTTCAAAAATCATGCATATATGTTTAGAATTTAGTCTCGAAACTCTTTTATAGTTATGATTGATACAATACAAATTATGATTGATTGTAATTTGTTATAAATTTTGGAATCTAGCTAGCTATACTCTATGCCCTTCCAATAGAGATTGTACACCAATTCAATATCCTTCCATTGGAGATTGTGTGCCGATTCAATATCTTTCCAATGAGGATTGTATATTGATTTAAAACATTTCTAGTGGGAATGATACACTGATTGGATATTCTACTAGTTGGAATTATGTACTGATTGATGAAATTTTGAGGATAGTTTGATTAATCGAAATGATTTATGGCAAATTCATTTTATCATTATGAAAACATTGAATGATACCATAATGAATATCAAATTAAATTTTATTTTCGTAGCTCGGTCATTGGATGATAGCTATACTTGTAAGGTCACACTTTATACACTTTATAAATATATGATAGTTGGTGCGTCCCTCGGCTTGAGATCATGGGTTGAATGTATGATACTTTATATATATATATATATATATATATATATATATATATATATATATTTATATGTATATATATATATATTTATATGTATACATTATATGCACACATACAATATATGTGTGTATATGTGCGCGTGTAGGCATAATCCTCATCTTAATTCTTTTGTATCTGGGTTGGTCTCATCACATATTAACATCAGAAGTGAGGACAAGGTTGATTTTTTGTCCCTCCTTGCTGTTTATAATTCTCCAGGGAAAAAAAATGAGTAAATGAGAATTTATCATGTTTATGATAAGAAACCATGAGAGTGGGTGGTCGGTGGCTTTGACTTCAGCAATATTGATTTCTCCCTCAGATCCCACGGCAACCCTAACGAGGAGGAGAAGTGCATGGACTGGCTGTTTTACCCTAAAAATCAGGGGTAACCCAGTGGCCGTGGCTTCTGAGAGCAGATTGGAGTGGTTGCCGTCTGAGCCCAGATATATATGCGTATAACTTTAAATAAGCTTCACCCCCAGTTAGCAAGAATAGCTGACTTTGTTTCCCCATTGAATACTTCTCCTCTCCTCCAGTGGGACTCCAATCCATTTCTCAAGTCCACACCATGGCGAGCTACGGTTCTTTGGGGACCAGTGGGCCAGGGGCTACATACTTCACACGGTCAATCAACGAACCAACCAACTTAACGCGCCGTCATGGAAGCAGTAGTTCTGAATTAGATTCTCTATTACTCCACTAAAGATTATTCTATGTCTCTTTCATACGAGTGTTGGTTTTTTTTCTAAGAGAAAAGAAGCTACAACAAAATCTATTTTAAACTTCTTGCCGGCCGTTTAGATAATCCGGTCGTGTTGTTGGCCGGCGAATAAATTGATGTTTGGATTCAGGCGGAGGAAGATAAACAATGAATAGTTATTTTGGCATGCTTGGCTCCTCTTTAGACTTGGAATGGCTTCATAGGGTCATGGACTTTTCGTAGAAGCAATGGTTTGTACCCTGTGCTTGTCATCGACCGACGACCTCGAACAATGATATGGTTATTTACGTAGGATTGAGAGTCAACTCGGCATTAAAACACGGTAGGAGAAACAAGCAGCGGGCTAGCTAAACTATACACACTCGCCATTCCTAGCCTTAACTAATGGCAAATAGAAGTCAAGAGACCACATTGCACAACTATGAATGGAGCTGAACGCTTGCAGCACCATGTCGGCCAACCCACCCACTCCAAAATAAAAACCTTTTGACAACCCAGTTCTCGCCGTTGACCGAAGTGCCATGTTAGCATTTGTCCTGCCGAACCACGCAACCCAGCTTCTTATTTGGAGTTCTCCACGTTACAAATTCAAATGCTAAACCTGCCGTTAATGGTGAGGGGTGTTGACAAAATCTGTTCAAATTATGGAGATGAATGTAAATATTGGAAGGGATAGGCCCAATCTGTCTGTCACCTCATGTAGTCTAGCATGAACCCTTAGCCCAGTGGCCCATGTCACAAAACACATCAACTTTTGTGTTTGTTCTCTGCTTGTATTGCTTTTCATTATCTTGATGAAGTTGGGTGGCTTTCGCTTTCCTTACGTTTATGGAAAAAATTCATTTATATAAATAGATATGTTTAGAATGTAAATTGATTGGAAGACATTCTCTCTATGACATGCTTTCCATCTCAAATCATCCACTAGATTGGAATGAATAAGAATCCTAGTGCCAAATTTGCTTTTATTTTTTTGATTTTTATCTTCAAAATCCAAAAAGAATAATGAACTAACTGAGCAATATGTATTTTTATTTTTTTATTTTTTTTAATATGTGCAAAGGGTTGGGATGTGATGGTGGCAATTGTCTGTTGGCAAATATTTGTGAATGGAAAAGAATAGGAGGGAGTTCAGGGTTTGGAAGAGACAAACATGAAGGTGTTAAAGAAAGCTAAAAAAAATCTATTGTAGTCTTGGTGGGTATTAGTTTGCGAAAGAGGATAGAGTAATCAAATTTGTCCTTTTTTTATTTTTTTTTAAAATTTTTTTTAAGTGATTGCAGTGGGATGAGTGATCATGGACTCGTATATTGAGAACTGTTTTTTGTCTCTTGATTTTTTTTAAAATAAAATTTATTTATTATTTTTTTAATTAATATAGCAATAGAAGAAAAGATAAAATAAAAAATAAAGTTATTCATAAAAAAATAAAGGTAATAAGAATAAATTAAGGAGAGAATGACTTAAATATTTTAGACATTTGCAATGTATACCTAAAGATGCATTGATGTGAAATAATGATTTAATACTTGTAAAAAAAATAAAGGATAAATGCATTTTACATCTCTAAGGTATACCTTTATTTCACTTAGCCTGCTTGTGGCTTGAAAAGTATCATTTAATCTATTTAAGATCAGCTTCTATCTATAATTGTTAACTGCTATTACCCACCTTTGACTCAGCATGGGATGATTTGAGGGAAGGAACGAAGATGGAAGGATCGACAAAAGGGGCAAAGAAGATAATCAGAGAATCTAGTTTTGTCAGATTTTTTTCAAAAAAAATGATGGATTCTTGTATCCTAAACATCTTCTATTCTAATTTCTCAAAACAGAGATATCACATGATGATCTAACAATTAATAACCTTATTTTTTTTATATTGGATCTAAAGATACTGAAGTATTGAAGGAGATACCATGTTTCTAACAGACCAATCAATATAAATCTACAATAAAGAATAACGATCTCATCTAATCTTCCTTAATTTGAAAGAAGTATCTTGATCTTTCTCCTTTAGATCCTAAAGCCTTGTTAATGGGCCAAAAAAGCCTCAAAATCTAATGAAAATAGAACACCTATGCAAAAAAAAAAAAAAAAAGCCTAATTTAAAACAATCGCATGTATTTAGAACACATATTTAATTATTAATAAAGATACCTTTCCTTTAAAGATTTTCATTGTCAAAAAGAAAAAAAGCTTTACATAAATAAGGAAAAAATTTGAATTAGAAAAAAACCGACTATAAAAATCTAACACACCAAAACTTTAAAACAATAAGATGGAAAAGAGAAAAAAAAAGGAAGCAATAAAAAAAATTTACAAAGAGCAATTATAAAACCACAATTTGTAGGCCTTACAAACCAAAAAAATTCAAATTTAACCTTATCTTAAATTAAAGAATAATTTTTTAAAATACGCATCCAATGTTGATCAATTCGATAAAAATTGATCTTAAAGGACACAATAATCTATTAATTTTTCAAAAAAAATCTGATTAAAAATGATCCTTCAATCGTCTTTTTCGACTAAAAGATGCAAGAATCATTGTGTTCACTCATCTTTGCCTTTTTTCCGAACTGTCACGAAATGACTGAATTTTTAGGTAGATAACAAAAGTTAATAGCTATAAATAGAAGCGATATTTTTCAAACCATATGCGAGCTAAGTAAAATTGGATGTTATCTCAAAAGAGGTAAAGTATAATTATTTTAAAAAAAATAGAAATAAAATAAAAATTATATAAGATGAATGATAACAAAACTTAAAATTTTTGCATTAAATAGAAAATATGATTCTAAATAGAAAAAAAATGAAGAAAATCGTTAACACTAACTATTTTAGAATCAAGACTTTTACTGTAGCTATTTGCAAACACTTTTTAGCTCTTTTGACAGCAAAAGATTTATTGCTTTTAAAAATAGTAAAAAATAGGAAAAAAAAAATAGGAGCTTGATGAAAATGTCACCTTCAACACCAATATTCATGCGATATTTTACTAACATGTAGTCACACAAAAACTATATATATATATATATATATACAGACACATAAACAACGATGCCGGGCAGGCTATAAACTCCCTTACGCCGCTATTTAATAAAATTTCAGCTGATGCGTCGTCTAAACTGCGGCTAACGTACAACCAACCACTCCATTAAAGGTGATTCCACCGAGAGCTGCCATCCCCCTCTGCTTTTTCTATGCAGCAGGGAATTAGATGCAAGCTTTATCGTCGGTTTCATTAACCGTCATTATAGACAGGTAAATATATCAGTCATCAGTAACCAAAAGTCAATCTTTCGTATTATCTTTGAAAATATGGCCTGCTCGTATAACTGTGTCTCAAAACATATCTTTACTATCATATTCTAAACGTGACCTCTTAGACATAGCATGGTAGAATAAGGACCGAATTCGTCGTTTATCCAAGCCCAATCCAATTAAAGCACAGCCGCAGTAACAACATAACATCGATCCAATGCACCGAATAACTCTCATCAAAAGAATATTTTTCAGCTTTGTGACGTGGCGCTGAATGGATCTAACATCATGGTCTCATGAACTCCACAATTATCAACAAAGCGAGCATGTGACAAAAGTACACGAGGTCCAAAACTCGTCATGCCAGACATGTGCTTTAGATTTCCCAAGGAGTATGCATCCCTTCCCTCGCGAAACCCCTGTGCTGCTCCCAAGGTTCAGACGAATTCTATACTGTAAGCAAGCACATATTTATAGTTTTTTTCATTTGTTCTTTCTGATTTCAATAGATTTTCTTTTTGTTCAAAGAATATAGCTATAGTTATGCGAAGGCCAAATTATTCTACAACAAGAGGAAAAAGACAACCAGTGCGGAAAGGTTGGTCACCTAACTGATTAGGTCCTCTCTCTCTCTCTCTCTCTCTCTTAAAGCTTGGTGACAAAAGCTAGGGCTTCTAGAATCCGAAAGGTGGGGAGAGTGTGAGGTGTAAATCTGTCGGTGGGGACGAGAGAGAGCAACGGAAACAGGTGGAGAATGGAGATAGAGATGGGGAGTAAATGGGATGGGGAAGCGATTCACGTAAAAGTAGAGCTACCTACAAAGATCCGGCCCTGAGGCCATGTAACCACTCGCCACTCTCGCATCAACCCGGTCAAATGGGCCGAGGGATCGAGTCTCTTGGGGGCTCCTCTCCCCCACCCACCCCCCACAACCTCCCCTCCACTCTTAAATACTGCCCACTATCCCCCACCCCTCCCCAGCTTCCGCTCGTCTTCCAATCCCAGCTCCACCCCCACCCCCACCCACAAAAAGGGAACTCAGCAAAACATACCAAGAAGACCAGACTAAACCAAACACCACCCCCCTCATCTCTCCCTTCACCATGGGCAGGTCCCCTTGCTGCGAGAAGGCTCACACCAACAAGGGTGCGTGGACTAAGGAGGAGGACCAGCGCCTCATCGCCTACATCAAGGCCCACGGCGAGGGCTGCTGGCGATCCCTCCCCAAAGCCGCAGGTATATATGGCTCATATACTCTTCATTCCCACCATCTATTTAGCTTTTGAAAAAAAAAAAGAAGATTATTCTATGTCACTAATGCTTTATAATTTCTTTTTTGATGCTTCTGCGTATGTTTAGGCTTGCTTCGATGCGGCAAGAGCTGCCGCCTCCGATGGATAAACTACCTCCGGCCTGACCTCAAGCGAGGCAACTTCACCGAGGAGGAGGACGAGCTCATCATCAAACTCCATGGCTTGCTTGGAAACAAGTACACACCTCCTCCTTTTCTTCCTGTCGTCTTAATTATTACCATATTCTAATTTTTAATGATCATAAAATTTTGCTTATTTCTTCCCCGGGCTTTCTTTACTGCTTCATCGGAGCTGATATTATTGTAGTTACTAGAGTTTTAATTAACATGGCAGATGGTCTCTAATAGCCGGGCGGCTACCGGGTCGAACGGACAACGAGATAAAGAACTACTGGAACACCCACATCAAGCGCAAGCTCATCAGCCGCGGGCTCGACCCCCAGACCCACCGTCCTCTCAACGGAGGTAACCAATTCGACACCTCCACCCAGCCACAGCCGGTCGCCACGACGACCCAGGCAGCCTCGAAGCCCGCCGACTCGGCCAAGGATGGGCACAGCAGTGGCACCAGCATTGACGAGGACCGATCCCTGGACCTCAACCTCGATCTCTCGATCAGCCTTCCTTACCCTTCTTCAAAGCCGTCGACCTCGTCGGAGCTCTTGATGCCACCCACAGCAGCAGAGACCACCACACCAACTTCACTGCCACCTTACACCCAAACCATTTGCTTGTGTTACCACCTGGGGTTCCAAAGAAGTGAAGCTTGCAGCTGCCAAGCGCAAGTTCTAACCAGCATGTTCTTAGATACTGTAGACCCTCGGAAGAGGGGGGCAACACATAGCACATAGAATGGTAGTTTGCATTCAAATTTTTACCAATAGAAGAGAGTAACGATGATCTCAGATTCCATATTTTAGTTAGCTTCTTTTCTTAAAAAAATAATTCATTGCGCTGTGGATGTGATCCAAAAGGAGGCAAAAGTGATAAGGGTCGGTGTGAAGGGAGGAGGATGGTGTGGCATTATTTGAGCATCTGCCCAGGGTCTTTTCTTTTGTCACGTAGGGGAGTGTGGGGGAGAGCATGTGAGGTGTGTTGGGTAGGTAACCGAATCTCAAATAAAGAAGGAAAAAAAAAAGGTGGGGGAGATCAAAAGAGAGAGGGGGTTTGGTTAGTTAGGGGCCGGTCAGAGCTTGTCATGTGGGGTGGAGTGCGGAGGTTGGTAGGTTGGTGATACGATATAAATTATAATAGATCTGTTGGGATCCATCCGATAGAGAGCGTGAATGGAATTGGTTCCTCTGGGAGATAAAATAATGAAGAGCCCAGCTAAAATGGCAACGTGTTGTGGTGGATTTCAATTGGATAACGAAAAATGAAGATAGATATAGGTTGTTGAATTAATAATATCTCTTTGGGGTTGCCGCTATTAAGGTTTAAATACTAGACCTCTCCCAGATAAAGAGGGATGGATGCTTGATGTGTGCTTAAATTAAGAATAGCATAAATAGAATAGAAGATTTGAGAACCATACGGGTAAACATATTGATGCCTGTTTAGTTTCATTGTTGAATAAGTTTTGAACGTTTAAAGAGCTTAAATAATATTTTTATTAGCTTACTTAGGATGAAGACCTGGGTGTTACTAGTTTCATTAATTCGACGCTTCTCACATATAAATGCATAGCATAAAAGACTTTAAAAAAATCAATTTTGGTTTAGCAATTCAGTATGTTAGTTGCTGTTTAATATTGGAAGATCAGGAGCATATTCTCGCACAGCTGTTTATATTTTTGCTTTGAAAGGCAAACATGGTTAGTCAAATGTCTGTTCCTAAGAAGGTTGTGTTAAGCCTCTTACTATGGATCAATATGCCAGTGCAGCACCTCGTTGCTTAGCGTTCATAACCGGCCACCTCTTGGTTGCCAAGATAATAGTAATTAGTGTCGTTCAGTGGCACTTTTTCACGAGTCCATCGAAAAGCAACCAGAAGTGCATGGAACGGTTCGGTGGTGCACTTTCTGGTATGTGGAAGAAAAGTTAATTAGTTGAGTGGTCATTTTCCAGTAAATGTCGGGTGCACGAATCCTAGAGCCCAAAGCATTGCTATCATTCGCTAACTAGTTTTTCACTGATGAATTGTTTTTCAGTTTAAATGTTGAAATGTAATAAAAACTAGCCCTTATAGTTTTCATAAGCAAATGTCCTTTCTTCTTCTCCTTCTTTCATTTTGTAACTGTCAATAAATTTTTAGAATTAATGATGCTGAAATATGGTAATTGGATCTTATATACCAACAAAATAAGTGATAAGGAGAGAAATTCAGTTCATTAACAAAAGTTGGTTCGCCGAGGTGGCTTGTGACGGTAAAGAAAAGGCATGATGAGTATTGAAGATTTTCTACTCTTTTATGCTTAAATCAATAGAGAAAAATGATAAGGATAACCAAAAGTGAACCTTATAACATTTAGATTTATGAAAAAAATAAGGTGTAATAAAGTACAATCTTATTAAAAGTTGAAAATAAGATGTTGAAGAGAGAGCTCACTTGTTATGGTCTTGAGCTTTTTTTTTATAGACGAGTTGTGTGTTTAACTAGTGGTGGGATCATATAAATTATTTGAATCATAAGCCATGTGTTTTGCTATAATAAGCTCAATCTTTTTAAATAAAATTGTACAGGATGTTGTGAGTTGCATTCATGGTTGATCACATTCATTCTTCTAAGTCTGTCAAAAGATGTGTGCAATCTTTTTTGTGGGCCATGCATTGTTTGCTGATATGTTAGCTGTGCATCTTTGAACCATCTTATCGGTTGTATTATGGTGTTGACGTAGAATGGAGTGGCATGACATCATGCTGGGGTTTAGAGAATTTTGCCTCACCAAGAACAGTGCAAAATGTATGCGCAAAATATGACAAACAGTCTAATGAAACTTAATTCTCTCCAAAAACGATAACTCTCTGCATAGAAAGGACTACTATCCAGGTATAGTGCCACATCCTCCCTAGATGTTGGTTGTTCAGACGCTAATTTAGATTCTTAACGTGCTTTTTGAAATTTTATGTAGTTATATCATCGCTCAATTAAACATGTGGCAAATCAGGGCCCGAATCACCCAATTAGCGCCCCACAAAAATTAACAGGAATCCAAGCTCCAATCTCAAACATGGTAAAGATCGTGTTCATCTTTTCCCGGTCGGTTCACTGGATCTGAGAATTCTGATGTGCAATAAGATTTTTCTGGGTAGAAACTCTAACTTGATGGAAGCTCTGTCGGAGAAATAGATCATTGGATTATTTTCAAGTTTTTTGGAAGAAAATTCTTTAACCCATCCTAGCAATTTTAACATGTAAAGCATGGACTTGTCTCATCCCACCTCATTCGGATAGAGATTCTTCATCTTTTATGAGGATAAAGGTTCTCCATCTCTTGTGAGGATAGAGATAGAGATGAGAATTATTTTTATTCCTTCTGATAAAGATGAGATGGATAGAAATAAGTGTATATATCCTTGCTCCATCTTACTCTATCCCTACCTGTTAGTCATGCACTTAAGTACTATAATATTCTTATATATTTGAATAATATTTAATTCTTAGTTTAATTAAAAAATTTAATTATTTTAGTGATAAATATAAATTTAAGAAATAAAATATTAAATTTATTAATATGCTTAGTTTATTTTTTAATTATATTTTTAATTTTATAATTTTTATTAAAAATTCATATATGCCCTTAGGGGAACAATGGAATAGGAATAGAGACAGAATAGGAATGAGGATAGAGTGGACAAGAGAATTTATCATTAAAAATCTTTGTTCACAAAATAAAATGAGGATTGAAATTATTTTCTTCGATGCCATGTCTAAACTTTTTGCTCGTTGCATGGCATGCAACTTAGAATGAAATATTCTGTGCATGAGTTGTTACATTATCTGCATAAAGAATATGTGCATCTATCATAGGATTAACGCTATCGCATGCGTGCACAATCTCTTCCAACCACCAGACGTGCATATTTTAGGTTTAATATGATTAAAAGTTGGTAGAGATGTTAATAATGTAAACTTGAAAATTAAATGGAAGAGGGAAAAAAAAATAAAAAATTAAAATTAAAATTTAAAAAAACCACGTCCAGATGTGGCTCTTCAGGCCTATCCCTACCTGTCATTCACGATGGGGTCCAGAACCAGTCCCGACTCTCCACCAACTTGGGCGGATAATGTCGCCATCGTTGGATTGGAAGTTTTCGGAATGGGGGCATGAGGGCTGAGAGCTGGTAGTTGGTGGTTGGTAGGTCGATGACATCACGGTGGAGGACAGCTAACCATGGCCGTGCGTCTCTTTTCTTCCCCCCCCCAAGCGTGAATCTCGGTTTGTGTTTCAGAATTTTTTTTTCTCCCCATTTTGAAACTTGAGACGGCGTCTCGAGTTGGATTGCTACAATGTTCTTTTCGGTTGCGATAATAAATTTTGTGAAAGTTGACTTCGTTTGATGGCTCCATCTACCAATCTTTTGCGCGAGTAGATTACAAGAAGGATACGGGAAGAAATGTGATAAATATTATGTCTTCAACTCTTTATTTTAGAAGCATTATAAGTCGTTTTCGTTACAAAATATCTTCAATTAAATATAAAAAATATTTTTAAAATTAGTTTTTAATATAAATTTTTGGCCAATCAAATATTGAAATTTTTTTAAAAAAATACTAAATGAGAATTATTATATGCAAATATGAAAAAGAAAAATTTAGAATGGACTTACATTAGCTTCTGGGAGGATTGTAAATAGAATCTATTTGTGTTTAAATTGTTAGAAAAAGATAAATTGAAACTTCGGTTTGCAATTATTAAGATGAGTAAGTTTTGATCTCACATCTAAATTCAGTTTTTTTTATAAAAAAATTTATTTAGCAAAAGATTTTAATTGGTCAATTATTTTGAGACTAAAAATTTTTAATATTGAAAGGACTCCTCTCTTTATAATCCTCTATGTATGATCAATTTATGACAAATTGCAGGAAAGAAAGAAGCACGTTTTAAAAAGAAAACAAATGAATTTAAAAAATTTAAATATTTTGAAACATATTTATATTTATATTTATATTTAATTTGAGTGAAATATAATTAAAATTTAAATATTTGTTGGGATTTCGTAACTAAAATAGCAACGATCAAGAGCTAAGAAGAGGAGGCATAAAAACAAAAATTGTTAATCCAAATTTTTTTAAAAAAAAGACACAAGTCATGTGCCTAAATTTATTTATATTCCTATATTTATATATACCATATATAAGTTTACATATATATAATTGGGTTATGAGGTCTTCATATTTAATTTAGATGCTATATATCCAAATTTAATCTAATAAAAAAAATAGACGTCATATATAGGAATTTATTTTAATCCAAATTAATTATTGAAAATTTAATTTGTATTCATATCTGAATATTATAATCAAATCAGTTATTGAGTTTTTGATATCATTTTCCTACACTCGTGCCCCACGAATAATGATGGGTTTACTAAGCTAGGCAGGAGACTATCACTGTCAATCAAGACTTAGGAAATGTATTAAAAAGCTATTGGTGATGAACTATTTTAATCAAATGAAAGCATTGAGACAAGAGACGGCCGGGCCTCTGATTTATTGAAAGACGTTGATGCTAGACCCGTGGGGCAAGGCCGTGTTCCTGTACCTACCAGTTTGACCAACAAATTTATGCTTGTCATCAATAAAATAATATAGGAGGGATGTCAAGTCCTCCTCTTATCTCTTCATCAGGATGTGAACTTCATTTAAAAAAGTAGCTGCAGCAAAGCAACGGCAAAAAAAATTAGGTCGAATTGAATAAAAGAAAGATGGCAAATTTCTGGTTAGTGTTATCCTTATCTTCTGATGGAATGCCACCACAAGGTGCACTCCTTTGTATGGTAAGCAATTGTTTGAGAGCCCTTCGCTTTAACAGCATTTGGATATCATGTTTCAAGGGAAAAAGTTTTCTTATCTTTTGAGAAAGAGATAGTAAAAGATCCACTAATTATCTAAATACAAGCAAAGAAAAGTATTTAAGCCGAATATTCTGAAAAATAACTTTCAACTCTGAAAATGTTAAGCTAATTCATGCCTTGTTTTCTTTTCATAATTTAAAGAAAAATATTCAGATGTTAGGTAAGAGAAATATAGCGAACTCGTACACCTGTGCCCATGGAGTTCCAATAAAACATGGATACAAAGGCCAGTGAAGTGGATGACTAGAATTTTCAGACACTAACAAAGATCAACTAAGTTGCTACATGTGCTAATGGGAAATTTCCCTGGCAAAAGTACAGGACCAGATTGTTGGAGATGTGAAGATCATGACAAAGAAAAAAAAAAAAAAAAATAGAGAAGAAAAAGGAATAAGAATGAGAATAAGAATAAGAAAGCTAGGTTCAACGTATCAAAGCAAATGGTAAGGACCTAGGCCTGTTCTCTTGTGATTGACAGGACACTTCCTTGCTGGTTGAGTGGTTCATGAGGACTGAGTTACAGGCCACCAGACTACATGAGGAGTGCCACACACTTAATTGATAAAGATTGAAACTTGCGAAATCATGGAACATTTCTATCTGATTAATGATTCAGAATGAAAGGGAAAAGTTGGTCACAAATAATAGAAAAATATAATTATAGTGCAAGGAGATAAACATCACATTGCAATCGAAAAGTCCAGCTTCTATCAAATCATATTTCTTTCTGATACACCATTCAACAGAATCGTCGTGCATCTGAATGGATCATCAGTGAGAAATGGTTTCTACCATCTAATCTGAAAAAGATGGAACTTGATGGGAGTTGATGCAATCCTCTATAATGTGTATAACCAAGAAGGGTGGCGTAATTTAAGTTCTAAATTAATGTTTTATCCTTGCATCACCAAAAGCATGGAGGGAAAGATAAAGCTGCCTAAGTCTCAAATGTCCAAACCTATGACCTTTGAACCACTGACAACCTCAAAATCCCAGCAATCCCATTTAATTTAGCAACATCATCTCGCAATCTTACAATCATATGTTGGATCCATTCATAAAGTCGTCCGCCTGTTAATCTGTCTTAGTTCTAGTGGGGATGGAGTTCCAATTATTTAATCTGTCAGCATAGGTGTTTCTTGCCTGTGGTTGACATCCTACCAGCCGCTCTATTCCATCCAAGAACATCGACAAGCCGCATTAAATTGGTACATGTTACCAGATTTTGTTGGCTCATAAGGAGGATCAACCATATATTCCTTTTGAGATGCAGCATGAAGAATTCTATGAAACGAATAAAAGTTGTCATGTTTTGAGGACTAATGGTGGCTGGTGAATGAATCAGTGATGGTTGTCTGAATGATTGATTATTTGGTCCTTTGTCGGTCATTAATTCAAGCAAGGAGAACTCTCCCAGTAATTTTACATGATTCACAACTAAACCATGACAAAAGACTGGCATAGATGTGGTCATAATTCAACAAAGCCATAGATGTGGTCCTCTAAGAAATATGGATATTTTTGTTGACTTCCTATAAGAAGAAAAAGAAGGATCGATTATGTGAGAGTTTATGTCGGTAGGTATTTTATCTTATATCGACTATATATTAGAAAAATCTCGCGTACTTAGATCAAGGAGCCCAAATAATATCTTCTTAGTTAGCTTTATACTCCATGAGCTTAATGTGTTTGTGATTATATTTGACCTAGCAATGTTTTATCTCATATCGATTATGCACTTGAAAAATTCTGAATATTTATACAAGATCGAGAAGTTTGAATAATATTTTATTATCTAATCTTTTTGAATGAGGCCCTGGATTGTTACATGTTGGATGTGAGAAGAGCTAGAGTTTGATGCCAGCTGAACTAAGACTCCTTCCAGCTCAAAACCTTGGACAAGTTGAGCGACTTTTCATTTAGAAGAGACGACTACTACTTTCTAATAGCCTAGAATCAAATTCACGTGTGCCCATTAGTCGGTGGATATTACAGGCCTACGTTATGCCCAAAGTAAGCTAGGGTGTTTGAATGGCTGCCTTTTGTGCCGATAGGAATCCAATGCTCTTCGGATGTCTTTGATCCAGTCCACATCCATTTCACTTTCCGTCCTCGTCCATATGATGCGCACCAAACGTGTCTTGCATGACTCCTCTGCGCAACAACAGTGACAGTGGAGTAGGACACCTGACCACGTCCTCTTAACTTGCCTTGGACCGCCAGGTTACTTTCTAACAGGGGCTGTTTAAGAACGTGTTAATCTTCTAACCATGGTGATCTTTAAAATATCATAGGTCTAGCTTTCTATTGGGACGTACTCCCTAGAACTGCCACTCCTAGCTCCTCTGGTCGCTGGAAAGCTCGGTAGTTATTCCAGTTGCCAGAATAATAAGGGGGCTGCTATCACCCCATCCTGAACTATAGATGTTAATTAGCTCGAGTGATCTGACATAAAAAAAAATTTTAATCATTCTTTATGCATCGTTGGTAGGCCTAGCTAGTCTGCAATGAATTACTTTTGAACTGCTCTATTGATGTCATGGATTTGGAATATGAAAGTAGTGAGGCTGTGTATGTATGTCTATCTGACTCAATCAAGGTTAAAGCCCCATGCGACTTGGCAGGCATGGCATCAATGAGAAAGAAGAATAGGTACACCAAAATAGATAGAATAGGCAGTAAATCGGTTGTGAATTTATTTTTAAACTATAACCAAAATTTGAACTCTGGACCATGGAATCTTAAAAGTAGTGTTTCAGTTGCAATGATCAAAATTAAATTGTTGATGACTTCATTAAGATTTTGTTGTTTCGGTAGCCTCAATTTACTTGTCGTGATTTTAATCTCACAATTGCTTAGTAATAATTCTTGATCCTAAGACCTTGGATTTTCTAACTCACTTAAGTTACAAGAAAGAAAATCCAAATTTGATCAGTATGTTTGTTGAAATGAACAAACCTTACTTTTTGGCAACATGACTGTTAAAAGCGCAGCTAGAGGGGCAATGCTTGAATACTTAGTTATTAAGCCCAGCAGCTCTTTTTCAGCATAGGAAATATCATCCTCCATTTAAGATAATAGTGATTGACTAGAGTTGATCACTGACCATTCAGCTCGTCTAGCCTGTTCAATCTAGCTCAAATATTTGCAAAGTTGAACACTAGAAATAGTTATACAAGACAAGCCTTGAAAAAAGAATTAAGCCCAATCAAAATTTAGGGCTAGGCCTAAAAAAATTAAAGAGAAACCTTGGTCTGACATAGATCAAACCTATTTTTTTTATATATATAATTTATTTTAATAATGAGTTTATTTGGAAATGGATGATAGCAACATTGGTCTCATGATGGGCCTAAGACTGACCTGTTAAAAAAAAAAAAATAGTCCTCATAGTAGGCGGCTTAGAATCAATCTGTTCATAAAGAGCCGAGCTTGATCAAAAAATTTAGGCATAATAATTAGGCCAGGCCAGACCTAGGTCTAAACATTACCCCTAACTACTAGTAGGTAGTTTGGCCAAAGTCTAATTCAGCCAAGCATTTGATTAGCTTTATTATTGACCAAGCCTGCAAGCCTCTACTACAAGTCTTTACTTTGGATAAACCTTATTATTAATTATATATAATATTTTTATTTTAGGTTTAAGGAGATTTATTTTAGGGAGAAGCTTTGGTTTTATTAGAGAGAGACATTCTTCCAAGTGTTTTTTCTAGTAAAAGAGATACTTTAAAAGTAATGATGATACTTTACACCCCTGAAATCATTATTCAAAATAAAAAATAAATTATGAGGAGTTTCACTCTAAAATAAGCTTTGAAAAATCATTGCAGCTCTAGTAGAAAAAAGATCTACAGCTTGGTTCGCTTCTTTGAAAACTTGATTTACGATGATTAAGAAGTTGCGTAGAGAGAGCATCTTTTTTTATACTACACATCAATGGTTGAAAACATTATGATCCATTTTTTATCCATACAATAATTGATGAAGTCTCCTTTAATAATTAAAACTTCAGCGAGAGAAATGGAAATGGCCTTTCTTTTTACATGCCATGAAATTATTAATTCTACCTAAAGAACAAAAGTAGTCACAAGAGAAATGGCTCCGGTGATAATGAATCGTCTAAACTCGTTGCGGAGAATGTAGCCAGTTCTTGCCAAATATGCTTGAACAGAATAATCAAAATTTAGTTTCAAACATCCAGGTGGTGGGGGACACCAAAAAATATAAATATCATTGGATATTCCTTTATAAGCAAGAGTAAAGCATCCCCACGTACAAGATTTCGATGTATATCTAAGGTTTTGGTTCTGAAAAAAAAAAACATAGGTCAAGCATTCAACTTGGATCAACACACTTTTGACTCTTTTTACCTTATGTTGAAAAACATTCTCATGCCTACATCTCCACTTATGCCATAAGATATAGATCACAAAAGATTTACCCAGCCTTTAATTAATTGATACATAAGGACTACATACAAAATCAAACACATCTTCTATAGAAACCAAATGAGGTTGGAATTGATTACCCATAAGATCCCATACCATTCTTGATTTAGGGCATGCTAAGAAGAAATAGTCAACTGTTTATTATTAAGTTAACATCTACTACAAGTAGAGGGTAGATGAGATAGCCAACCCGCAAAAGCAAAAGCTGTAAGAAGCTCACCCAAAAATATATTCATATGAAGAATAACACTCTTTGAGCTGCATCTAACTTCTAAACTTTCACAACTAGCTTGGAAGCTGATCAAGGGACTAGCAAAATCCAGAGGAGTATACCTCTTAGACCATCATTGCTCCATAGTAATCTTTTCCTCGAGTTAAAACATCATCTTGGTCATCACCGCTTATAGGGATCTAGGAAATTTGATTAGAGAGAAGGGGAGGAAAAATAAGAGAGATAAGATTCATATCCTATTCATTTCCTAAGCCCCTTGTAGACTAAATAAGGCATCCATCGTAGAACCCAATTCCAGAAGGTATGCATTAAAAGTATTTAGAATATGATTTAGAGGTTTATCATAGAACTAAGGATCAGGATCCATCTGATTGATTTGCTATTACCTTGAGATCAAATGAGATCACCAGAAATTAAAGTAGAAGCCTTGAAGATGTCTTTCCACAATATGAAAGAATTCTTTTTAGGTTTATAGTCACTTCAAGAACCTTCAAACTTATGAACCTTCAAGCTTATACTTGATAATAAGTAATTATGAAAGAAGGAAGGACGGTTATAGGATAACCTTACCAACAATCTTATTGAGAAGATAGGGCTAATTTGATTTAATAAGGAGAATACCTAGTCCTCCACTCTGTTTTAGTTGACAAATAATATGCTAGGATATGTATGAATAGCTCTACTACTATAATCATGACCCCATAAAAACTTTTAAATTATTCTATCAAACTAGGTTAAGAAAGATAATGAAATAGCAGCATTTAAAATAATATAAACAAGTATGAAGAATAAAACAAATCTTATTAGTGTACATCTACTAACATACGAGAGTATATTTCACTTTCATGAATTTAATTTAGTTATAATCTTACCATTAATAGGTTAGAGGTTTTTCATTTTTAATCGATCTGGCAACATAGAAAATCTTAAATAAGATCCCAATTCATAAACTCTTCTTATTCTCAAGATGATCATTAGATGCTCAGCTAACTCATGTCTAATTCTTGGGTTCAAGAAAGTTATAAATTTTTTTTAGACTAGCACTTTGGCCAGATGAGCCATGGTATGTTTTAATCACTCATGTTTCAGAATAACTCACGTGCGACGCCAAGGGGACATCCATGAAAAGATTGGGTGGTGGAAAGAGTCTGACATCCCTCAACGTCCTGTCAATTATCAGAATCATGACATGGGCTTGAAGTCAGAAGAAGAATGATAAGGTTTGGCGGTAGGAAGGAAAGCAATCATTGAGGCAGGCTTATCGCTGGAGAGGTGCTACCTCCGAATTCGAATCATTATGCGAACTATACAAGATGATCCGGGCAAACTATTTAATAATCAAATTATGTTTAGAATTGAATGAATGCATGACTAATCCAATTTTCAATTTGTGCAACTTGAAACGAAATTCTTCTTCATTTAACCTGTATAGCATGAAATCCATTTAATACTAATTCAAACTAAAACAAATATATATCCATAATTATAATTAAAACATGAATAAAAATAATGATGATGAAATAATGAATTTGATAGCTGAAAATTTTAAAAAATTTAATTTTAATCAGTTAAATAGGTTTAGCATGTTATATTTCGATTAAAGGGTCGTCTTACATGAATTAATCCATTTAATAAGTAAATCAATTATGAATTAATATTGAGTTAATAAATCAATTCGAAAGATGATTTATTTATTAATCATATTTAATAGAACAATTCGATTTTGATATGAATGTATTTATATTCAACCAAATCATGCTACCTCTATGTTAAGTCTGAACCAACCTTTAGTTAACCAGCTCATTAGGAGTTCAAGTGGAAGCCCACTTGGCGGACCAGGGGTCCGGACCAGCAGGACGGCAAAGGGGGGACGGAAATCACGGCAGCGTTTCGACCATTGCACAAGGCCCAGGGAAGGATCATCATGGTGTGAGCATTCCGTGTTCTAGTAAAGACGGACTTTCAAATGGAATCTACTGGATCTTGTTCAATTTTTGAAAGTTCTTTGCCTCTGAACTCGGATCTGTTGCCTTTCAAAGTTGGTAGACGGAGGAAGTAGGATCATCTCAAACAAAAAAATGAAATAAAATAGAGGAAATCAATAAGCCTAGTCATATGGGCCCGACTGTTCTATCTGCAACAATTCTGATCAGATGGAAGATTTGATAATCTCCTATCCAAATAGATGAAATAATGACAGCTATGCTCTCTGGATGTTGGGCACGTTGTCTCTTTGTTGACTTCGACCCTGATTTCTGGATGGCTAATAGGTTTTCCTCTCATATAATGTGACTCCACCTTTAGCACAAATTTTGTATTATAGAGTGCTTCGTATATTTAAATGATCTGTGTTCTGTTTCAAATATACGTAGCTACCATCCAAACACGCATGCCACATTGCTGTATAAAAGCTTGTAACGAAGAGCCTCTGGGCCTGTTCCATTATTCTTTCTCTTTGAGTTCTTTTTGTGTTGGTAAGAAGCAAAGGTTGGGTTCTATGGTTAGATAAAGAACAACAGATGGAGTGTTTTGATATATGAATAAAAATTTTATTATTATGCTTATTTAATCCCTTTACTTATGATTATGATTACTTACTAAGTGTTAACTTATAATTATTTATAAATTTTTCTATTGCAAAGATGACTCATAGGAAGGATTTAAGTAAAAGCTAACAAAGATGCAGAGATATGTTAGTTGAAGAACAGATTTAATTTTGTCATACAAAATACTTAGTTATGTTATTAATTTCTATTAAGAATTATTTTACGATTATGGATTTTGATATTATATTTGGTTGTGAAATGAATTATTTCATTAGTTATATTAAATTATTAATTACATTTAGTTTTGAATGTAACTCCATGCATGCTGCAGAATTTTAATTTTGCATGTATAAGGTGGATTGTCATGCTCTACAATCCACCTATAGATCGAGTGACATCTTGATTCATGAGCAAGATTTAGAGTTCCAAGGAGCAGGGAAAAAGTTTATCATTTAGATAGCTTTTTCAATTCTAATCAAGAATTTATGTAATTATCTTTTTAGGGTTTTTTTGTCTTAAAAATAAAAATATTTTGCTGACATGTAAGATAATTGAGAATGACTTTTAAAAGAAGAGGATGCCGGTAATACTCTAAAATAGTTTTACATTAAATGAAAAGAAAAGTTTAAAGAATTTATAATTTAAATTCATTAGCTATTAATTAATTCAAATTTTTAAGGCCAAATAAAGCCAGCCCCTTATTAGTTAATCACACCAACCTACTATTAATTAATTTAAACTTTTTAAGGTCAAATAAAGTCAAACCTTAACAGATTAATTTGAACTCAAGTTTTTAAAATCATATTAGATTAACAAATTATTTGAACTAGTAGGTGAAGGATTTAAATCATTTCGATGTACTTTTGGAATCTGGCGGCAGGCAACATTTGTTGTTTGCAAGCAACTGAGCTGCAAGATCCTCCTGCTGCTTTGCTTAAATTTATTGGCGGGGCGGTCTTCTTGCCGGTTCGAATTCATGTTTGTTAAACTGTAGTTGCTTGCCATATAGAGGGTTTTTTTTTAATTTTTATCACTCTGATTAAAAAGTAAATGTTCTGGACTAGCGTTCTCTGTTTGGTATATTTATGGGCCTGTTGATAAAACAGATAGAGTTCTCTTATGAGTGCAATTTGCTAATGTGCTTCTCTACTTGGAATTTGAAAGCTGCCTGATTCTCAAATTTTTTTTGGAGCATCGAGGAGGCTTGTTGTTTTCTAAAGAATCCAAAAGAGGACGAGATCTCTAGCTCCAGGCTATCTGATAGCTTTCATTTAAGGAAAGAGACTGATAGAGTGGACAACTTACATGGCTCTTCTTCTCTTATTTTGAAAGTTAATCCTGTTGAACTAAGATGTTTTCCTTACTTTCATTTCAATGATGATGAGAAGAATTGATCTTTCCTCCTCAAAAAAATTTCACTATTGTGTATCAGCTCAAAGACTTCTTGGTCCTCTGCTCTTTCCTGAAGCATCAGTCCTGTTCTTCTCTGGCTTCAGTCCTGGTGGTCTACTGAAGCTCTTCCACTCTCCATTCGTCATATCAACACCAAATGCCTATGGTCAAGATTATTGGAATCTCCCATCATTGGATTGTGATGCATTTGGTCAGCCTCTCCAAATCCTGGGAGACGGAGACGACATTGTTGCTTGTCCAGCTACTGCTAGCCACTAGTCTTTAGCAACAAAGTGAGTCCTTGCACCTTTTTGCTGGCTTTTTTTTGTTTCTATCATTCTAGACCTGGACCTCAAGACCAGAAGTGGAACAAGAAGGGTATCCATTCTCTCTACGCTGGACAAATAAAATGGACAAATCTCAATAAAAAAAGCCACTCAACTGGTCTAGGACTTTTCTGTTGCTTCTCTTGAATTGGCCTTATGTATTCTGCTGCATGGTAGAGAGCAGTAGGAAAATTGCACAACCAGACGAGTGTTTTTTACGTGAGATTTCCAAGCTTTCTTAGAATTGATTGAATGAGAGTATCTAAATTGTCAGGTCTTCACCACCAATGACCAAGGTTTTTATCATCTTCTATGCTGTTACCACTGCCAACGGTGAATGGCCGCTAGACCCAAGTAGAAGGATATTAAGCAATTCAGAGCCATTTTGTCATGAACCATAAGCTAAATTTGATGCATGAACCAGCGCTCGAGCGTCGAAGAAGCTCTATTTCATCAACGTGAGTTTGAGCTAGGCAAAGACAGCCAGTTAACAGTCTAAGTAATGAATTTGATATTAATGAAATTGAATGGTCAATGGGTTTTCCTCATCTTTAGCATGAGAAGATAAGAGAGGGGTTCTTAGCAGGCTTGGCCATGGTTCTGAAAATTAAGGCAGAGACAAATATCTAAATTATAGTTTCTTACTCGAAAATAGTTTTCAAACAAGTAGCACTGCATGGCGATTGTTTCGTAGAGACGGTTAACTTGATGTTATTAGAAAATGAAATTGGTCGGAAAAAGAAAGGAAAGGAATATAAAGAATCAGTAGCAGCTTGCTCACAAAATAGTGACAGTTATCAGAGAATAAATATTTGGCTCTTTAGGGAGAAAAGTCAGAACTCTTCAAGCACCCATTGGATTTCCAGTATAATAATAATTATAATACAATATTATTATAATATATTATTTTACTATTATTTAAAAATATATTATAAAATATTTTTTAAGTATAATAATTATTATCTAATAATATAATATTACAATGTTATGATATATTATTATAATAATTATATTATATTATTTTACATTATATAATTATATTCTAAGTATAATAATATTTTCATACAATATTTATTATATAGTACTATATTGTATTATATTAATCACATTATACTGTTATTATGTTATAATATTAAATAAAAAAAGTAGATTTTTTTTAAAGAAAAACTTTAAATTGAAGGTAGAACATTGAGCAGCTTTTGTTTTCCTTAAAAGCACCTTTAAAATTAATGCTTTTAGATATCCTAAAAATATTAGAAAGCACTTTTATCCTTTTAAAAATGCTTTTTAAGTTATCCAAAAGCCCTGCCAAGGGGAGCCAACTCTTACAAATTACCTTTATTACCCTTATATATGATACCTAAAAAAATCTCATCTAAAATCTCTTGTAATCTATCATAAGCCTACCACAAAACAATAACAATATTTATCCTAAATAGACTTTTAGCCACTCCCAATTAATTTAGAATTAATACTTTGTTGTTGTATACTGGATAGACTTCTTAGCCTCTTATTTTTAGATTTAATTCTTCTCTGAAAACAAGATTTTATTTTCACATTGGCATTTTCGATCAATCATTATAAGTTGATGTTCTGGAAAGCATATGTAACTACAAATAGAAAGAAGATGATGCAATTGTTTTTTATCTTTTATCTAATTCTTTTCTTTGATTGTTTTGCCCTATATCATTCTTTTTCACTTTAATCATGTAACAAATTTTAAATCCCCCCAGTAGAGACGTCTAAAACATGGACAATTCATTTCAACTTTCTAATCAAGCTAAACTATAGGTGACAATATGCATGCAAATTTTAAATCCCAGAAGAAGAAGAAGAAGAAGAAGAAAAAGAAGAAGAAGAAGAAAGAGCAGTTTAGTAAGAGAACAAAAGAACTATATCACTCCAACATGGCAGAGAACAAGTTGAACATCAACTGTCACCTTATTACTAACTACTGGCCAAGAAACATTCCACATCAAAACCCTGATATTATTACCATTACTAACTAACCGCTAAGCTCAAACACCAAAAACACGGTTGGAGAGAACAGACCACTGATGCACCACATCACTTCAAGAGCCAGAAGGAGTCTTGGCTGTGCTACGCTGGTTCTTGGCTGTGCTACTCTGGCTCTCTCCTCCTCCACCTCTAGAAGCATCATCCTTCGCCTCGGCGACCCTCCGGGCATCGGTGAAGAGATCTACGGGCTCGGAGTCGGCGATCTTGCCATCTTCCAAGGGGGTGCCATGCTTGTACCTCACCCTCAGCATCTCATCTTCCGATAGCTTGGCCTGGGCCGTCCCATACTTGATATCATCCTTGCTCCGTGCCATCTCTCTGTGTTAGATTTGGTAATGCTGAAACTATGGTGCTCAAAACCTAGAGAGGTGCAAGCGAGCCACGCAGCAGAGCTCTTGGCGACAACGTTTTCTCTCGCCGCGTGCACGGTGGCGACACGTTTTTCTTTCGCGCATGCACGTGTCTACTCCTACGGGCTCCTGCCACGGCAACCGACCTTTCGTTTGGAACAACCGGCCTTTCGGTCATCAGAAAATTTTATATATATACCCACTTCATATTCACAATAGTATAAAAAATTTATATCCACCACAATTATGTAGAATTCATCCTATCTCCATTCCAGATCTAAAGAAATTATGCGTTGCTTTCTTCTTCCTCTTCTTCTTTTTTTTTTTTTTTTCCTTTTTCTTCAATACCAAACTGAATTTAAAGTAATTATGATGCTTGTAAATTTTTTTATTAAATATTTAAAAATATATTAATAAATAAAAATAACTAATTAAATTTATTAATAAATATAATAACTATGAAGTGAATCGTAATAAAAATCTTTATGTCTATATTCGTTTCATATATTTTTATATTTATATACATATATATTAATCTCTATAACCATTCCAACGAATTTTTACCTCAAGAAGGGACAGATAGATACCTATGAATTATGAATTCAGATAAAATTGTCATTCCTATGCATTAAGCTCAAGTGGCTGGCCATGTTGCCGCGCCATCGCGTTAATGATGTAGATCTGCGACAGGCCATGCAGTCCAATTTACACTGCAATAAACGTATAAATTTAGTTGCCATTCCATCATCCTTTTTAAAAGTTAGAGAGAATTAATTTCTCCAATCGCTGACAATATCTGACT